>JBBGZY010000230.1:1200000-1600000 GCA_037952925.1 Lithobates clamitans
ATATTTGCAAGGTACGTACTGTGGTGCAATACAACCTTCTTGCAGAAAGTTTGGAGTTTCCGTGATATCCAATACTGACTTGAGTTAAATAAATAAAATATACACAATAAAAAATAAATTATATTATAATATATATATGTATATATATATATATATATATATATATATATATATATATATATATATATATATAATCTGTATCTGTATATACACAACCCCAATTACAAAAAAGTTGGGACACTGAAAAACCTACGTATAAGCAGGATGCAATGATATGCAAATATCAAAAACACATATTTTATTTACAATAGAAAACATATCAAATGTTTAAATGGCGAAAATGTACCATTTTAAGAAATAAATAAAGTTATTTTGAAATTTTTGGCAGCAACACATCTCAAACAAGTTGGAACAGGGCAACAAAAAAGCTGGCAAAGTAAGTGGTACTAACAAGGAATAGCTGGAAGAAAATTTACAACAAATTGAGTTTATTGGCAACAGGCCAGTAACATGACTGCGTATCAAAAAGAGCATCTTAGAAAGTTAGAGTGTCTCAAAAAATAAAGATGAGCAGAGGTTCACCAATCTGTGAAAAGCTGTGGCTAAATATTGTCAAGCACATTGAGAATAATCAAATTGCAAAACTTGACTTTTAAGGTGCCAGAAACCACTAATTCACACAATAGGTAAAATTCAATAAAATATAGATTTTATTTCATATCTAATTAAAAATGATTATAAAAACCATTACACAAGATGCGATTTTGAACAGCAGTGCAGCAGCTTCCGCTCAACATCTTTCACCTTATAGGCTCTAAATCTAAGGGGTAGATCTGAAATGAGTGGAAGCTCTGCTGATTTTATCATCCAATCATGTGCAAGCTAAAATGCTGTTTTTTATTTTCCTTTCATGTCCCCCTCGGATCTACAGTGAATTTACTTCCAAGTGCACTTTCAGTGCAAAGTGGATTTTCCTTTAGTAAATAACCCCCAATGTGTCAGATATCAAATACGTTTAGATTATATACATTTCATTAGGTCAACCAACAATTAATACATAATAGTCAAATTGAGGAGAGGGGCCTACCAGAATGCTTAAGAAGAAAGAAGCACTGAATCGATTAAATCGAGGTCCTCTTTTGGGAATTTGGGCTCAGGAATACTTCCAAAAATCACCATCTGTCAACAAAGTTCGCCATGCCATCCATAAATACAAGCTAAAGCTCTATCATGCAAAGAAGAAGTCATATCTGAACATCTTCCAGAAACGCCCGCTGTCTTCTCTGGAGGAACCCTCATTTAAATAGGCCTGTTGCAAAGTGGAAATTTGTTCTGTTATCAGGGTAATTGAAATTGACATTCTTTTTGGCAACCATGGACGTCGCATCCTCTGGACTAAAGAGGAGAGCGACTTTGCTGCATGTTATCCGCGCTCAGTTCAAAAGCCTGTTTGATGGTATGGGGTGCATTATTGCGTATGGAATGGCAGCTTACACATCTGGAAAGGCATCACCAATGCTGAAAGATACAGTGGGGACTGAAAGTATTCAGACCCCCTTACATTTTTCACTCTTTGTTATATTGCAGTCATTTGCTAAAATCATTTAAGTTCATTCTTTTCCTCATTAATGTACACACAGCACCCCATATTGACAGAAAAACACAGAATTGTTGATATTTTTGCAGATTTATTAACCACTAGGCGTCCGCGCTATAGCCGAAAGACGGCTACAGCGCGGACTCAAATTGCCGGGAGGGCGTCCGTGGACGTCCTCCTGTTTACTTCCGCATTGCGCGCTCCCGCGAGCGCGCATCGCGGAAGTTTTGTGCTGGCCGTGTCCCTCGGACACAGCCAGTCACAGATCACCGTAAACGGCCAATGACAGCGGCCGTTTACGGTGCGATCGGCGGTGCCAATGAGAGAGGATCTCATATGTAAACATATGAGATCATCTCTCATCGCCGGCTCTCCCTCCTCACACAGAGACAGCGTGTGAGGAGGGAGAGCGGAACCGCTGCGGCGGTGAGTGTAAAAAAAAAAAAAAAAGGTGTCCCGCTGTTAACAGTCCCTGCCATCTGCCCTGTCATCTGCCCTGTCATCTGCCCCTGCCATCTGCCCTGTCATCTGCCCCTGTCATCTGCCCCTGTCATCTGCCCCTGTCATCTGCCCCTGCCATCTGCCCCTGTCATCTGCCCCTGTCATCTGCCCTGTCATCTGCCCCTGTCATCTGCCCTGTCATCTGCCCCTGCCATCTGCCCTGTCATCTGCCCCTGCCATCTGCCCCTGCCATCTGCCCCTGCCATCTGCCCCTGTCATCTGCCCCTGTCATCTGCCCTGTCATCTGCCCCTGCCATCTGCCCCTGTCATCTGCCCCTGTCATCTGCCCTGTCATCTGCCCCTGCCATCTGCCCCTGTCATCTGCCCCTGTCATCTGCCCCTGCCATCTGCCCCTGTCATCTGCCCCTGTCATCTGCCCTTTCATCTGCCCTGTCATCTGCCCCTGTCATCTGCCCTGTCATCTGCCCCTGCCATCTGCCCCTGTCATCTGCCCCTGCCATCTGCCCCTGCCATCTGCCCTGTCATCTGCCCCTGCCATCTGCCCCTGCCATCTGCCCTGTCATCTGCCCCTGCCATCTGCCCCTGCCATCTGTCCCCACTGCCACGTATAAGTGCCATCTGTCATCAGTGCCACATAGTGCCATCTGTCATCAGTGCCACATAGTGCCATCTGTCATCAGTGCCACATAGTGCCATCTGTCATCAGTGCCACATAGTGCCATCTGTCATCAGTGCCATCTGTCATCAGTGCCACCTGTCAGTGTCACGTGCCATCTGTCATCAGTGTCACGTGTCATCAGTGCCACGTATTAGTGCCACCTGTCATCAGTGTCATCAGTGCCACGTATCAGTGCCACCTGTCATCAGTGTCATCAGTGCCACGTATTAGTGCCATCTGTCATCAGTGCCACGTATTAGTGCCATCTGTCATCAGTGCCACGTATTAGTGCCATCTGTCATCAGTGCCATGTATTAGTGCCATCTTTCATCAGTGCCACATGTCATCAGTGCCACATATCAGTGCCATTTGTCATCAGTGCCACATATCAGTGCCATTTGTCATCAGTGCCACATATCAGTGCCATTTGTCATCAGTGCCACATATCAGTGCCATTTGTCATCAGTGCCACATGCCGTCAGTGCCACATATTAGTGCCATGTGTCATCAGTGCCACATATTAGTGCCATCTGTCAGTGCCACGTATTAGTGCCATCTGTCATCAGTGCCACGTATTAGTGCCATCTGTCATCAGTGCCATGTATTAGTGCCATCTGTCATCAGTGCCACGTCAGTGCCACGTATCAGTGCCATCTGTCATCAGTGCCACATCAGTGCCACGTATCAGTGCCATTTGTCATCAGTGCCACGTCAGTGTCACGTGTCATTGTCCTGGTGCTCCAGGGCCTTCAAAAGTGTAATAGGTAGTCAACAAATTAGATGTGTAATTTATGCTCCTAGAACACCTGATGGTGCTCCCTGCATGTTGGGCCTCTCTATGTGGCCAGGCTGTGAAAAAGTCCCACACATGTGGTATCGTAATACTCAGGAGGAGTAGCAGAATGTATTTTGGGGTGTCATTTGTGGTATATACATGCCATGTGAGAGAAATAACCTATTACAATGACAATTTTGTGGGGGAAAAAAAAAAAAAAAAAAAAATCTTCATTTTGCAAAGAATTGTGGGAAAAAATGACAACATCAAAAACCTCACCATGCATCTTACTAAATACCTTGGAATGTCTACTTTCAAAAAAGGGGTCATTTGGGGGGTATTTGTACTTTTCTGACTTGTTCGGGTCACAAGAAATGAGATAGGCCGTCAGTGCATCAGATGTGATCAATTTTTATGATTTGCACCATAACTTGTAGACTCTCTAACTTTCAGAAAGACCAAATAATATCCACTAATTTGGGTTATTTTTACCAAAGATATGTAGCAGTATAAATTGTGGCCAAAATTTATGAAGAAAAATTACTAATTTTAAAAATTTTATCACAGAAACTAAGAAAAATGCGTTTTTTTTCAAAATTTGCGGTCTTTTTTCATTTATAGCGCAAAAAATAAAAAACCCAGAGGTGATCAAATACCACCAAAAGAAAGCTCTATTTGTATGAAAAAAAGGACAAAAAATTCATTTGGGTACAGTATTGCATGACTGAGTAATTGTCATTCAAAGTGTGAGAGCGCTGAAAGCTGAAAATTGGTCTGGTCACGAAGGGGGTTTAAGTGCCCAGTTGTCAGGTGGTTAAAAAAGAAAAACTGAAATATCACATGGTCCTAAGTATTCAGACCCTTTGTTGTGACACTCATATATTTAACTCAGGTGCTGTCCATTTCTTCTGATCATCCCTGAGATGGTTCTTCACCTTCATTTGAGTCCAGCTGTGTTTGATTATACTGATTGGACTTGATTAGGAAAGCCACACACATGTTTATATAAGACCTTACAGCTCACAGTGCATGTCAGAGCAAATGGGAATCATGAGACCAAAGGAACTGCCTGAAGAGCTCAGAGACAGAATTTTGGCAAGGCACAGATGCAATGAAAACAATTTAACCTGTAGTCTTAAACCTCAAACCTTAAAGTCTCACTTAATAATTGGAGTCCTGTGTGAAAATAGGGCCTTTGTGGCTGGCACCAAAAGCATTAATCCCTTGTGGGGGGGAGGGGGGATATGTTGTAGTCCCTTCGACGAAAAGAAGGCATTGACTCTTCAGCTAGCTCTTTGGTGATATACTAGAGATATCCTAACAAGCAGAGTGATGTGTATTAGGCTGATGTATCCTTAAAAGCAGGGTAATGTACAGTGTACTGGTGGTGTCGTGAAACAGGATGAACACTGTTGCTGGTTAGCAGTGAGTAAGTGTGGCACAGAGTCTCACTAGTTTGAGCAAAAGAAAGACAACATTGTCTGTATGCAGTGTTCCTCTGTGATAAGAAGGTGAGCAAGTGCCTGCTCACCAGTCCTGATGATCTTCTTTGGTGGGGAGTGATGGGAAGCCTCAACAACATACTTTTGCAGAGCCTGGCTCTAGGGATGGCAGTCGATCTCTGATTGTGCTGCGCTGCTGCCCAGCAGGATCCGATGTGGGTGTGATGAGGGCGGCCTCCAGGCTGCCACTAGAGGACCAGGAGTGGCTGACAATGGATGCTCCTGTACACACACGTGATGACTCTCTCCTGTAGCCCAGCGCATGTGTCAGCCACAGCACAGTCTGACACTGGGGCACTTGCTAGCAGATCCAGGCCGGGGTCCTAAGAGAGCGATCCCGGCCTAGCCTAGCATTTCCCAGCATTCCATTCTCCTACTCCAGGCAGCTTGTACATGTAGTCCATTACAGTCCAGCCTAAGTGTGAATCCTGAGCCTTGGGACTACAGCTCCCACAATGCTTTGCTTTACTCCCTGGTGTTAATCACTCTGCTGGCAGGGCGTGGTGACAGAGTCATAGATAAGCACTAGAGGGAAATAGTCTCACAGAAGCAATGCTACAGAGCGTCTTCTGATACTGCAAATGTTCTATCAGAAAGCTGCTACCCATCAAAGTGCAACCGAAGTGATGTTCTGTCGCAGCCATCTCGGTACAGCCACACTAAGCCTACAGTGAGAAGTCACAAAGTGGACATCTTTTTACACCCACCGAAGTCTTGCATTTCACACTTATTTTTACTAGTAAAATGAGCTTATATTGTGAAATAGAGGATTTTGAAATCCGTCAAACTGTTTTTCTGTTGAATCTTAAAAGCAGCAGTGTTCTGTCAGATTAGCAAACCTTCGAGATCAGCAGGCTTGCCACTGCTTTTAAATTCAACATCAAAACAGTCACACGGAGTTCCAAATACTGTATTTGACTATATAAGCTGAGTTTACTGGTAAAAAGTGTGAAATTCAAGACTTCAGTGGGTGTAAAAAGATGTCCGCTTGCTGCCTTCTGACTGTAGGAGGCTTACTGCGGACGAGTGCGGGAATACCAAAATGGCCAAGCCGGAACGTCACTTCCGTTACATATTCTGATGGGTAGCTGCTTTCTGACAGGACACAGGCCACAGGCAATATTATCCAGCTCCTGGCTACACTTAACTGGCCTACCTGCAGTCCAAACCTTTCACCAACTGAAAATATTTTGAACATCTTGAAATGAAAAATACGACAAAGAAGACCCATCACTGTTGAGTAGTTAGAATCTTATATCAGACAAGAATGAGACAAGATTCCTCCATTCGCTACCATGACTACAACCAGCCCAAAGCTGGGGCCTGCTAAAGGGAAACCACATGACTGCTTACCACCCACTACTGTAGATCCCCATGGTTCTGATCTTTCTATACACCCCCACTAACAGTTCTTCCCTCACTTTATATACCCTGCAAGGGGAAAGTAAGTCCAACCCAAATTGGCTGGAGACAAGGTGGAGACCAGCCTAAAGGAGATACAAACCCCCACTTACACATGTATGGCATTAGAAACTTCTACTTACAGCTTCTACTTACAGCTACATAGCGCACAGCTACATTTTTAAATAGGTCCTTTTAAAGTGAATTTGTATTTTGCCCATGCAGTGTAAGGTAAGGGGTTCACTTAAATGCCCTTCCCAGCAGCTAATACTTAAAGGCTAAGTTCACCTTTTGTAAAAAATATAATAAATGCACATCTTTTTGAGGGTAAAAAAATTTACAGTTTTTCATTTTTTTACACTGAGTCCTGTAAAGCACTGCACCCGCGATCAGCAGATCACGGGTGCCATGCCTGGATCCTGCAGATTCCAGTAATCACTGTCTGTCCATACCTCCGTCAGATGCAATGGCTGATGGTTCTTGTTGTATTTTCATTCACAGGAATTAATCATGAAGCTGTGTCTGTTTTCAAATAGTGACAGCGGGTGCAGGGAGAGAATCTCCAGCCCTTTGTCACAGAGAGGGGATTGCTGGCAGTGGGGGGTGGATGGATAAGAGCATGTCACACCCTAAATAAGGGTGTAACATGCTCCTAAAGGTGAACTTATCCTTTACTACTCACCTTCCCTTTGACTCCCTGTTGCTCCATTGGCCCTTGAGAGCAAAACAAATAATCTCTTTGTAAATCCATCCACAAATGATAGCGCTAGGGGACTCAGGATTGGCTGTGCCAACCCCCAGTACTGCAATATGAGAGGGAGTAGGGAGAGTGAGTCACATGCTTCCAATAACCAAAAGTAACAGTTATTTCTCCTCATTCCAGATGCCAAAACTGAAGAACTGGCAGGTAAGTATTTGTGCAGTAGGGGTTGTACATCTGGAAGATGATCACTGAAATAGACACAGTTACTTCACTGATCTTCACTAGCTTCTGGGTCCCATGCGGAGTGGCTGGCCTGCTGCATTCTGAACACAGGAGGTTGCCAGCTTTGCACAGGCACTATTCAGAGAAATGCATTTTCTATATGAATACAAAGCTTTCTCTGATTGGATGAGGTACAAAGTGTGCAACTCTAATCACCTGCAATGTCCACACCTGTTTGGAGGTCCACCCTTAATTTCAAAGTATATATAGCCTCACTTAGGCTGGTCATACATATTCAATCAACTTGTACAATTTTCCTTTAGATTTACCAAAAACCATGTAATATGCGGTCAAAACTAAACAACACTTTCAATTGTATCCAATCAGGCAAGCCCTTGCACTACATAGTTGAAGGTAAATCTAAAGAAAATTGTACAGAAAATTGTAAGAAAACTGTATAATGTATGGCCAGCCTAAGTCTGCATTGAGGCAGTCTGTGCTGACACACTACACTACCCAGAGTGAAATTTTTGCAAATGGCTGGCAGACTCTGTAAGTCAGGCATGTCCAAAGTCGCCCGCAGGCCAATCGCGGCCCACTTTCCGGTTTTGAATGGCCCGTCTGGATATTTGGTCATATATTTCTTTTGTGGCCCTCAATGATCTCCCAGCGACGGGGCCACAAAATATATATATGCTGGCTGCCTTGGAGGGAACGGGATGAGTGCCGTACATACAGGAGAATTTCCTGTTTACATGGCAGCCTCTGTAATAGGAAAACCCGTCTCCGGCGCTGCCATTGGACGACTGTTCTGTCCATCAAAGGAGGCAGGACTTTCTATTAAAGAGGCCACTGAGAAAACAGGAGTTTTTCCTGTATGTAATCTTTTGGCGCTCGTCCCGCCCCCTCCCTGTCCCCTCCAAGGCTGTGGATGGATGGGCTTTATTCAGGCTGCACTGATGGCAATGGTGAGCCTGCATTCATGGCAATGGGGTGCTGCATTCCTGGCAATGGTGGGTGCTACGTTCATGGCAATGGTGGGTGCAGCATTCATGGCAATGGGGGTGCTACACTGATGGCGATGGGGGTGCTGTTTTCATGGCAATGGGGGTGCTGCATTCATGGCACTTGTGAGGCTGCAGCTGGTCACTGACCCTTATTTTGCTTCACAGTTCTTTATTTAAAATTTACGTTTTTTTCCTGAAACTACCCTGTTAAAGTGAAGGTGCGTGTTATACGCCAATAAATACGATATATCTAAATTACATGCCCGAGCTCATCTCCTTACTCACACACAGCCACAAAGGCAGGAGAGTTCTTGTTGGGCAGTGTATTAGTGCTCGAACGAACACACTTAGACCGAATTTTATTGGTTCAAAGAATGTCAGGCAAAATGGTCGGCCCTCATGCATGTTCACTTCATCAAATCTGGCCCTCTTTGAAAAAAGTTGGGACACCCCTGCTGTAAGTATTCACTGTGATGATGAAAGTTCATTACATTAGTAGTATATAAGCCAATATCTATTTAGATTGGATTCTTATTTAGATTATTTTTGGTTTTCTCATTTTTACTTATGCTTAGTCTACTCTGCCTTTGAGGGAGAAATTGCTACTCCCTAAGAGATGCTCTTGACTACCAAGACTTGAGAGCAGCCTACATATTCTTATGCAGTGAAGTCACAGCCATAAAACACTTTGAACTTGGAACCGTGATCATTATACAATCAAGGTAACCTTTAAATATAGCATTTGTACAGTTAAAAATGCCCCATATGATTATGGCCCAAGAGGTCAGTTAATATCCCCAGTCACTGACTGCCATTTATACATATCTTGCAGCAACGTTTATCATGATGTCAGCCTTACATATGTGAAATTAAAAGAGAAGTATGGGATTTATTGTATCCCATAATCTTACTTACCTTGGTGGATGCTGCATCTGTCCCCCGGCACCTCTTCATTGAGAACCGAGCCACCGAACACCACTGATGGCTCGGTTTTCTCAGCTCCCCGACTGTCAATCTGCAGCTCCCCTGCTCTGCTCCTCCATGCTCACTGGAGCTCTGAGCTGTGGAGGGGCAGGGAGCAGCCATCTCAGCGGCTCGCTGAGAGCCTGAGACAGCCATCAGTACAGGCACCTGGCGGATCCAGACTTCCAGAGTCGGGATGACATGGTGCCTGGACAGATCTTTGTGATGTCAGCAGAGAGTGGACTTCAGACTGCTCTCTGCTGAAAACGGGTCATAGGAGTGTAGCACTGGTAGATTTTTAATCTACTGCCGATAGGTAAATTTAGTGGGTTATCTGTTCATACATAGTCAGATTTGCCTCTGTTCCAGCTCGGCTGAGTTGCATGTAATTTCGCACTGTGCCTGTGGGTGTCGTTGTTACTATGGGCCAGTGTTGGAAAGGCAACACGTTGAAGTGTATGAGTGCTCCTCTGTCCCGTGGATAACTCGGTGGAGGAGGTCCTCCGAGTTGCATCCTGGCAGAGGGTATTTATGGGACAGACGCCATGTTTTAAGGTCGTTTTCCGTCCACCTGCTGGTCCTCCTTGCCGACAGGTATGCACTAAGAGTACTACCTTGTGGTCCTCCATCCGGGAGGCCCACGTCACTGCGGCGTGTGGGTGGGCCCAGAAGCCTGTCTGGGGCCTACCACAGCGGCAGAGGAATGGTCATGGGCTGTCTATCCTGTGTGAAGAAGCTGGACAACTGAGAAGATCCCAGGGGAGGACCCGTCATGGAAGGATCATGCAGAGTGCTGGTCTGGAGAGGGGCCTGGCGACTCAGTTGGAGGACGTATCCTAAAGTAATCCTACGGCATAGTACTGCCGGGTTCTAGTGCTGTGTTTGCTATTCACCGTAAACCATTACATTCTGTGGCAGAGGATCGTACAGGTTTTGTTCCAATCAAGTCTGTGGCAGAGACTTTTGTTCGTGCTGCGTACTGGTTGCAAGGTTGGTGAGAGAAACCTATCCAGGCGGGCAAAGATTTAATTCTACAGAGAGAGTATAATCAGCTACAAGCTTTCAATTCCCAAAGTTACATTAAGAACGTTAAGAAAAGGTATTTGAACTTAGCTGCAACTTTCCTTCTACCTCTTACCTGCTACTTCCTGCAACTCAAGTTTATTAAAGCATTGGAAAAGATACTCAAGTGTCCGGTGCCTGCATTGTATGGTGGTAAACTCAACGGGACACTAGACCCAGTTCTGGTGAAATAAAGGTAGCGAAGGTGACGGTAACCACGCGCTTTAAACCAGCAGCTCCACCGAGAGTTATTGCTATAGGAGTGCAAAATGAACTGCACTCCTATGACCTATAGGTAAAGCCCAGCCAAACGAGCACAGGCTGGACTTCTCCTTTAAATTTCCTTGTAATTTACTGGAAAGAGTTCCAGAGTCAGGGGAAAAAATTATATGATTCCCTGCTGATTTTGTACGTTTGCCCACTGACAAAGAAATGATCAGTCTATAATTTAAATGGTAGGTTTGTTTTAACAGTGAGAGACAGAATAACAACAAAACTATCCAGAAAAACACATTTTAAAAAGTTATAAATTGATTTGCATTTTAGTGAAATGATTATTTGATCCCCTATCAGGCTGGATTCACACCTATGCAGTTTTAGTGCTTTTTGCATTTTGCAGATTTGCACTACAGTCCATTTAACATGGTTTCCTATGGAACACATTCTGTAGTGCAAATCTGCAAAATGCAAAAAGCACTAAAAATGCATAGGTGTGAATCCAGCCTTATTCAGCAAGATTTCTGGCTCCCAGGTGTCTTCTATACATACAGGTAACGAGTTGAGATTAGGAGCACTCTCTTAAAGGGAGTGCTCCTAATCTCAGCTTGTTACCTGTCTAAAAGACACCTGTCTACATAAGCAATCAAAGGGAGACTTTCAACCTCTCCACCATGGCCAAGACCAAAGAGCTGTCCAACGATGTCAGGGCCAAGATTGTAGACCTACACAAGGTTACAAGACCATCGCCAAGCAGCTTGGTGAGAGGGTGACAACAGTTGATGCGATTATTCGTAAATGGAAGAAACACAAAATAGCTGTCAATCTCCCTTGGTCTGGGGAGCCATGCAAGATCTCACCTCGTGGAGTTTCAATGATCATGAGAACGGTGTGGAATCAGCCCAGAACTACACTGGAGAATCTTGTCAATGATTTCAATGCAGCTGGGACCATAGTCACCAAGAAAACAATTGGTAACACACTGTGCTGTGAAGGACTGAAATCCTGCAGCGCCCGCAAGGTCCCCCTGTTCAAGAAAGCACATGTACAGACCAGGGGTGGCCCGTCCACTAGCGCCGTCCCCCATCCATGCCCCTGACACCCCCTTATCCATGTGTCCAGCGGTGGCGGTATGATTAGCGATGGATTTACATTGGGGGACACCGTTTTTTTATTTATTAATAAAGGATTTGCCCCCTGCCCCAAAGCACCCCCCCATGTTGAGGGCGTGTGGCCTGGTATGGTTCTTTCAAGTGCAGTGGAGGGGTTTGGGCCCCAAATCCACCATAAAGAGTACCTCTCATATGCATATTACTGTCACAAGGGATATTTACATTCCTTGTGACAGCAATAACAGTGATATAAAAAAAAAAAATAGGACAGTTTTTTTTAAAATGTACAGAATATCGGCACATAATATTGGCTATCGGCCTGAGAGGTGGCTGAAATATCGGTATTGTATCAGCACCGAAAAAAAGATATCGGTCGATCCCTAGTTCGAGAGTACAGGGGGGCAGATTTGGACAGCAGCATTATCAGTCTGGGGGAGGGGAGTGTCAGAAGTACTAGCAAAATCGAATACACTAACAAACTGAAGCCAAACTCCAGCTAATACTTTATATGCAGTTACAGCAAACTCAACAAACTGCTTTTTTTTTTTTCCTTGTGGGATAAAGGTTCTACATAAATAAATAAAAGCTGATCATTTTAAGAACCCCTGCCAGTGTTAAATTATCTGTCTCACCCATGTATCTGCAAGAGAGCTTTTCTGTTGAAAAACCACAGATTTACTGGCCAGATCACCAGCTGAAAATAGAAGAAAGAAAGTCTAAAAAAGGAAACTAATGCACATCTAAGAATTGGTAATATTCAATATATTGCAATATAATAAATGTTTGTTTTTGGGTTTATTACTGCTTCAATCTTACATTGCAAATGTCCAACAATATTTTTTTTTTCCTGAGTTAATCTTCAAATAAAATAAAAAAGGATCGGATACAAGAGTCAAATGTGTTATTAGGAGTATACGACTACATTACAGTTCCAGTTTAGTTACGCCCAAGTGTCACTAGCTTTATGAAACAATGAGACATTATGCTCCAAAGCATATGATTTTGTTTACAATGAAAGAATTAAATGATGTAATAAACACAGTAATTATTCATACCTAAATGTAAATTAGGGGCAGCTCTACCGGGCGTACTGGAACTTCCAACTGACTCACCTTTTCAGAAAGAAACAAACAGTTATGAAGCCTTCTCATCATCACATGCTGAAACTTGTCCCTTTCTGCAGTTTCGGTCTCTTTCTCAATAATATTTCCCAGTTTGTCAAAATGGCTTCCTCAGTGTTTCTAGATGTTCTGATAGAAAAAACTAGGCCATTAAAGTGGCTCAATGGTTGCCACATAAATATTGGCCATTCAGGTCAGTAATTTTTTTTACCCCCAACTTCCTAGTCCATTCAAATAGTTTCTACATTTGCTTCAATTCAAGGAACTTTGTGGTAAGTATGTAAACTAGGTACAGCCAAAAAGAAGACCGCTGCTCCCACAGCAGCATGAGAAGCCAGGGCTTTAACCACCAACCCCAGAAGAATTTACCCCCTTCCTGACCAGGCAATTTTTTGCGATACGGTACAGCGTCGCTTTAACTGACAATTGCGCGGTTGTGTGACATTGTACCCAAACAAAATTTATGTTCTTTTTTCCTCACAAATAGAGCTTTCTTTTTGGTGGTATTTGATCATCTCTGAATTTTTATATAAACAAAAAGAAAACAAAAACATAAGAACAGCGACAATTTTGAAAAAAACAAACAAATATTTTTTACTTTTTGCTATAATAAATATCCCAAATTTAAAGAAAAAAAATGTCTTCATTAGTTTAGGCCAATATGTATTCTTCTACATATTTTTGGTAAAAAAAAGTAATAAGCGTATATTGATTTGTTTGCGCAAAAGTTATAGCTTCTACAAAATAGGGGATAGATTTATGCCATTTTTATTATAATCTTTTTTATTAGGGGCGGTGATCAGCGATTTTTATTGGGACTGCGACATTGTGGCACACAGATCGTACACTTTTGACACTTTTTGGGATCATTGACATTTATCAGAGCTAAAAATAGCCACTGATTACTGTATAAATGTCACTGGCAGGGAAGGGGTTAACGCTAGGGGACGATGAAGGGGTTAAGTGTGCTCCCTAGGTGTGTTTCTAACTGTGGCTGATGTGACTGACTAGAGGAGGAGACCGATTGTTGTTCCTACTGACATGGAAATTTATAGATAGTCAACTCCTATCCTCATATTGATTATTGGTTCCAAATTAATAATAACTACTGCAGTAGGGAACAGGCACAAAAGATACGCCACATCTTTCAAAATAACTGTTCTGCTTTCTTATGACATAATTGAAGGTTTTTATACACATGATTTTGTAGGTATCACGTTAATATTACAATTGTACCTTTATGGTAACAAGGGACGTAACATAGGCAGACTAATGCTCTGTACACACGGTCGGACATTGATTGGACATTCCGACAACAAAATCCATGGATTTTTTCCGACGGATGTTGGCTCAAACTTGTCTTGCATACACACGGTCACACAAAGTTGTCGGAAAATCCGATCGTTCTAAACGCGGTGACGTACAATACGGCGGGTCTATAAACGGGGCAGTAGCCAATAGCTTTTGTCTCTTAATTTATTCTGAGCATGTGCATCGGATTTGTGTACTCACGATCGGAATTTTAGACGACGGATTTTGTTGTCTGAAAATTTTATAGCAAGTTCTCAAACTTTGTGTGTCGGAAATTCCGATGGAAAATGTGTGATGGAGCCCCCGTCGGAATTTCCGACAACAAGGTCCTATCACACATTTTCCGTCTGAAAATCCAACCGTGTGTATGGGGCATTATTCTAATCAGGACTGGAAATAATGCAAACATGTAATGAAAACATTATTAGTGGCTAGGGATGAGCCAAACACCCTCCTGTTCGGTTTGCAGCAGAACATGCGTACAAGCAAAAAATCCGTCAGAACACACGAACACCGTTAAAGTCTACAGGACACGAATAGGAATAATGAAAAGTGCTAAATGTAAAGGCTTATATGCAAGTTATTGTTATAAAAAGTGTTTGGGGACCTGGGTCCTGCCCCAGGGGACATGTATCAATGCAAATTTTTTTTTTTAAAACGGACGTTTTTTCGGGAGCGGTGTACAGCGGTATGCCTGTAAAGTGGCGCATTTTTCCTGTGTTTTGAACAGCACCACAGCAAAATGACATTTATAAAGGAAAAATTGTAATTTAAAAAAAAAAAAAACTGATCACGGCTGTAATGAATTGTTGGGTCTCGGCAATATAGATAAAACTCATTGAAAAAAAGAGCATAGGATCCCCCCTCCCAGTCCATTACCGGGCCCTTTGGGTCTGATATGGAAATTAAGGGGAACTCTGTGCCAAATTTTTTTTTTAAATGGCGTAGGGGTCCCCCCAAAATCCATACCAGACCCTTCAGGTCTGGTAAGGATTTTAAGGGGAACCCTGCACCAAAATTTAAAAAAAAAATGGCGTAGGGGTCCCTCCCAAAATCCATATCAGACCCTTATCCGAGCACACAACCTGGCAGGCCGCAGGAACAGAGGGGGGATGAGAGCGCGCCCCCCCTCCTGAACCGTACCAGACCACATGCCCTCAACATGGGGAGAGTGCTTTGGGGTAGCCCCCCAAAGCACCCGGGCCCCATGTTGATGGGGACAAGGGCCTCATCCCCACAACCCTTGCCCGGTGGTTGTGGGGGTCTTTCAGCGGGGGGGCTTATCGGCATCTGGAAGCCCCCTTTAACAAGGGGAGCCCCAGATCCCGGCCTCCCCCCTGTGTAAAATGGCAACGGGGTACAAATGTACCCCTACCATTTCACAAAAAAGTGTCAAACTGTTAAAAACAACAAAACACAGCTTGGGGCAAGTCCTTTGTTAAAAAATAAAAAAAATAAAAATGTTCCATGATGTCCATTCATCTTCTATCAAGCCGCCCGGACCGAAAAAGAGAAAAAAATCCACGACCGATCCGCCTCCATGGGAGGCTCCTGCCGTCTAAAGCTTCTTCGCTTGTGACAGTTCTTATATAACTGAGGGCGGGGCCACCCGGTGATGTAAACGGGTGATCCCGCCCCCTCTGACGCCACGGGAAGTCATAGAGAAGTCCCCGTGGTGTCAGAGGGGGCGGGGTCACCCAGTTACGTCACCCGGTTACGGTTCTATTAGTGAAGTGTGCACAGTGAGGGCAGTGTGCAATACATACAAAATAGAATACAATTATATACAGAACTTACAAATTTCCTTTACACTACTTAGTAGGAACAGACGATCTGTTTCTCCTCCCCTGTTAGAACAGGGATTTGTGTGTCTACACACACAAATCCTCATTTTGGCTCTCGTGCCCGTGATCGCAGGTGGCCAGCGGCGATCGTGCCCGCTGGGCAAGTGCAGCGGGCGTGTGCGTCTGCTTTGGCTCTTGAAGGAGCCGCCGTACATAATCGGCGATTCATGCAGGAGAGCCATCCTGGCGCCGTATATATGTACAAGAGCTGGTCGGAAACCGGTTAAAGGAGAAGTATATCCAAAGATTTTTTTGGCTATTCTCCTATGGTCACACATACTTACATAGTCACATAGTTACATAGTAGGTGAGGTTGAAAAAAGACACAAGTCCATCAAGTCCAACCTACGTGTGTGATTATATATCAGTATTACCTTGTATATCCCTGTATGTTGTGGTCATTCAGGTGCTCATCTAATAGTTTCTTGAAATTATCGATGCTCCCCGCTGAGACCACAGCCTGTGAAAAGGAATTCCACATCCTTGCCGCTCTTATGCCCTGTACACATGATCGGACATTGATCGGACATTCCGACAAAAAAATCCATGTATTTTTTCTGACGGATGTTGGCTCAAACTTGTCTTGCATACACATGGTCACACAAAGTTGTCGGAAAATCCAATCGTTCTGAACGCAGTGACATAAAACACGTACGTCGGGACTATAAACGGGGCAATAGCCAATAGCTTTCGTCTCTTAATTTATTCTGAGCATGCGTGGCACTTTGTCTGTCGGGTTTGTCTACACACGATCGGAATTTAAAGGATCAAATTTTGTTGTCAGAAAATTTTGTAGCATGCTCTCAAACTTTGTGTGTCGGAAATTCCGATGGAAAAAGTCCAATGGAGCCCACACACGGTCAGAATTTCCGACAACAAGCTCCGATCGCACATATTCCGTCGGAATGTCCGACCGTGTGTACGGGGCATTACAGTAAAGAACCCTCTACGTAGTTTAGGGTTAAACCTCATTTTTTCAAATTTTAATGAGTGGCCACGAGTCTTGTTAAACTCCCTTCCGCGAAAAAGTTTTATCCCTATTGTGGGGTCACCAGTACGGTATTTGTAAATTGAAATCATATCTCCTCTCAAGCGTCTCTTCTCCAGAGAGACTAAGTTCAGTGCTCGCAACCTTTACTCATAACTAATATCCTCCAGACCCTTTATTAGCTTTGTTGCCCTTCTTTGTACTTGCTCCATTTCCGATACATCCTTCCTGAGGACTGGTGCCCAGAACCGGACAGCATACTCTAGGTGCGGCCGGACCAGAGTCTTGTAGAGCAGGAGAATTATCATTTTATCTTGGAAATTAATCCTATTTTTAATGCATGCCAATATTCTGTTTGCTTTGTTAGTAGCAGCTTGGCATTGCATACCATTGCTGAGCCTATCATCTACTAGGACCCCCAGGTCCTTTTCCATCCTAGATTCCCCCAGAGATTCTCCCCCTAGTGTATAGATTGCATTCATATTTTTGCCACCCAAATGCATTATTTTACATTTTTCTACATTGAACCTCATTTGCCATGTAGTTGCACACCCCATTAATTTGTTCAGATCTTTTTGCAAGGTTTCCACATCCTGCGGAGAAGGTATTACCCTACTTAACTTAGTATTGTCCGCAAATACAGAAATTTAACTGTTTACCCCATCCTCCAGGTCGTTTATGAACAAATTAAACAGGATTGGTCCTACTTCTCCTATGGATCACAGGAGTGCAGTTAGTTCTACACTCCTGTGACCAATTTTCAGTGCATTGAATCCCACTGTCGGCTGACATCACAGAACCAGTCAATGCTCTGAAGTTGAAGATCCCAACCATATGGTCTGCTGAGAGCTTGAGCAAGCACCCCCTTCTCCTCCACAGCCCAGTTCTCCATTGAGCACTGGAGGGGAGAGCAGAGCAGAGAGACATGACTGTCAGTCAGCGCAGGGGCATACCTAGAGCATTTGGCACCCGGGGCAGATCCTAAATCTGGCACCCCACCTCACTGATCATGCCTGTTCGCACTCAGCCCACCCACACACCTGTATGCACTCAGCCCACCCACACACCTGTGCGCACTCAGCCCCCTCATACCTGTACGCACTCAGCCCTCCCACACACCTGTATGCCCTCAGTCCACCCACACACCTGTACGCACTCAGCCCACCCACACACCTGTACGCACTCAGCCCACCCACACACCTGTATGCACTCAGCCCACCCACACACCTGTAAGCACTCAGCCCACCCACACACCTGTATGCACTCATCCCACCCACACACCTGTAAGCACTCAGCCCCCTCATACCTGTACGCACTCAGCTGCCCCCACACACACCTGTACACACTCAGCTGCTCCCCCCTCACACCTGTACACACTCAGCTGCCCCCACACACACCTGTACACACTCAGCTGCTCCCCATCACACCTGTACACACTCAGCTGTTCCCCCTCACACCTGTACACACTCAGCTGTTCCCCCTCACACCTGTAAACACTCAGCTGCTCCCCCTCACACCTGTACACACTCAGCTGTTCCCCCTCACACCTGTACACACTCAGCTGTTCCCCCTCACACCTGTACACACTCAGCTGCTCCCCCTCACACCTGTACACACTCAGCTGCTCCCCCTCACACCTGTACACACTCAGCTGCTCCCCCTCACACCTGTACACACTCAGCTGTTCCCCCTCACACCTGTACACACACAGCTGCTCCCTCTCACACCTGTACACACTCAGCTGTTCCCCCCTCACACCTGTACACACTCAGCTGTTCCCCCTCACACCTGTACACACTCAGCTGCTCCCCCTCACACCTGTACACACTCAGCTGCTCCCCCTCACACCTGTACACACTCAGCTGCTCCCCCTCACACCTGTACACACTCAGCTGTTCCCCCTCACACCTGTACACACTCAGCTGTTCCCCCTCACACCTGTACACACTCAGCTGCTCCCCCTCACACCTGTACACACTCAGCTGCTCCCCCTCACACCTGTACACACTCAGCTGTTCCCCCTCACACCTGTACACACTCAGCTGTCCCCCCTCACACCTGTACACACTCAGCTGTTCCCCCTCACACCTGTACACACTCAGCTGCCCCCCCCACACACACACCTGTACACACTGAGCTGCCCCCCCCCCCCCTACACACACACCTGTAGACACTCAGCTGCCCCCCTCACACCTGTACACACTTAGCTACCCCCACACACAGACATCTGTAAACACACACACAGCTTTGCCCCCCCCCCCCTGTACACAAACAGCCTCCTCCTTGTACTCACAGCCCCCACTTGTCAGGTGGTCTTCCTTCTTTTTCCAGGTCTTGATTCCACATGTCCCTGTGGAAATACATTACTGTACAGCACACACAAGGGGCACACATACACGAAGCAGCCAGAGGTGGCAGTATAGAGCTCAATGTGAGCTCAATGACAGAGCAGGCGACTCGCACAAACGAGAGCCAGCCCAGCACAGCTACAGAGCAGAGAACAACTTTTGCACCCACCACTGCCTTATCCCGGCTCTGATAGCCGGCCTGACATCCCCCCAATGTGTGGCATCCGGGACGGGGCGCACCCCCTGTAGGCACTAGGCACCCTGGTCCAGTCATGGCTCCCTGTGGCTATCTCTAGGGGAGAGGAGGGACAGTCGACAAAAGATGCCCCATTGTAAATCTATGGGTGACATCATCGCCTAGGCATTCCATCCATTGTTATAATTTCCACCTATCTGTTTTCAAAAGGTAGGGGCATTTATTGTGGGTCTTTTGATAATTGGTAATTTTGATAATTCAACATTGATTTCTTTTCAAAATATTTATTGGATTTTTCAAAAAAGTAAGTCATACATCGTACAGTCACTGAGTCATAAATGCACATTGGTCATATCACATACAGTTAGACCCCAGTGGGGTCGGTATTTCAAAAAGAAGAGGAATCACAAACGAAACACAGACAGTAAAAGAAAAAAATAATAAATGTGAGGGGTTAGGTTCCGGCCTGTGGTTTTAACAGATAATCCAAAGGAACAACACCGTATACCATAGGAAAGGAGCTAAAGAGAGGATAAGTCTCTGGGCTAACCAAGATGCAGCTGTAGGAGGCCATGGGGGTTCCGTCGGCACCCCAAAAGGGAACTCACTGTGACCGGCGAAACCTCCCACTGCCCCCCCCCCACCGCCCTGTAAACATTGCTGAAAAATAAACAACCAGCTAGAGAACCCCAACATAGTATTAGAACCCCTTATAGCAGGAACCAACAGGGATTAAGAGAGATACTAAGACCATCGGACTGTCTGTGGTTCGATACTTTAAGACAGTTGAGAAGCGAGAAAGAAAAGAGTGTAAAAAGGAGAGGGGAGGGTGAAAGAAGAGAGGAAAGGGAGCCAGCCCGCGGGGAGGCACCCCGCAACCCTGTAATAATCAGCTGAGTTATGGTTGCACACCCGGAATCAGGGAGATGCCAATGAAACTTGCCCAGGGTTCCCAAGTAGCCTCAAACCGGTCCACTGAGTTGTCGAGAATGCTAGCAAGCTTCTCTTGGGCCATGATCCAGGAAATTTTCCAGATCGTCGCCTTAAGGGATACTTTGGGTTTCTTCCAAGCCTTGGCTATGGTGAGCTTAGCGCCCAGGAAAATAAAATGTATAAGCTTGCGGGCAAGCTTCGGGACCCTGGGCAAATTGTCATTTAGGAGAGCCATCGATGGTATTTTCGGGATATGGGCCTTGGTGATTTTCTTTATCAGGAGGAAGATCTTATTCCATAATGTCCTCAGTCTTGGGCACTCCCAGAATATATGGACCAGCGTGCCCCTGAGTGAACATCCTCTAAAACAACTAGGGTCAGCCGAGGGGAACATCTTGGCTAATCTGTCAGGAGGTAGATACCACCTGGTAAAAACCTTAAGGCTAGACTCTATCATGGAAATGTTCTTAATGCCCCTGTAAGCCCTGAAAAAGGTTGTCCTCCATTTATCAAGGTCCCACTGTATAGACAGGTCTGACTCCCATGCTAGCATGTATGGGGTCTTAGTTGACCGATTGGCGAGTGACTGATATATGACGGTGATGCCTCCCCTCTGCTCAGAAGACCTGCCGCACCAGAGTTCGTAAGGCTTGAATGAGTGGGGGGCCAATTTTGTCTCCCCGTTGTGGGCGAGGAAGTGACGAATTTGGTGAAATCTGAATCTCTCCGAGGCAGGCATCTCCAATTTGCTTACACAAAAGGCCAGGGTAATAGGGCCCAAACTCGTATAGAAGTGTCCGATCCGGTACAACCCCTTATCCAACCACCAACGGAATGCTTTAATGTCTAGACCTGGAACGAATTCCGGGTTATTAAATATATGAGCAAGTGGGTGGCAACTGGAGATCAAGCTCTGATTGTTTCTTAGAGAGTCCCATAATTTAAAGGATTGAGAAAGAGTTGGTGAGAGAATCGAGGGGCGTTTTCTAGGGGGGACCCACATTAGGAAGTCTAGGGTGTATGATGGTACAGCCTGTCTCTCTATTTGGATCCAATCTGGTTTTTCTGTCTTCCCATACACTATTGAAAACTGGGCGAGTCTAGCCGCTTGATAGTACCAGAAAAGTTGAGGGAGACCTAAGCTCCCCTGAGATCTGGACAAGTATAAGGTATTTTGCTGGAGTCTGTGCCCTTTGTCTCCCCAGATAAACTTGATGATTTTCCTTTGGAATGCAGTGAGATGATCTTTTACAATGCTTATCGGGAGGGCCCTGAACAGGTAGAGGAGTCTAGGTAGTAAGGTCATTTTCACTGCATGAACTCTACCTAGCCAAGAGATTCCTCCCTTAGCCCAGTTGCCTAGGTCTGCCTCCAGTTTGCGGTATGTGTGAGGGAAGTTGGCCGAATAGAGTAGCTCTGTTTTCGCGGTGAGCCTGATCCCTAAATAGTCAATAAAAGTGTTGCTCCATCTAAACTCAAAGGAATTCTGGAGGGAGGAGACCACATGTGGCTTGAGGGAAATGTTCAGTGCGGATGATTTTGAGTAGTTTACCTGTAGGCCCGATATCCGTGAGAACTCCTTTAGGAGTTTGCACAGATTTGGTAGGGAAGTGATTGGTGATGTGATGAATAAGAGCATATCATTGGCGAAGAGCCCGCATTTGTGGACTTGTTCGCCACATTTCACCCCTGAAATATTGGGATCCGATCTGACTGCGATTGCTAGGGTTTCAATCGCAATGGAAAAAATTAAGGGGGATAGAGGACAGCCCTGTCTAGTACCTCTTGCTATAGATAGAGGTTTGGAGTAATGGCCTTGTAAGCGGATTACTGCTCTTGGGGTAGAGTATAAGGCATTTAGGGTCCCAATAAACCTAGGACCGAATCCCCATTTCTCCAGTAAGGAGAAAAGATAAGGCCACTCGATAGAATCGAAGGCCTTATGGAGGTCCAAGGAGAGGAGGAAACCTTCCTGTTTCGGTCCCCCTTCCCAATTCGATTGGAGGATGGAAACAATGTCTATTGCTCTTCTAATTTGGTCTGGTCCCTGTCTCCCTGGTATGAAACCAACCTGGTCCTTGTGTATATGGAGATTAATAAAAGATGAGAGGCGGTTGGCCAGGATTTTGGTGAGGATTTTGAGGTCATTATTAATCAGGGAGATCGGCCTGTAATTTTCAACTTCCTCGTGATTTTTGTTGGGTTTAGGGATGACTGAGATAAATGCAGTATTCAGTTGTGTATCAAGGGGGTTACCTGTTTTAATGGAATTGAAAAATGTAGCCAAGTACGGAGCTAGGATTTCTCCATATTGTTTGTAGTAAGGGACCGAGAGGCCATCTGGCCCTGGGGCCGATCCGGGCTTTAAGCTTTTTATAACCGTCATGACCTCCTCTACTGAAAAGTCTCCTTCCATTAGGTCTCTGCAATCTTTGGAGATCGAAGGGATCTGCAGATTGTCTAGAAAGGCCGTGGTTAAAGGGCCCTTCCCTGATTGTGGGGATTTGTAGAGATTTTCATAAAATTCATGAAAGGCTGACATTATTTTACTGGGGTTCGCTGTTGGTGGATGACCTGCGATTCTAAGTTTAGGGAAAGAAGAGGAACGGAATCTCGGGGTGAGTTTGGAGGCTAGCATTGAGCCGAATCTGTCCTTTTGGCAATAAAATTTGGCTCCACTCCACCTGATGTTTTTCTCTGCTTTGGCCGTTAAGGTGAGGTTCAGCTCAAGTCTAGTCGCGTCTAACCTTTCCAAAAGGACCCTGTTCGGGTGTTTTTTGTGTTCAGCTTTTAAGGTGAGGAATGTTTTTTCAAGGCGTTGAATATCTTTTAAGCGCTCCTTTTTGTATTGAGTCGCGATCCTGATTAGGGTGCCTCTGATGGTTGCCTTGTGGGCAGCCCACAGGGTCTCTGGGGAGATATTGTCTATGTCATTCAGGGTAAAGTATTCTTTAATGGAGTCTGCTATCTCCTTACAGTAGCGGGGGTCAGAGAGCAGGGATTCGTTTAGGCGCCAGTAGGAGCCACCTCGTCCCGAGATGACGTTACTCAGGGTAAGGAGGACCAAAGAATGGTCTGACCAGGCTGTGTCCAATATTGTGGCTTTTTTGGAGAGGGGAATTAGTGAGGAAGGGATCAGTATGTGGTCAATCCTGGCGTAAGATTGGTGGGGGGCGGAGAAGTGAGTGTAGTCCCTACTTCTGGCTTTTAGTTCCCTCCAGATGTCTATAAGTCCATGGGTATGTAGCAGTTTAGCTATTTTAGTACTTAATTTCGTGGGGCGTGTGAGCTGTTCCTTGGGGGGTCTAGTTTTGTCCAAGCCCTGGTCAAACGCCACATTAGAGTCTCCTCCCATAATGACCTTCCCTTCCAGAAGGGGTTCTATTGTACCAAGGAGTCCCTGGAAGAAGGATGCTTGGCCCTTATTCGGGGCGTAGTATGAGATAATTGTGTATAGAACTCCTTCCAGGGTCCCCTTCACCACTAGAAATCTTCCCTCCGGATCCTTATAATCCGAAATATAGGAGAATTTGCTATTCTTGGAAAATAGGATTGCCACCCCCTTAGTCTTTTTAGGGGCATTCGCTAGGAAGAAGGATGGGTTGTACGAGTGGAGGAACTTTGGGGTGTACCGGATGGGAAAGTGAGTCTCTTGAAGAAGAACTACATCGAGTCTTAAGGATTTATAGTGATCCAAGGCTAGTCTCCTTTTTCTAGGTGAATTTAGTCCCTGGACATTGTGAGAGGCTACCTTTAGATCGGTTCCTAGTGTAAGTGCGTCAGTCATCTGAGCAGAGGGGAGGGGGACTCAAGATCAAACAGTCACTCACCAATGGAAGTCTTCCATGCATTTCCGGGTAAGATACGTAATGGGCGTCTTCTATTTTTATCTCTGGGGGGTGCGAGGCTCCTGCCCTCAGGACGGCTGGAAAAAAGAAAGGGGATGAGAGGAAATAAAGAGTAGAAAGTGACAAACAGACACATAAGAGCAATAATAGTAGCAACATGGGTCTCAAAATATGACCCTTGGGATCTTGTGGAAACTTTCCCACAACAAACCCAAAGTAAACCTTCAGTCCAGCTGGGAGGCCGACTGAAGTCCCAAGTCCAAAGGACACTGAGGTTCTTTGGAAATGAGAGGAGGCACATGGGATCCACCCCGGACCCTATCTTTAACATTGTAAAACATGGAAACATACACACTAACGTTAAAGTGCAACTGAAGTAAGATTCAAACAGCCCTTAACTCATGGCATTACTTGCCAGGTTAAGTGGTACTATACCTTAATATTTAACTGAAAAAGGAGAACACCCCACCCGCTACAGCACTTCCACCCCCCTCCCGACCCCCAATCTGAGATGGCGGGGGTCCTGGACGGCCCGGGCTCTGCATTGTAGTGGAAAAAAAAAAAAAACGTACTTTGGGTTATCAATAGCTAGACATATAAGTAATCTTGCCCTTAACTAGAGCGGGGCTAGGAACCAAAGACCCATTATGATTAAAACCAATCTACAGTCCGCTAGGCCTAAAGTCCCGACCACCCGAACTTCTTCCGGGGGGCGTCTAAGTCCGCTGGACAGTTCCGCTGAGGGGAAGAATGTAGAAATTCTGGTGATGGCAGGGTACTTCCTATCCCCTGTCAACATTGATTTCATATAATAAAGTTCTGGTGAGTGTATGTATGCTTGCTTGTTTTTGTGCTTAAAGCAGTATTAAACCTAAACCCAAAACCAAAATTCTAATATATTACAGTTTACTAACCCTAATGCCCTGTACACACGGTTGGATTTTCCGATGGAAAATGTCCAATCGGAGCGTTGATGTTGGAAATTCCGACCGTGTGTGGGCTCCATCGGACATTTTCCATCAGATTTTCCGACACACAAAGTTGGAGAGCAGGAAATAAAATTTTCCGACAACAAAATCCGATCGCGTCAATTCCGAACGTGTGTGGCCTGTTCCGACGCACAAAGTGCCACGCATGCTCAGAAGAAATTCCAAGATCATCGTTCTGGTAAACTTAGCGTTCGCAATGGATACAGCCCTTTCGTCACGCTGCAATGTTAAAAATGGTTTAATACAGCGCACTCTCTTCTTCTTTATAATGTGACAAGAATTACGTAGTTTTGCTGCTCATATTCACACACACTTCTCACAAAGTTTTATTTTTGTTTTTTTATTGGGATTCCCTGAATATATTGTTATTAGTTGTCACATCTGACAGAATGTTTTTTTTTTTTATTTAATTTTTTTTTGGATTTTAAGCCTTTTTTTTGGATTTAATGTTTGTATTTTTTCAAAGGCTGATCTTTGTTCAATGTTATTTTTATTTTTACTCCAGAATATTTTTGTGTGTGTTTTGTGTGTCAAGTTACCCCCACACCATTGATATCTTTTATTATTTAATCTCAAGGAGATTGTTTGTTGTTGGTGTCCCTTCTTTATTTCACATTGTATATTTGAAATGTACCTGAATCCTCACAAACAAACTGTCATTTTTGAAGTAAAACACACATAGGAGAGTATAATTCAAAACAAAAATCCTTTATTAAGGGATCAGAACCAAACAAAGAGGAAGGTAACACTAGATCAACAAGAGAAATTAGCGAAGTCTGGGACCCCCACGGCAGACATCAATTTTTCAACATCAAAATTGGTGGCCTGAGGAGTCCATTTGTAAGGGAGCGCAGTCTGGTCCAGAATTCGCAGAGATCCGGATAGCAGCAGATATGTGTGTCCCCAGGCTGTGGTACCACAAGAGGCTGCATTTTTTGGCCGACCAGACTGGATCCAGGGTCCTCACTTTCTGGTCTTCCTTTCACTCTTCCTTCCCGGCTGTGGCTGTGCAGTTGGAGATGTGGCAGGAGGAGGAGTAGGACCTGGAGGAGGACTGGGAGGACCTGGAGGAGAGGGAGGACGAGGAGGAGGACCTGCAGGAGGAGGAGGAGGACCATCGCAAAGGTGTGTCTGAGCTGTCATTTGGCCCCTCATACCTTTGTTAAGAGCCTCCAATATGAACGCCTCACACAGGACTTGTTGGCCCTCCTCCATCCTCTGCATTTTATATGCAATGACGGCAGCAATGTCCTCCTTCACGGTCTGTCGTGCTCCCAGGACCTCTGTAGCCCTCCAAAAGAGTCCTCCGGTAGCCTCCTCTAGGGCACTCCTCCTACTGCCACTTTCTCTTTTCAGTGGGGGTGGAGGGACCTGTAGATCAGCCAGCCAGCTAGGCCCGGCCACCTCCTGGCTGAGACTTCCCTGTGTATGAAAAAGGGACATGGTTGTAATGTTTTGCATCATCAATCACAATCCTAAATTAGTACTCCCAACTAACATCTAGGTAACATCATTGATTGGACAAGCAGAAATATTTAGAGGAATGCTATACCTGGCTCAATCTGGGCTCCTCCACATGTGGCCTGGAAGGCCCAGGTTGGGCGTCAGAAGCCTCAGCCGGGGGGAAGGAAGCGTGGAAGGAAGACTGGAGAGGGATGACCTGAGTTCAGTCTGGCCTGCCAGAAAATGCAGCCTGTCGTAGTACAACATCCTGGGGACATAGATGTCATCTGCTGCTCCGGATCTCTGTGAATCCAGGACTTTCTTGCGCTCCCTTAGATATGTGATCCTCAGGCCACCAATGAAGATCTTTAAATAGGTGATGTCTGCCGTGGGGATCACCTGCTTCACAATTTCACACAATTGCACCAGTGCTGCCTTCCTCTTTGCTTGGTTCTTGAAATGGGGGTGTTTAATCTCCCACAGACAGGGCAGCTCCCTTAAGATATCTATGAATACTGACATGAAGTCATTGTCTTTCACTAAGATATCCATGTTCACTGCAAGACACAACACAAGACAAAGCCTAATGTCAGACAAAACTCTCCTAATCTTGTTACAATATAGGCTTTAATGTGGAAGCAGTATAGGCACAAGTTTGTCTCTTACCTTCGTTCTTACGATCGGCGCGTCCAATGCTCCTTCCTCCGCTCGCAGATCGTACGTAATACGCACGCGTGTTACGCTTTATACACACTGCGCATGTGTGTAACTCCGCCCGCCCCTGACGTTCTTTCTAGTCTATTCCCCGCCCCTTTTCGTTCGGCACAGTGGGTGAAGAGCACATGGCGGAGTCAGAGCAGGTGCGTGCTAATTATAGCAATGAGGAGGAGGAAAGCAAGGATCCGGACACGTCCCGATCCAGAAGGAGACGTTTTAAGGCCACAAATATGTCCTTTGGGGAGATGTTGGAGATGGTCCACATCATGAAGAAGTCCGACTATGACGGAAAGTATGGGCCTTACCCCAACCCCAATATCCGAAAGGCCAAGATCATGGCGAAAGTGATCAAAAGTCTGCAGAAGAATTTCGGGGTACGGACCTGAAATTGAGAGAGCCAGAGCAGTACCGAAAGATCCGGAGAGTGCTGCAAAAAAGTAAGTAGTTGTGCTGTGTTCCTATTCTTTCTGTCTTTATTGCGTTCGTGCTGCTGCATATGCTTTTATTAATTGTAACGTTTAAAAGGGCAACTTTAATGTTCATGGGTCCATTATTCGTTCGTATCAAACATTTTTCTTTCGGCCTCTAAAACACCATTGTTTAGGCCATATGCATTTTCCCACATTTTTTTTGGGCCTACTTGGATGCCAAATAGTTGTTTGGGTAGATGGGTTTGTTACTAGAATGAAATGCCAACTAGATTGTGTGTAAGGAGAGGACACTGAACAGCTGTTTTCACATCTCGACACTGGAGCACTAGTGTGGGACACAAGAACAACATTTTTATTAGGGGGCCACACAGGTGCTCCAGTGTATACTATAGGGGGGTCTCCATCTGTGAAGCTTGTACTAAACAGGTAAAGTATTGCAGCTTGACAAAGGCCAATAAAAAAAATACATCTTGGAACTCTGCCAAAATAGACAATTGTACCCCACTTCCAAGCAATGTTTCCTATTTCTAGTTCTGCCATCAAATATCTGTGTGCTAATTATACCATTTTTGTTTTACATAGGGGAGAAAAGACTCGGAGGACACCCCTCATCCGAGGAGACCAGAGACCCCCCACCTCTGGAAGAAGGGGAACTAACACCAACACAAGCTGAGCAGGAGGAAGAAGAAGATGTGGTGGAGTTTGGCACCACAACAGGTGAGTGTCTGCGACCACAGGCTCAGGTAAAAGAGATGGATGGTGGCAGATTTTTGATACCTGTTTTTGTTTTGTTTCTCTCTTTTTAGGTGATCGTGATCCAGAACGTTTCACATCAGAAAGTGCCCAGATCCTGATCGGGGAGATCATGGGGTGTAATGTAGAACTGCAAAACATACAGCAAAAAATCAATGATGTTATTAAAAAAAATAATAACATCATTGATGTTTTGGGGCGAATTTAAAACCCCACAAAATCACTTTTTGGATTGTGGTCCAATCTTTTAAATATTTTTGCAATGTTTTGAAAAGCCAAATTTGGAGGATGCACACAGTGTGCCAACATGTGCTATCTGCCATCACGGGAGATCAATGGACGCGTTTTGGGGGTGCAACCCCTTCCTCAATTATAAAGTAGCGTTGAGGAAGGGCTTGCTCCCCCAAAACACGTCCCTTGATCCCCCCTGATGGCAGATAGCACATGTTGACATTCGTAAATTGGTGTGCATCTTCCAAATTTGGCTTTTCCAGGGGTGATTTCCCCCCATCTGAACGCTATATCAAACCCAGTTCCTAAATACTGATGTCTGATATAGCCTTCAGGTTTTACCATATGTGAACTTTGTAAGTTCACATTTTTTGGCTTTCTTGTTGGTTTTACACAGGCCTGTTTTATCTGAAATGGACAAACATGTTGGTTTGTTTTAAAAACCTTTGGTAAATGCACATGTGATTGTGCAGGTATAAAAAAGTAGCTTACTCAAGAATGTGTGGATTATTGTCTCAACACTACAATACAACACTTTTGGGGTGATGTAATTGCTGTTTTCTGCAAAAATGGATGTTATTTCCTAAGGGCAAATCCTCTTTGCACTACAAGTGCAGTTTCAGTGCAGTTGCAAGTGCACTTGTAGTGAAATGTGTTTTTGCATTTAGGAAATAACAGCCAACAGTGCTTTGTATAAGGTTACACAATCACGACATTTTCTGGACTCAACACATTTCTGTCAGGGTCAGCTAAAACAAACACAAGCAGTAAATGTCCACTAAGAATTTCTTTTTTTTTTCATTTTAAAAAGGCTTCACAGATTGTCTGGCATATTGATAGCCCCCCTACCCGCAAAGAACTCTAGGTAGCATAACCGGACATCACGGGCACTTAGGGAGGGCAAGCCAGGACGGCCACTTTCAAGCGCCGTCAGTGTGGTTTGATGTAGGATTCCGGCCTCAGGCCCAACTGAGCCAGCATAGTTGGCCAAATGTTTCCTTAAAAAGTTATGGAGAACACAGCACGCCAGTATAATATGGTTCAGTTTATACTCCGCCATATGGATGGGTGTCAGAAATAGTCGGGACCGGCTGGCCAGGATTCCAAATGTGTTCTCCACCACTCTTCGGGCTCTAGCCAGCCGGTAATTAAAAACCCTCTGTTCCGGGTGAGGGTCCTCATTGGGAATGGCCGCATCAGGTGGTCCCCCAGCGCAAAGGCTTCATCAGCAATGAACACAAATGGGAGTCCTTCCACATTGTCCTCTGGAACTGGCAAGTCCAAGCTGCCATTCTGGAGACACCTGTAGAACTCCGTCTGGGCAATGACTCCACCATCGGACATCCGGCCATTCTTCCCCACGTCCACATACAAGAAGTCGTAATTAGCCGATACCACCGCCAACATCACTATACTATTAAACCCCTTGTAATTAGAATAGTACGACCCCGAGTTGGGTGGTGGGATGATGTGGACGTGTTTCCCATCAATTTCCCCTCCGCAGTTAGGAAAGTCCCACCGCTCGGCAAAGTTGGAGGCCACAGTCTGCCATTCCTGTGGCGTGGAAGGAAACTGTTGAGGAAAAAACAATAAACATTACTATTTTTACTCAGAAACATGGCAAGCAGATTATACACAAACATTATGGGGCAACCTCCAGATAGCATTTATTAAGGGGAATTTAACAAGGCCAAAGTATAAGGTACACCTATCATATTCCCCCTCCCCCCCTCTCATGGGCCATTTCTAACATTATAGGGGGTGTGTGGAAATCTTGGACAGGTAACCCTCTTCACTTCATTGAGAGATGAATGCCTAAATAATGGGTATTACTTTGACCAGACCCTCCTTAGTTACACTATTGGCAGACCACTGGACAGGTAAGAAGTGTCATAATACAAAGATATAAATATACATTGTACACATTTGAGGACATTTGGACATTCTGCTATTACCTATCAAGATAATTATATGATACAAAAACTTTAAACAGTACCATTGGAAAGTATACAGGCAGGCCCTTGCACTACATGCTTTGGGGAATTCATCCATACATCTGACCACTAAAGAGATGGGTATAGTGTGTATGGGTTTGGCAAAGTCAGCAGATAGATGATTGAGGATAGATAGCGAATTGGGATCAGCTGACTTAGCAGTTGGGGGAGGGAGGGTTACTAAAAATTTTTGGGGGACACCACCAAAAAAAAAACTCTGGCACTCTTCCACGAATTTAAATCAAAAATAAAATTTCCAAACATTTTAGGGGGTGTTTGGGGTAAAGCACTACTATGGAGCTGATAAAATACATTGTTAAGTGACTACATGAGGTGAATATAGGGCAGGAGACACCATGCTGGGGAGGTCAAATATGTATGAAGGACCTAAAATAATAATTACATAAAAATTCAGCATGCATGAGGACAAAGGGACATTCACAGCATATTACAATCATGGGAATGAGGAAATAAATACAATATATTAACAAACATTCAATACAATAAAATGTGATATTAAAGGATAAAAATCTTACCTTCATATACTCCTTCTGCAGGACCTGTATGATGGCAGAACAGGTCTCTGGGATAATGATCCCCAGAGCCTGGGGGGAGATGCCTGTCGAGAACTTCAAGTCCTGCAGACTTCTCCCTGTGGCCAAATACCGCAGAGTAGCGACCAGCCTCTGCTCCAGGGTGATGGCTTGCCTCATGCAGGTATCCTGCCTGCTAATATAGGGGGTCAGCGAAGCCAACAAACGGTGAAACACGGGGTCCGCCATCCAGAGAAAGTTCCTGAAATCATCAGGATTATTCTCACGGATCTTACGGAGCAAAGACATATGAGAGAACTGGTCATGCTGAAGCAACCAATTCTTGGTCCATGAACTCCTCCCCACCCTGTTCATGGACTGGACTTGTGTCAAGGTCAGGTCCCCAACACAAAGCCCCCGCACAGCACGAACTCTACGAGGAGTACGTATAGAAACATGGCTAGAAAACGGTCGGCTGCTCAGAACGAAGTAACAGAACGCACTGAAGAACAGCAAGGCCTGTGAAGAGCGACCTGAAAAACAGCAACGAGCGGGCAAGATCGCACAGGAAACTCCGATACGAACTGACTGCACGCACTGAAGAGCAGATACAAACCCACAAGCACAAACTGAACAGCAGAAAACGATCTGAAAGCCACGAGTCTGAAAAAGCGCCAATCGTCTCTCACCAAACTTTTACTAACACGAGATTAGCAAAAGGAGCCCAAAGGGTGCCGCGCTGTGTTCTGAACCGGCCTTTTCTAGTCTCGTCGTACGTGGTGTACGTGACCGCGTGGTTGGCGATTGGAAATTCCGACAACTTTGTGCGACCATGTGTAGACAAAATAAGTTTGAGCCAACATCCGTCTGAAAAAATCCTAGGATTTTGTTGTCGGAATGTCCGAACAAAGTCCGACCGTGTGTACGCCCTATTAGATGTGATGGCTGTATTCATTTTCTTTTGTTTTAGATATTTTCACCTAGTGATCTGGCCAGTAACACACCTCCTATATTAGAGTGCCCTAATTCCGGATGAATGAGCACAGGGGCACCTTTGGACAGCAGCACTGTCAGTCGGGGGCGAGGGCAGTGTTAGACGTACTAGTACATTTAGACACTAGAAAAATGAAGCCAAACTCCAGTTCACGTTGCAGTTACACAAGCAGTCACATCAACAGTTTTTATTTTTTGCTTTAAAGGTTTTTAAAGGTTGGGGTAAAGGTTTTATATCACTAAATAAAAGCTGACCATTGTAAACACCCCAGTAAGTGGTCAATGGTTTGCCTCAACACTCTAACTGCTACATTTGCAATGGAGTTTGTTCTATTTAAAAACAACAGACTTACTGGCTGCATCACCAGATGAAAATAAGGAAAAAAAGGCCTAAAAAATAAAACAAATGCAGCCATTACATCTAAGAATTGGTAAGCTGCAATATAATAAATGTTTGCTTTTGGGTTTAACACCACTTTAACTCTCGCCTGGTCTTCTTTTCCAATAATTTTTATTGCAAAGTTTTACATGGTATACAAAAGCATAAACAATGTCAAATAAATGTCAAAGAGCCGAATACAATCATAGGCCATAACGTAGTAACCGAAGAGCAGCTAAATCAAGAAGAATTTGGCCTAACGTTCAGGCTGTCCTTAATGAAGCAACCATTTGTCTAAGGATATGAGCCCAGAAGTATCAGAAACTGGTTACAAAAGTAAAACCAAAAAATAAAAATAATTAAGAAATAACATTTCAATAAACTGTAGGTTACTCATAGCCAAGTACATGGAGAGGTAGGGGTACATTATTGTCTGGAAGTAACCCTAATGCCTCAAATCACACAACCTTACTCCCGAGGAAGTATAAGGCTCCATACACATTGAAGCTCATAAATGGCCGTTTTTGGGAGTTTAGGCGTTTTTTTTTAACAGCCCATAAACTTCCCTCTATGTTATCCTATGTGTCCATGCACACATGGATGTTTTTTGGACGTTTATGGGCTGTTGTCTGAACGCCCTAAAATTTAAAAATGTAAAAAGTTCAGGAGCTGTTTTACTGACCACAAAAAACACTTAAACCGTTAAATGCGCATAAACGCTGATGAACGTCGATAAGTGCTCAAAAACATGGCTCACCAGCGTTTTTTTATTGTTTTTGATCCATCGAAGAAAAAATTTTATTTTTTTCTTAAAAAAAAAAAAACGCTAAAAAAACACTAACGAGGAAAAACGCGAAAAAACGCTATTGTAGAAAAGTCAAAAAACATTGAAAGACTCATTGCAAAGCTACTGGCGTTTTTTTATAACTTTTTTAACGTCCAGTGTGCATGAGGCCTGAAAGACTCACTGCAAACCTAGTGGTGCCACCTCTTCGGTGCCGCCGTATCAGTGCCTGTCAGTGCCGCCTTATCAGTGCCCATCAGTGAAAGAGAAAACTTACATATTTACACATTTTTTTAACAGAAACAAAAGCAAAACTTTTATTTTTTTCAAAATTTACGGTCTTTTTTTATTTGTTTAGCAAGTGTGTGTGCTGTCCACGGGTCGGCGGAAATCTCCTCGCGCTGCTGAGGATCCAACGAGGAGATAAGGGTGAGGTTAACACTGCATCCAGGGTCCGCCGTGACCATTATACAACACTACAGCCGTGTCACATGAAGTTATTCGTTCATGCCTTGTTTTTAATTTAAAAGTGTGAATACAACGATTGAAGGTTTGAGAATGCTTTTTAAATAAATGTTTTATACGGTATCACACTATGGTAAGCATTATTTTTTTCATGTGCTTGATGAGCACTGCTGCTAATTGAAGGACTTCATCTGCTCCAAACTAGATTTCATTTACTTTGGTTAGACCCTGGGTATATTTCTGCTTATTGGCCGAGCATGAGAATGCAAGGCAAATCTTTCTAGTAAGTGCGGCTTCATAAGAGTGGATGACAGTCATGGATGGTGTGGTGGAAGACGATTTATTGCATGAAACGTTGCTTCACTCACTTTATTGATACTGAACATCTTGCATGGACTTTGTTTCATCCATTTTTATATATTGTTTTCATCATACCATTCAATTTTTATGAATTATTGTCACTATTTATTTGCTTATTTATTTTATACCACTATGTGATAATTTAGATCCCCACCTGCAAACGGGAGGGTTTATTGGATTATCACTATATTTATTTACTATCATCAGTGAGCGGGTTATCACCTTTCCTATTTAATTTACACTGATTCACTTTCACATCATATTCAATTAATCTGCTATTTAGCACCACTACTTCTATTAGGAGATCATTTAAAAAATAAAAACCATAGAGGTGATCAAATACCACCAAAAGAAAACTCTATTTGTGGGAACAAAATGATAAAAATTTAGTTTGGGTACAGTGTAGCATGACCGTGCAATTGTCATTCAAACTGCGACATCGCTGAAAGCTGAAAATTGGTCTGGGCAGGAAGGTGTATAAGTGCCCTGTATTGAAGTGGTTAAACTTAGCTTGTTTATCTTTGCAGATATTGGTCAGTTTTTCGTTTATCATAATCCAGGATATTTTATGTTTCACCAACGTGACATTGATCATGGGCGTTTTCCATGCTGGCGCTACAGTTATTTTGGCTGCTAGAAATATAAAAATATATGAGCGTTCAAAGATATCTGGGGATCTCCTCAGACCGGTCAGCGAACAGCGCTGTTTTGGCACCTCTGGGTATATTCTGTCCTGTCACTGCACAGACAAGACTGAACACTTTGATCCAGAAACGTCGGACCTTCGGACAGGACCACCAGATATGAAACATATCGCCCTCCTGTCTGCATCCCTGAAAACAAAGGGGCGAGGTACCAGGGTATAGTTTCACCAACCTTGTTGGGATGAGGTACCAGTGCGATAACACTTTGTGCATTTGCCTTTAGTACAAGGGAAGTATTGAGTATGCCCGTATGCACCATGGTCGACCACTTTATTCACATCTCCTCCTCATTTGTTTCATCCAGGTATGATTCCCATGCTGTTTGATATGAAGGCTTGTTACTTTGGCTATTGAAGAGGGTGTATAACTCTGTAATCCCTCCCCCTGAATCAGTGTCACATATACATATATATGTATATATACAAATATATATACATATATTTACCATAACCTTGGTACCCGTCACTGCACCAGCTGCAATAAAGATAGATACTCAACCAGGGTATCAATTAAACCATATGAAAGTTTACTGAGGTAGAAGTTTAACACAATGAACAGTGTGATAACTCAGAGACAGTAAATGGCAATATAACAGTCAGTGTAAATGTGAAACTGTATTCAAAGATAACCATAGATCTACAAGTGCACTTGTAGTGCAAAGTGCATTTGCCTTTAGTAAATCAACCCCATAGTTTACTCTGCTCACCAATCTTTTGCTGGAACTTCTCAAACTTCTTCTTTGAGAGTCCTGTGTCCATTTTACACACATTTTCACTAAGACAGGGGCTCTCACCCTCACAACTTACAAACGTAAGTTAGAGGGGGCGTGTCCGAATGGCGAGGTGAATGGACGCACTGCAGAGGAGCTTCGTTTAGCCCTCTGCAATCCACTGCCATCCGGCATCCACAAACGTCAAAAACTGCCCCAAAGCCTATCTAATAACCACTGGGCACTAGGAGAGCATTTTACTGAGGACATTGGAGCAGATTAGCCGGCGGATTACTTTGTTTTCAGGCTGCGGCCGGCCTCACTTCACAGACGCCGGCCGCCATCTTGAGGCCTACAGGACACACAGCATCCCCGGTCTGGAGTGCTGCGATCGGCGGCGCGGAGGGCGATCGGCGGCCCTGGGGCCGGGAGTGCTGTGTCCAGAGCGGACCGGACTGTGAGGGGGACACCAGACAGGGCAGAGCAAACAGGCCCTGGATGCACTGCAAGGGAGCTCCGTTTGGCCCTCTACAATCTACAGCCATCCGGCCTCCACAGACATCAAAAGCTGCCCCAAAGCCTACCTGGTAGCCACTGGGCACTGGAGGAGTCCTTCCCTGAGAATATTTAAGTAGATTGGCTGAAGGATTGCCTTGTTTTTGGGCCGCGGCCGGCCTCACTCCACAGACGCCGGCCGCCATCTTGCGGCCTACAAGACACACAGAATCCCCGGTCTCGAGTGCCGCGATCGGCGGCGCGGAGGGCGATCGGCGGCCCTGGGGCCGGGAGTGCTGTATCCAGAACGGACCAGACTGTGAGGGGGACACCAGACAGGGCAGGGCAAACAGGCCCTGGATGCACTGCAAGGGAGCTCCGCTTGGCCCTCTACAATCTACAGCCATCCGGCCTCCACAGACATCAAAAGCTGCCCCAAAGCCTACCTGGTAGCCACTGGGCACTGGAGGAGTCCTTCCCTGAGAATATTTAAGTAGATTGGCTGACGGATTGCCTTGTTTTCGGGCCGTGGCCGGCCTCACTCCACAGACGCCGGCCGCCATCTTGCGGCCTACGAGACACACAGAATCCCCGGTCTCGAGTGCCGCGGTCGGCGGCGCGGAGGGCGATCGGAGGCCCTGGGGCCGGGAGCACTGTATCCGGAGCGGAGGGGACACCAGACAAGGCAGAGAAAGCAGGCCCTGGATGCTTGCGGCAGGCCCGAGGCCTGTGAGGCCCCCAGCATCACCGCATCTTGGCGCCACGACCGGAGGTAAGGGGGTCATATAATTCACCTTCACTTAAAGTGGCCACCCCCTGGGCATATCTGACAAGTTTATAGCCAGCTCAGACCCATCGCTGACCCCGGTAACACTAGAGACTTCCAGTGACGGCCGCCATCTTACCATCGTGCGGCCTAGCTTACAAGACGGGCCCGCACTATCAGAAACTGTGCCCTGGCTGGACGGTGCTCTCCCCCTTGAACCCATACGGTGTCCCAGCCTTGCGCCCATGTTAATAGGGTGACACCGCTGCTCCCGCAGGCCTGGTCTCCCTCCCCAGTCCCCCTCATCTCCGTGGAAGATAGGTTTTGATGGAGAGAGACTAACTATGGATGGCTGAAGACCCGCACCCCTGAGTCCCGTGCTATCCCGACAGCTACAGGCTATTTACATAGCATAGCACACCCACATAATACATGGCAGCAGCTAGCTCACACTCCACGGAGCTTACCGACCCCCAACAAGGCACCATACAGAGGTATCTACTTAGAACGACGCCGATTGATCCCCGAACTCCCAAAGACAAGATGGCGCCCGGCCGCAACCCGGGGAAGACCAAGCCTCCCGCCTCAGCAGCAGCTCACACGGCAGAGGACAATAATGAGAGACTTCAGAATTCTACGGGAGAGCCCTCAGCCTCCTCCATAAGGTCAGTCTCATCGTCCGACACAGGCACCGGGGAATCCCAGTCTGCTACGCATCCCCTATCAGGAGAACCCATTAGAACGGAAGCTGCTGCCCTCCTCTCTGCCTTCAGAATGGATTTCGAATCCTGGGCAAGCAAAACTGAAGATTCCCTCCACGTGGAGCTGAACGCCCTGAGGCAACAAGTCACAACTAACGAGGAAGCAGTATCGGTCTTAACCACGGCTCAGGATGACCACGAGGCACGTATAACAGCCCTTGAATCCTCATCCGCGACACATCTTAGGCGCATACGTCACCAGCAACTCCGCATAGAAGACAGCGAAAATCGCAGTCACAGAAATAACATTAGACTGCAAGGCATACCGGAGGCAACATCTGGAGCAGAATTGAAACCCACTGTCATAACTATCCTCAATAAAGCACTGGGAAGAGAGGCAACATCACCAATTGAACTGGATCGTGTTCACAGGGTAGGAGGACCAGGGGGGCCCGAGATGGTCGCCCCCGCGATGTTCTATGTCGGGTCCACTACTACACTTTAAAAGAAGAGATCATGCGAAAGGCATGGAACTTGGGTCCTGTTGACTTCTTTGGTGCCCCTATTCACCTATACCCTGACTTATCTCGCAATACGCTGTATATGCGTAGAGTGGTGCGCCCTCTACTTGACCTTATACGGCAAGCTGGAGCTACCTATACATGGGGTCACCCCTTCAGCATCAAGGTGACACGGGGCGGCAACAGGTTTACGCTCTCTGATCCAGACCAACTGCCCGACTTTTTCCTCTTTATCGAACAAGATCCAGTGGAAGTTTTGAACTGGTTAGACCCTCCATAGGATAGATCAGGCCAGGTGGGACTTGGTCCACTTCCACAGCGCCGCAGACATCCTAGGTCCAGATCAGTTTCCTCTGGCCCAGGGATAAGAAGACCTACTTCCCCAGAAGATTAACTCAACAGTTAATTAGAGACTGATGGCTTGTTTTGTCTCCACTGGTTCTTTCCCTGCTCTTTGCCAATTTACAATTTGGCTGGGGTTCGGGTGAAAACATAGAATGGAGTCAATCTTATGCCTCTCATTATGAAGAGCATCAGGTAATGCGAATGTCTACCAATGCTATGTTTTTGTGTTTTTCTTTTTTCCTTTTTATCTGACGTTTTTCTAAAAATGTTTTGCATTGTCTCAGATTGATTCCTCTCACCTTCCCATGATGATATATGCAGTGGGGGAGGTGTAGCGGGAGTGGGGGGATACCTTCCTCGGAGAGGGGTTTGGTACCCGGTTTTACTCGGTCTCTGCTACAGAGAATATAGGGTTTAAAGGACGTTACACATGGAGCAGAGGATTGCCCCCGTGGGGGGATCCCCCACTCTCCCTGCCCTCCATATACCCACCCAATTGTCTTGGCGCAATAACTTTCTTTATATACATGAGACAATGTAATAGTTTTATATATACCTCAGGGTTACTTATTTAAATCTAATGCACACACTTGGTTGATTGTTATCATTTGTTGTGGTTAAGCTGCCTTATGCCCCACACTCGTTTTAAATATCAAGTGTGCCACACATACTATTTGCATGCCTGATATGCTGTCGGGAACACGGCTCAGACCCATTCATCTCGACTTTTCCCCCGCAATAGGACAGGCACGGTTTGTGCCTAAAACGTGAATTTTCACGCAGTGTTCTGCGTTCGCGGACACATTAGTTTTCCAGACACATCTTTTTAGGTGTCTTTTCATTTATATCGTATTTCTTCCATTATCCTCACGCTCCTTTCATTTTTCTTCCTCCCCTCCCTCTCTTCCCCCCCTTTGTCTGTTTATCTTTTTCTTCATCTCTTCTTTCTTTTTCTTTCCTGTTCCCTATACCTTTCCTCCATATCTTAATACTTTCTCTCTTTTACAGCTTTTGGCACTCCAGCATGGCTCACACGGTGACTTTGCGCCCACACCTGAAACTTTGTTCGTATAATGTAAACGGACTTAACATAGCGTCGAAACGTGGGCAAATTCTATATCAGATACACAAAAGACAGGTCAGCATACTCTTGCTGCAGGAGACCCACTTCCATTCTGACTCCACTCCTTCCTGCTCCAATAGATATTTCAATAGATTGATACACAGTACCAACCCGACACAAAAATCTAAAGCAGTATCTATTGCGTTTCATAAAACACTCCCTATTGAGCTGCTTGATCAGGTGACGGACCCCCAAGGCAGGTATGTCTTTGTAAAAATTTTATTATGTGGGACTAAATTTACAATAGCCAACGTATACTTGCCTAACACACACCAAGTCCCATCAGCCTTGCAATACCTAAAGATCTTGGCGGGTTTCATGGAGGGCAAGCTCATACTCGGAGGGGACTTCAATACTCCCCTGGATCCACTTTTGGATTCATCGACATCCCGTTCATCTATATCCTTTCCAAAAATACGGGCCCTAAAACGTGCCATCTACAATATGCATCTCATTGACGTATGGCGAATACTGTATCCGGACTCACGAAACTACACACACTTCTCCAACATCCACCAATCATACAGTCGTATAGATTATTTTTTAGTCGAGCACGGCTGCTTAGATTGGTCCCCCAATTGTGAAATAGACCCTATGGTTTGGTCCGACCACTCACCCATATTCCTGACGCTTACAATCCCCTCTACTCCAATAAAAGAATGGACATGGAGGTTAAATGACTCTCTCTTGACTGAACCAGGGTTTGAAACACAGATAGCAGAGACGATATCAAACTTTTACACAGACCACACATCTGATGACACCTCACCACCCATGAAATGGGAAGCATTGAAGGCGGTATTACGGGGTAGGTTTATTCAGATGGGTGCTCGCATGAAAAAAGAACGTTCAGCTGCGATAGTTACGGCAGTACATAAGCTAAAGACACTAGAAACTACTCATAAACGTTCCCCGACGGTTGAACTGCTTACGGAGGTTTCTTCTGGTCGCACCCAGTTTAGAGAGTTATATGAGGCATCAGCCCGCACGTTTGCGAACAAACTAGCCTTTCATCAATATACATTTAGAGATAAATGTGGTAGATCCCTGGCTCGCACCCTCCACACCAAACAACCTAACACCTTTATACCTCATATACGGGACAGCTCTGGGAAAACTGTCTCATCAACTTCCGAGATGGGACAGGTGTTCCGGGACTTTTATCAATCCCTATATAATATACCTGCAGCGAGCTCCACTGATCCTCCCTTCACTACAGCGGAAACACAAGCCTTATACATCGAGCAAACTGCATTACCCACTCTAGATGGCAAGACGATAGAGGACCTTGAGGCCCCGATTTCGGAAGACGAGGTTGCCCGCGCCATTACTTCTACCCCATCTGGTAAAAGCCCGGGTCCTGATGGCTTTACTCCGAAATTCTATAAACAATTTGCTACCCTTCTTACTCCCTTCTTGACAAAAGTATTTAACTCCATCTCTGAACGATCAGTGTTCCCACCATAAACCTTAGAGGCACATATTACCCTCATCCCCAAACCAGACAAAGACCTGAATGTTTGCGCTAATTACCGACCTATTTCGCTAATAGGAGTAGATCTAAAGGTGTACGCAAAAATTTTAGCTAATAGGTTGCAACCATTGTTACCCCGTTTAATACACCTAGATCGGGTTGGCTTTGTGAGTGGAAGGGAGGCGCGTGACAACACCCTAAAAACACTCCTCATTGCGGATTATGCTCGGGCCCACAATATCCCATTGTGCCTTCTCACAGTCGATGCGGAAAAAGCCTTCGACCGTGTCGACTGGCAATTTCTCCGCTTATCATTACAACAACTAGGTCTAGGCCAAAACATGATCTCCAGAATAATGTCCCTCTACACATCTCCTTCCGCTAGCATTAGACTAAACGGCTCCCTATCCCCTAAGTTTACTATACACAACGGAACGCGGCAGGGGTGCCCCTTGTCCCCCATTCTTTATGTGATTGTCATGGAACACCTAGCCATTGCCCTTAGAAACAATCAGGCCATACATGGCGTTAGAGTAGGCCCACTACACACTAAAATTGCCCTATTTGCTGATAATCTACTCCTATTTGTAACCCAACCACACGTTTCTCTACCCTCCATTATGCAGGAGTTTCAGAGGTATGGAGAGGTTAGTAATTTTAAAGTTAATCTAAATAAGTCAGAAATCCATAACATTTCACTCCCAACAGAGGCTCTACAACAGCTCACGACTTCCTTCCCTTTTAAGACAAGCTCCACATCTATCCGCTATCTAGGAATCCATATTCCAACAGTCTCATCCCAACTATTCTCCAGCAACTTCACCCCTTTACTTACCAGAACTCAAGCGGATCTGACCACATATGCCTCTAAACAGCTCTCCTGGCTGGGTAGGGTGAATGTCTTGAAGATGGATGTTCTCCCTCGATTCTTATACCTTTTCCAGACCATTCCTATCTATATCCCCACCTCGTTCTTCAAAAGGCTCCGTCAGATCTTCTCTAAATTTATATGGCAGGGACGTCGCCCCAGGATAAAACATGACACAATGATTCTCCCGAAAGTCAGGGGGGGTGCGGGGGTCCCAGATGCCTCTATATACCATAAGGCAGCGGTACTCGTGCGTATAGTGGATTGGTTCCACCACTCTTCCTCCAAACTTTGGGTTCAACTAGAGAAATATCTTAATGAGGCTGATCTTTGCGCCCCGCCGTGGACCCCTACGGCTGGGCGTGGGGACGGCTTATTCTCCACTGCTCTTACTCGCCAAACTCTCCAGATTTGGGACCGCATGATCTCAGCGAGTAAATTGTCTAAAATCCAGGGCCCAATGACCCCTCTCTTTGGGACTCCGGCTTTCCCCCCAGCAGCGAACAAGTTAAGATTTGGACCCTGGAGTAGGGATAGCCATAGACGTTTAGCACAGGTCTTACGCGCTGACCCATCCTTGAGAACGGACATACCCTCTCGGACGGAATTAGGGACCTCAACAATGTGGTTACAAAGGGGTCAAATAACGTAATACATACGCACTTTCTCATCCATCTCAGAGATACTGGCCGACCCATCAGACTTTGACGAACTGCTTTTACAACCAGACCCACCAATACATGTAGTATCACTGTTGTATTCCCTACTACTGAACGAATACGCCCCTGACCTTCCAACATATACACAGAAATGGGAAGCGGAGCTGCAACACTCCATCTCCCCCACTGATTGGCAAAAAAGCTTTATCCTAACGCATAGGATTTCCCTGGCAACCAAGAACCAAGAAAAAGGGTTTAAATTATTAACTAAGTGGTACAGATGCCCAGTAGATATTAAAAAGTTTAACCCCTCTTTGACAGACGTGTGTTGGAGATGCCTGTCCTCTAGCGGGACAATGCTTCACATCTGGTGGGCTTGCCCTCCAATCTGGAAACTATGGCAAAAGGTCTTTGATCTTTACAGCAGGCTGATGGCGACATCAATCAAACCCACACCAGAGATAGCCCTATTATCTATACTCCCAGGCCACCTCAAGTCGATTAAAAAAGATGTACTGCGCCACTTTCTGGCAGCAGTTAGGACACTGATCCCCCGACATTGGAAAACGACAGATGTGCCTTCCTTGGGAGAATGGGCGGTTGAAGTGGACCAGATAAGAGATCTGGAGCGCCTGTTGGCGGAGGAAGTGGGAAAGGAGGAGCAGTTTACCGCCACCTGGACCTCATGGTCCATGTTTCGCTATTCTGATGAGTTTTCCCTTTGGGTCAGAGATACCCCACCCTTACCCGCCGATTAGCCATGCTGGAGTGCCTGGTGCCTCAGGTACCATCCAGCACTTCTACTCACGATCTTATTTCTGACTTTTTCTGTCTCCTCTTTGTTAAGTACTGAACCGACCACTCACATATATAGTTAAAGATCATATCTTTGGACTAGCTAAATGACTTGATTATCTATAATAGGTGAATAAAAGACTTCTACAGCAGTCTAATTCGTTGAGAGGGAACCCTCAGATAACACCAACCTGCGAAACTACAAGGTTCATTATATGTTGGCCCCACCCGCATATTATTCCTCTCTTAGAATAAAGATTTCAATATACAATATCATATACCAGTAGTTCACCGAAAGCTGTATGTTAAAATGATCACTCCTGTTTATACATGGGTAAAGTACACCTCACTAATCTATGTATACTATATGTGATGCCAAACTGTAAAGAACGGTATTTTTCTGTTATATTCTTTGTGTTCTTACTTTTGAAAATAAACTAAGATTGAAAACAAACGTTAGTTAAAATCAGGCATGTAAATGATAAAAGGATGCAGCAAACACCGCTGTTGGCGTTTTCTCCACGAGACTGGAAATGACGTCAGTTGTGCAGGAAGTGCGTTGCGTCAATGCATTTCGCCCTCCCATAGGGCGTCATCAAAGGTCCACCAACAGCCTTGTTTGCTGCATCCTTTTACCATTTACATACCTGATTTTAACTTACGTTTGTAAGTATATCCTTTTATGCGTAATAAATTATCTTTCTTAGCATACTTCACTATTGGTCCCTCCTGTTTTCTTTTTGGGTACCTGAACAGTGGGCGCAATAAAGCGCCCGCATCATGGGATTGTGGTTGCCAAAGAAAAATATTTTATAAAGTTTTAATTTTCAAAAAAAAAAAAAAAGAGGTCACGAGGCAAGGAGAGGGAAAAACGTTTTCTCCTCAGACTAAGAGGCTATATAAGCCTCTGTGTGACAGACCCGCTCACACTTGCTCTGAGGTGGCTTAAGTTTGAGCTCCCCTGCGCTAACCTGGCTGGCTTGGGCTGTCTCTGGGCATGAAGTCGATAGTAAGAAGAGTCCTTGAAAGGCCTGCAGCAGAAGGAGGTGATGAATGGCTCCAGCTGTGTTTAGCTCTCTCAGAAACGGACACTCCTGTGGGTACTGTAGCGGAACAGCGAGCTATGGAGCCGCTCTGTGAATCTCGGCCAGCTGTCTCTGACTCAGCACAGTGCTCACAGGCTCACAGCATTCAGCGTAGCTCTCCCTCAGAACGTTCTTTTTTAGAAACAGCAGCGGTGAGTGAGGATAGTATTACAGCCATAACTGAGCAAGCGGAGTCAGTGCAAGGGGTTAGAAGAAGCAACAGGCGGGGGAAAAGAAGTAGGAGAGTTTTATCCCCTTCTCCAAGCCGCAATAGCCGAGGCAGGGGCAGAACACACATATCATCAACACAATGCAGGGAAACTCAGCCCAGGAATGAAGCAGCTTTGCCTAGTTTAACAGATGTTTCGCCGGACTCTCCACCTGCAAGCCTGGCTTCACCTACAATACAGCAGTCGCCACAGTATGCTGGTAGTCAGTCCAGGCAGATACCTCAGTCAAATGTGGCATCACTTGCATCCAGGCCAGCCAGGCTGGATGCTGTGAGAGCCCCTCTGTCTCTTTCCTCCCTTACAGGTGATTTTAGTCAAGCAGCGCCAGGTATACAGATTCCAGTCAGATGCAGTCATTCTGAAAACAGTCCAGTCGGTCAAATTCCTGTCAGATGCAGTCAGTCTGTACACAGTCATGCTGGTCCTGATATTAGTCAAGTAACAGCACCAGGTATACAAATTCCTGTCAGATGCAGTCAGTCTGAACACAGTCATGTTGGTGAGTTTGCTCAAAATGAATTCATTAATCAATTATTAGTGTCATTAAATAAATTTAATGAGAATATAGCTATTAATAATTCCACGTCTGTCTCTACAAACGTATCTCCTTCTCCAGCTAATGTTTGGTCTGGTAACTCTGTAGCTAATATTAATCCTATTCCTATAAATACAAGAATTCCTTTATGCATTCCTAACTCTGTTTCTGAGATATGTTTTAAAGAGGTACTCCCCTGTGAAATGTCTCCGTTAGGTTTCCATTTGCCTTTATCAGTAAAAGAAAAAATATGGAAAGGGGAATTCTTGGATTTATTATCGTTATTACCTATTGCTAAAGATTTCATTATTAAAATGGATAGAAGATCTTAGGATAGTGCTGAAGATAGACGCCGACCTGTTGCTAGATCCTTTTTTAATTGGTTGCAGGCGTTTTGTATATTCTCTGCGATAATGGGTGAGAAGCATCCAGAGAAATGTCCTGGACTTTTTCAGCATTTGGAGCATATTCTAGAGGCATGTAAAAGTTTTGGCGGCATGGGATGGTTTAATTATGACGAATCTTTTTGTCAAAAAATTGCAATATACCCTAATTTAAAATGGGGTAACAAAGATGTTGGGCTGTGGTTAAATTTAATTATTCCTCAGAAACCGGTATATGCAAGACCTCAGCCTCAGTCAAATCTGACCTCAAATGCGTCAGCATCAGTTTATAAGAAAGGAACATGTTACGCATTTAATGAAAATCAATGCAAATGGTTGAATTCATGTCCTTACCGTCATGAATGTTCTTTTTGTTTTGGTAGCCACCCAGTCTCCAGATGCTTTAAAAGAACATCTAGCAATCAAGTCCTTAGGGATCATACAAAAAGCCTGCACGCCTGTGAGGCTAATCGAATAGCATCCATGGTTAATGTTGTACCCCGACAAGGAGAAAGCACAATTACTAATTGAAGGTTTTTCTACAGGTTTTAAACTCCCTATTTTCACAGGTCCAGGTTGTCAAGTATCAAAAAATTTGAAATCAGTCTCCCTCAATAGTGAAATAGTTAAGAAAAAATTAATAAAAGAAATTTAAGCCAATAGGATTGCTGGCCCTTTTCTCTCTCCACCGTTTAATAATTTTAGAGTTTCCCCGTTGGGTTTAGTACCTAAAAAAGAGCCTAACTCTTATCGGCTCATTCATCATCTCTCTTTTCCTACAGGTCAATCCTTAAATGATGAAATTGACCCATTATCTACTGCAGTCAAATATGCCACATTTGATGACGCTATTCATATTATTAGAAAATTTGGTCGGGGGGCTTTATTAGCAAAAGCAGACATCCAATCAGCCTTTAGATTATTGCCCATTGCTCCAGAATCTTACAATTCCCTTGGTTCCCATTTTGAAGGCTATTTCTTTTATGATAAATGCCTTCCAATGGGCTGTTCATTGTCCTGTTTTTATTTTGAAGTTTTTGCTTCTTTTCTTCAGTGGGTACTACAATTTGAATGGGGTCATACTGGGATAATTCATTATCTAGATGACTTCCTGTTCGTTGGTCCGCCAGATTCTGTAGTTTGGGATTTAATCCTCAGGTTATTTTTCTTTTTAGCTAAATATTTCGGTACCCCCCTAGCAATGGAAAAAACTACTTTTCCATCTCCAATTATTGAATTCTTAGGCATTAAAATTAATACGCAATTATTCCAGTTTGAGCTTCCTGCTCTTAAAATTTACAGGTTACAATCCTTTATTTCCTTCTTCCTGTGCAGAAAAAAGATTTTATTAAAAGAGCTTCAATCATTTCTGGATCTTCTGGCTTTTGCTACACGCATTATGCCTATGGGTAGAATATTTTCTAGAAGATTATCCTTGGCTATGTCAGGTCTAAAATCCCCATTTTCCCACATTAGGTTGACCTGTGCTCTAAAAGATGATCTACTGGTATGGTCCCAATTTTTGCAGGATTTTAATGGCAGATCTTTTTTCCAGGAAGATTTTTTTTTTCGCAGCAGATTTAGAGTTATTCACAGACGCTGCTGGTTCTCAAGGTTTTGCTGCTATTTTTCGTTCTCATTGGTGTTCTGGCGTATGGCCCCCACTTTGGATTGTTAACAAGTTTACAAAAAACATAATTTTGCTGGAACTCTTTCCGGTTCTAGTGGCTTTGGAAATTTGGGGCGATCAGCTCGCTAACAAAAGAATCATTATTAATACAGATAATAGAGGTGTATTATTCGCCTTAAACTGTCTTTCTTCAAAATCTTTACTGGTCATAAAACTTTTGCGTTATTTAGTTCTCTTACGTTTAAAATTAAACATTTGGATTAAGGCAAAACATATACCTGGCAATCTTAATGTCATCACTGATGCCTTGTCTCGATTCCAGATGGCTCGCTTCAGACAGCTATTGCCTCATGCAGATCCGGTTGGGTACCGCTGCCCGAGTCATCTTTGGGATCTAATTTAAACCCGGTAATCCAGGTTATTAAGAATTCGATTGCTCAAAAGACATGGACCAATTATTTGGTTGCATGGGAAAGGTGGTTGAATTTCAATAAAGAATTGGGTTCTCCTGCTTTACCACCTTCTGAGAGTTCGATCTTAGCATTTCTTTGTTCTTTAATTCAATTGGATTTTTCCTTTAATCACATTAATAAAATATTAGCAGGAGTTTCTTTTTTCCTGAAGCTGAATAATTTCCCAGCCTGTAACAGTTTCTTTTCTGTTAAACAAGCTTTAAAAGGTTTACGGAAGGTTAAGTTGGCTCCAGATAAGCGAAGGCCAATTACTTTGGACACTTTGTCAAAGCTGTGTTTGGCTACTCCTTTTGTTTGTATCTTGGAATACAAAGCTATTTTATTTCATGCTGCATTCGTTTTGATGTTTTTTGCGGCCTTTCGTATATCCGAGATGTTGCCAAATAACAAACACAGTTTAGAAGGTTTGTTTTTATCAGAAGTATCCTTTTCAGACGATAAGGTCTTTGTTTTTGTCAGAAAATCAAAAATGGATAGATCAGGCAAAGGCCAGTGGCTCAATCTATTCACTTTTGGTGACTCCATCCTCTGTCCTTTATTAATTCTCAAAAAATACCTTTCAGTCAGACCAGCTTCAGGTCAGCATTTTTTTGTTCACATAGATTCATCTCCTATGACAAAATTCCAGTTTTCATCAGTCTTAAAACATTGTTTTTCTCATTTGGGCCTATGCCTTTTCAAATTTTCTACTCATTCTTTCAGAATTGGAGCCGCTACAGAAGCTGCTAGATTGGGTTTGAGTGATGAAGTTATTATGAGATTAGGTAGATGGGAGTCTAGTAGATTTAACATTTACATCCGTCCTAACTTGTCTCTTTGATTATAGGTAATAAATCTTGCATTTGGATATTTGGCCATTCATACATTTACTGGGCTCATAAGAGAGCTGCTCAGCGTTGCTATGGTTCCAACTTATCCTTGCCTGCTGAGAAGTTTGTTATACTTTGGAAAGGTATTCGTGGTCTACAATGGACTAATCTTTTCCTTCACATTTCTGAATTATTTCATTCTTGGCCTTATCCATCTATGATAATTTTACACGTTGGAGGTAACAATGTTGGTAGATTAAAAACTTTGGATTTAATGTTTTTTAATGAAGCAAGATTTGCATCGTTTAAGATTAATGTTTCCAAATACGTGTGTTGTTTTCTCTGAAATGGTGTCTCGACTGCATTGGTTATATTCTAATGACAGCAGACCATTGGAAAAGATGAAGCGGAGAATTAACCATTCAATTGAAAATTTTTTACCATCAATCGGGGGGATCTCCTTCCGTCACGTAGATTTGGAAGGTGGTTTTCCTGGTCTTTACAGACAAGATGGCGTACATCTTTCAGATGTTGGTCTTGACATTTTCAATTTAGGTCAATAAAGCACCCGCAACATGGGATTATGGTTGCCAAAGAAAAATATTTTATAAAGTTTTAATTTTCAAAAAAAAAAAAGAGGTCACGAGGCAAGGAGCGGGAAAAATGTTTTCTCCTCAAACTAAGATGCTATATAAGTCTCTGTGTGACAGACCCGCTCACACTTGCCCTGAGGTGGCTTAAGTTTGAGCTCCCCTTCCCTCCCACCCTTGTCGCTGGCACTATTATGTGGTTATGTCACCCTTGAATCAAGGGGGGACTTGTTTTTTATGAATTTAATTTTTCAGCTCGAGTCCTATGACTGAGCAAGTTAGAATTGGTTTTAATTTGAAAGAATATTTATTTATATTTCATGGTTTATTTGAATAAAGTTATTTGTTTAATTCTAATACCAATAAAGGTGCCGCGGCCAATTTTATTCCAACCTGTTGTAGTGTGATTATTTATTAGTATATAGTGCCACCTACAATTCCATGTTTTGTATGGCTGAGTTCTAACGTTGAAGGATCATTTACCATATAATCTCATCAATGAACCTGCCATCCTGTGACATCCTCTGGATACCGCCATAAGCCTGTATTGACTCCCAGACTGAACAGCTGGGTGTCATTGTGATCCGGTGAGTGGGGACACATGTGGGGGTGCATTGGTACGCCTGAAAATTCTGTCTGCAACATTTTATCTGCATTTTTTGCACACCAGATGTGAAGCATTCCCTACAACTTTGCACATTAGATGTGAAGCACCTTTGTAGTTTTATATGGACTGTATGTTTTTGTTTTCACTTATCATGGGTTTTTGTTTGTGAGCGCTGCATTTATATATTGTCACTATGTTCAAGTGTCTAGCACTTTGTATATAGCATCTTCATTCCTTTTTTATTACCCTTTTTTCCACACCATCAGCTCGAGTTTATATATTTAGATCATATATATTTTCACAGGGCAAATATCTTGCCTGGTCTTCTAACTCAATTTAGCTCTTTGTTTGCACTGCATGCCTTTTTAAATATGGAAAATGTAAATTGTTTTGCAAAAACTTGTCATTAAGGAGGAAGTGGTGGTTTTGACACCTATATGGTAACCTCTATACAATTGGTATGAAAACAAGTCATATTTTATTTCAGAAGAAAACTGTCTTTGGGACAGGAAGAGCCCTCAAAGAAGATGTAAACCTTTTAAAACTTTTCAGATGTAGCATGTTGCCCTAAAGCAGAACTGCTGCTAAAAAATAATAAAACAAATGTTAAGCCCCTTAAAATATCAAATAAAATTGCAGCTTTTGCTACAATTCTTACCTAATGTCCTGAATTGTAACCCTTACTAATTATTTTCTGACACTGGATGTCCTCAGCTCTCAGGGTTGAACCGAGCAATTGAACACTGCCGATCGATCAGTTCTCAGGACTTCATGAGCAGAGAGCTGGTGACTGTCAGTCACTGCTCTGCCCCCCCCCCCCTCACTGGAGTGCTGGGCTGTGGAGGGGGCAGGAGACGGGAAAAAGAAATAACAGGGAACAATATGCATACGTGGGCAAGCATTGGAAAATGAGTTACATCACTTGTCCCATTTTTGTTCAGGGATGATGTTTAGGCTTGCGGATCTCATGGGTTTTAAGCAAATCTTGCAGGTTGGAAATTCGTGGTCCTGGTGAATTTATGCAGAGATTTGCTCATTTGCTCAGGAGAATTTTTTGAAACCATGATGCATTGGATGGCCATTGAACCATAGCCAGCAGTCTTTGAAGGATCAATAAGGGGGATTTTGGTTAGGCAAGCCTCCTAACTATAGGGAGGTCCAGAGCAACTAGAGTGTCAATGAAATGGAAGCTGTGGTAGGGAAAGAATATGAGAGATTGGGGCAGTTAAGAAACTGTACTGTGCTAGTTCTTTGGGCAATCATCCCAATTATTTGTTTTTGGGCCTTTTTGTCTTTCATTTTCTTTTGAGCTTGATTTGAGGTCAGAAATTTCTTTTAGATGCTGTTCCATTCATAGAAAGCTTTTTTTTTGCTGCAAGCCTCCCCTTTAAAAAGGAGTCTTTTGTTTCAGGTGGGTGGAATTTTAGTGGTTTTATTTTTTTGTGTTGTTTTCTCTGAAATGGTGTCTCGACTGCATTGGTTATATTCTAATGACAGCAGACCATTGGAAAAGATGAAGCGGAGAATTAACCATTCAATTGAAAATTTTTTACCATCAATCGGAGGGATCTCCTTCCGTCACGTAGATTTGGAAGGTGGTTTTCCTGGTCTTTACAGACAAGATGGTGTACATCTTTCAGATGTTGGTCTTGACATTTTCAATTTAGGTCTTCAAAATTGCATTGAACAGGCCGCGGTGCTGGGGTAGCCTGGTTTTGTTTTCAAAACCCGGCTGGTGGGGACTTGTTTTTTATGAATTTAATTTTTCAGTTCGAGTCCGATGACTGAGCAAGTTAGAATTGGTTTTAATTTGAAAGAATATTTATTTATATTTCATGGTTTATTTGAATAAAGTTATTTGTTTAATTCTAATACCAATAAAGGTGCCGCGGCCAATTTTATTCCAACCTGTTGTAGTGTGATTATTTATTATTATATAGTGCAACCTACAATTCCATGAACAGTGGGCGCAATAAAGCGCCGCATCATGGGATTGTGGTTGCCAAAGAAAAATATTTTATAAAGTTTTAATTTTCAAAAAAAAATAAAAAGAGGTCACGAGGCAAGGAGCGGGAAAAATGTTTTCTCCTCAGACTAAGAGGCTATATAAGCCTCTGTGTGACAGACCCGCTCACACTTGCCCTGAGGTGGCTTAAGTTTGAACTCCCCTTCCCTCCCACCCTTGTCGCTGGCACTATTATGTGGTTATGTCACCCTTGAATCAAGGGGGGACTTGTTTTTTATGAATTTAATTTTTCAGCTCGAGTCCTATGACTGAGCAAGTTAGAATTGGTTTTAATTTGAAAGAATATTTATTTATATTTCATGGTTTATTAGAATAAAGTTATTTGTTTAATTCTAATACCAATAAAGGTGCCGCAGCCAATTTTATTCCAACCTGTTGTAGTGTGATTATTTATTATTATATAGTGCAACCTACAATTCCATGTTTTGTATGGCTGAGTTCTAATGTTGAAGGATCATTTACCATATAATCTCATCAATGAACCTGCCATCCTGTGACATCCTCTGGATACCGCCATAAGCCTGTATTGACTCCCAGACTGAACAGCTGGGTGTCATTGTGATCCGGTGAGTGGGGACACATGTGGGGGTGCATTGGTACGCCTGAAAATTCTGTCTGCAACATTTTATCTGCATTTTTTGCACACCAGATGTGAAGCATTCCCTACAACTTTGCACATTAGATGTGAAGCACCTTTGTAGTTTTATATGGACTGTATGTTTTTGTTTTCACTTATCATGGGTTTTTGTTTGTGAGCGCTGCATTTATATATTGTCACTATGTTCAAGTGTCTAGCACTTTGTATATAGCATCTTCATTCCTTTTTTATTACCCTTTTTTCCACACCATCAGCTCGAGTTTATATATTTAGATCATATATATTTTCACAGGGCAAATGCCTTTTTAAATATGGAAAATGTAAATTGTTTTGCAAAAACTTGTCATTAAGGAGGAAGTGGTGGTTTTGACACCTATATGGTAACCTCTATACAATTGGTATGAAAACAAGTCATATTTTGTTTCAGAAGAAAACTGTCTTTGGGACAGGAAGAGCCCTCAAAGAAGATGTAAACCTTTTAAAACTTTTCAGATGTAGCATGTTGCCCTAAAGCAGAACTGCTGCTAAAAAATAATAAAACAAATGTTAAGCCCCTTAAAATATCAAATAAAAATGCAGCTTTTGCTACAATTCTTACCTAATGTCCTGAATTGTAACCCTTACTAATTATTTTCGGACACTGGATGTCCTCAGCTCTCAGGGTTGAACCGAGCAATTGAACACTGCCGATCGATCAGTTCTCAGGACTTCATGAGCAGAGAGCTGGTGACTGTCAGTCACTGCTCTGCCCCCCCCCCCCCTCACTGGAGTGCTGGGCTGTGGAGGGGGCAGGAGACGGGAAAAATAAATAACAGGGAACAATATGCATACGTGGGCAAGCACTGGAAAATGAGTTACATCACTTGTCCCATTTTTGTTCAGGGATGATGTTTAGGCTTGCGGATCTCATGGGTTTTAAGCAAATCTTGCAGGTTGGAAATTCGTGGTCCTGGTGAATTTATGCAGAGATTTGTTCATTTGCTCAGGAGAATTTTTTGAAACCATTGGATGGCCATTGAACCATAGCCAGCAGTCTTTGAAGGATCAATAAGGGGGATTTTGGTTAGGCAAGCCTCCTAACTATAGGGAGGTTCAGAGCAACTAGAGTGTCAATGAAATGGAAGCTGTGGTAGGGAAATAATATGGAAACCAGCAAACCACATATTGAGAGATTGGGGCAGTTAGGAAACTGTACTGTGCTAGTTCTTTGGGCAATCATCCCAATTATTTGTTTTTGGGGCTTTTTGTCTTTCATTTTCTTTTGAGCTTGATTTGAGGTCAGAAATTTCTTTTAGATGCTGTTCCATTCATAGAAAGCTTTTTTTTGTTGCAAGCCTCCCCTTTAAAATGGAGTCTTTTGTTTCAGGTGGGTGGAATTTTGGTGGTTTTATTTTTTTGTGGGGTCTTTTGGGTTCTTTAAATGGATGTAAGCTGGAGCAGTAACTTCCATTAGCTTCTTTTATTTTGCAAAGCAACAAGTAAACCATCATGAGCTAAGATTGTAGTCCAAGGCATTACTCCCCTCCCACATTACACACATCCTGCCCAGGCCAATTTTCAGCTTTCAGTGCTGTCGCACTTTGAATGACAATTGCACAGTCATGCAACACTGTATCCATATAACATTTTTATCATTTTATTTTACACATGTAGAGCTTTCTTTTGGTGGTATTTAATCATCACTGGGGTTTTTTTTAACCCCTTCCCACCAACCGTACACAGATATGCGTACTCGGCTTTCCGGGGTTATACCGGGATGATGCCTGCAGCTGCAGGCATCATCCTGGTACCGTTGTTTCAAGCGGGCGATCGGCTATCCAGATATAACAACCGATGCAGCTAAAAGCCGCTCGGCTGTTATACCGGAGGAGCGGGAGGGGACATCCCCCCTCCCGCCACCTCCCGCCGCTCTCACCGGGCCTCCCGTGCGATCGGGAGGCCCGGTGTCCAATCGGGTGCCTCCGGCGGCTGTGGGCAGGCTGGAACGAAGCTGTGGGTGGCTTCGTTCCAGCCTTCTCAATGTAAACGCGGAAGCGGCGTCATGACGTCACTTCCCGTTTACTCGGCTGCCAATGGCGCCGAATTTAAAAAAATACACAGTATTCAGAATCGCAGTTTTCGGCGATCTGAATACTTTAAAGTGTAAAGGAGGGATGGGGGGTCTTTTAGACCCCCCATCCCTCCATAAAGAGTACCTGTCACCACCTATTACTGTCACAAGGGATGTTTACATTCCTTTGGACAGCAATTAAAGTAAAAAAAAACACATTTTTTTAAACACAATTTAAAAGGATAAAAATAAATAAAATAAATAAAAAAAATAATTTTTTTTTTTTTTAAGTGCCCCCGTCCCCGCGAGCTCGCGAAGCGAAGAAAACGCATACGGAAGTCGCGCACACATATGTAAACGGTGTTCAAATCACACATGTGAGGTATCACCGCGATCGTCAGAGCGAGAGCTATAATTATAGCCCTAGACCTCCTCTGTAACTCTAACCTGGTAACCGTAAAAAAAATTTAAAGCGTCGCCTATGGAAATTCATAGCTACCATAGTTTGTCACTATTCCACGAGTGCGTGCAATTATAAAGCGTGACATGTTTGGTATCTATTTACTCGGCGTAACATCATCTTTCACATTATACAAAAAAATTTGGGTAACTTGACTGTTTGGATTTTTTAAAATTCATGGAAGTGTCCTTTTCCAAAAATTTGCGTTTAAAACAACGCTGCACAAATACCGTGTGATATAAAATATTGCAACAATCTTCATTTTATTCTCTAGATTCTCTGCTAAAAAATATATATAATATTTGGGGGTTCTAAGTAATTTTCTAGCAAAAAATATGGATTTTAACTTTTAAACATCAAATTTCAAAAATAGGCTTAGTCATGAAAGGGTTAAATAAACGAATAAAGACCTAAAAAAAAACAAAAAAAAAACTTTTTCATAGTTTGTTGAAAATAAGTAAAATTTTGCAAACAGGTAATTTTTCTCCTTCACTGATGTGCGCTGATGAGGCTGCACTGATGGGCACTGATAGGCTGCACTAATGAGGTGACGCTGATGGGCATTGATGGGAGTTGATAGGCTGCAGTGATGGGCACTGATGAGGCGGCACTGGTGGGCACTGAATAGGATGCACTGATATGCGGCACTGATAGGAAGCACTGATGGGCACTGATAGGCGGAAAACATGAGGAGGCACTGATAGGCACTTATTGGCAGTAGTGGTGGGCACTGTTGGGACTGCACTGACAATCAGGACAGTGATGATTAGTGTCTTGATTATCAGTGTATAGGAATGAACTTTCTGTTCGGGTCGAACATGACTTCGACTCGAACATTGGCTGTTCGTCCGTTCATCGAAAACCGAACATTATGGGCCGTTCGCGCCAAATTCGAGAGGCACGTAACGGCCCATAATTTACTGCGGAAGCGCAGTGCATTGCTGTATGATGATTGGCCAGAGCATGCACCATGACCTGCATGCTTTGGCCAATCACAGCGTCCTCAGCCAAGAGAGCCATAATTGGCCAAAGGCAGGGTGCCTTTGGCCAATCATGGCTCAGGGGGACTAAGTCCACTCCCCACACTATATAAGGCCGCCTGCACGTCGGCCTCATATAGTGTGTCGTTGCCGGCGTGCACGGAGAGAGAGTGTCATTCAGATTGAGCAAGCAGGCAGGTTATTCAGTTAGCTGCAGTGTATTTAATATATATACAGTCAGTCTTATATATATATATATATTTATATATATATATATATATATATATATATATATATATATAAAGTAGTGAGTCTACAGCTTGTATAACAGAGTAAATTTGCTGTCCCCTCAAAATAACTCAACACACAGCCATTAATGTCAAAACCGCTGGCAACAAAAGTGAGTACACCCCTAAGTAAAAATGTGCAAATTGGGCCCAATTAGCCATTTTCTCTCCCCGGTGTCTTGTGACTCGTTAGTGTTACAAGGTCTTAGGTGTGAATGGGGAGCAGGTGTGTTAAATTTGGTGTTATCACTCTCACTTTCTCATACTGGTCACTGGAAGTTCAATATGGCACCTCATGGCAAAGAACCCTCTGAGGTTCTGAAAAAAAAAATTATTTGTCTACATAAAGATGGCCTAGGCTATAAGAAGATTGCAAAGACCCGGAAACTGAGCTGCAGTATGGTGGCCAAGACTATACAGCGGTTTAACAGGACAGGTTCCACTCAGAACAGGCCTCGCCATGGTCGACCAAAGAAGCTGAGTGCACGTGCTCAGCATCATATACAGAGGTTGTCTTTGGGAAATAGATGTATGAGTGCTGCCAGCATCGCTGCAGAGGTTGAAGGAGTGGAGGGGTCAGCCTATCAGTGCTCAGCCCATACGCCGCACACTGCATCAAATTGGTATGCATGGCTGACGTCCCAGAAGGAAGCTTCTTCTAAAGATGTTGCACAGGAAAGCCCGCAAACAGTTTGCTAAAGACAAGCAGACTAAGGACATGGATTACTGGAACCATGTCCTGTGGTGTGATGAGACCAAGATCAACTTATTTGGTTCAGATGGTGTCAAACGTGTGTGGTGGTACCCAGGTGGGGAGTACAAGGACAAGTGTGTCTTGCCTACAGTCAAGCATGGTAGTGGGAGTGTCATTGTCTGGGGCTGCATGAGTGCTGCTTGCACTGGGGAGTTCATTGAGGGAATCATGAATGCCAACATGTACTATGAAGAAAAAAGAACTTTTGCGCTAACCAGACAAATTAGATAAAATAAAATATTAGGTGCAGCTGCTAGTGTTAGTCAAAAAAATACAAAAGACCCTAATACAATACATATATAGTGACAAGCGCGCATCCTGACACAGTGTTTATTATACAGTGTGTGTAATCCTTAGTGTTTTGAACCCTATAGGTGTGATATTGAATAATAAATATCCAAAATAATTTATGTGAAAAAAACTTATTGAAGAATTTGTTATAGTTCCGCTAAATATTGAATTACCATGCTCCAAAAAATATTGTGAAAATAATATAGTAAAAAATGTTGATATAGTGACACCAGCCACAATGTTGCTAAAAAAAACTTTTGGTCAGCAACAAACTTCTGTTGGTGTACACAGTACCTTGCACCCCTAGTGCAGTTGCTACTACTTTTCTGGTGGTGTACACAATACATACAATGTACCCATAGTTGTTATTAAACTTCTGTTGGTGTACACAGTACCGTGCACCCCTAGTGCAGTTGCTACTACTTTCCTGGTGGTGTACACAATACATACAGTGCACCCATAATTTTTTTTACACTTCTGTTGGTGTACACAGTACTGTGCACCTCTAGTGCAGTTGCTACTACTTTCCTGGTGGTGTACACAGTACACAATACAGTGCAGCCGTAGTGCAGTTGCTCCTACTTTTCTGGTGGTGTACACATTTTTTGCTAAACAAAATTTACAGCATGTCCGGAAGGCCACCAAGGAGAGGCAGATGCTCACAGGCCACTAAAAGAGGGCAAGCAGGCTCTGTGTATACAGTTGACAGTGCTAGTCATGGACATGGTGCATCCTCAGCACGTGGCCGTGGGGCACGCTTGTCCTTTTTTCCTGCAGCTGGCCGTGTTATTGAGCCACAACATGCAGAAGAGTTGGTGGAATGGATAACAAAGCCGTCCTCGTCCTCCTCATCCTCTGTCACCCAGGCTCAGAGTAGTTTGCCTGCCAATGCAGCTTCTAAAGCGCCCTATTCCATCGGCTCCATGTCAACAGTCACTCCTTCCCTAGCCCCACCATCATGCACGGAGGAGTCCCCTGAACTATTTGACCACAGTGTCAGGTACATGCTGCAGGAGGATGCGCAGCGATTTGAAGGCTCCGATGATGGTACCCAGGTTGAGGAAGGGAGTAACGTCAGCCTAGATAGAGGGGGTGCCCAGGAAGGTCAAGAAATTGGCAGTCATGTTCCCCCCGCTGCAGCATACTGCCAAGTTTGCTCCAGTGATGAGGAGGGAGGGGACGATGAGGTCACTGACTCAACTTGGGTGCCTGATAGAAGAGAGGAGGAGGAGGAGGCACATCTCCCACGAGGTAGGACGCCCTCCAGGGGGCAGATTAAGGGCAGCCACCCTATTGCATCACACCGCAGAGCTAAGCAGGTGCAGGGGCGCTGCTGACTCCCCGCATATTTTGAAAAGTTCTTTGGTGTGGGCCTTTTTTGACACGTGTGCAGCAGATTGCACCATTGCTGTTTGAAACATATGTCTGAAGCGTATCAAGAGTGGCCAAAACAACAGTCGCTTGGGCACCACATGCTTGACCAGACGTATGACAACCTCCCATGCAGTCCGTTGGCAACACCACTTAAAAGACCCACATAAAAGAACAAGGCGGACCTCTCCTTGCTCCTCATCAGCTGTGATCTCCAACCCCACTATACCTCCAGTCCTCTCAGAAACCTGCACTGAGAGGAATGAAGGTATAGAAATAGGTGTCCCAAATACTTGCAGCCAATCTGCTAGCGGTACACCAACATCGGATTTTAGCAGGCACATTTCCCTACCCCAGTTGCTAAACCGTTGAAAGAAATTTAGTCCCAGCCATCTACATGCTCAGCATCTGAATGCTAGCTTGGCCAAATTGCTAGCACTGCAACTGCTGCCTTTTCAGCTGGTAGACTCTGCCCCCTTTCATGAATTTGTGGAATGTGCGGTACCTCAGTGGCAGGTTCCCAAACGCCATTTCTTTTCACGAAAGGCCATTCCGGCTCTCTACCAGCATGTGGAAGGCAATGTCTTGGCCTCATTGGACAGGGCGGTCAGCAGTAAGGTGCATATTACTGCTGACTTATGGTCCAGCAGGCATGGACAGGGACATTAGCTTTCCTTCATGACGCACTGGGTAACTCTGCTGGCAGCTGGGACGGATGCAGGACAGGGTTCAGTATTGTTGGAGCTTGTTCTGCCACCACACCTCCAAAATGCTAGTGGTGATTCTGCCGCAGCTCTCTCCTCCATCCCCTCCTCTTCTTCTTCCTCTATGGCCTCTTCCTCTGAAGATTTGTCCTCTGATCCAGCGGTGCTCCGTAGGCGTTCAAGGGGCTACGCAAGCACTCAGGCAAAAAGATGCTATGCAGTGCTTGAATTGGTCTGCTTAGGGACAGGAGCCACACTGGGGCAGAGATTCTGCCAGCTCTGCAGGGGCAGGCTCAGAGGTGGTTGACGCCATGCCAGCTTCAGCCAGGAATGGTTGTATGCGATAATGGCACCAACCTCCTCTCCGCCCTCCAACAGGGACACTTGACCCATGTTCCCTGTTTGGCTCACTTCCTAAATTTGGTGGTGCAGCGGTTCTTGAGCAGGTACCTGGGCTTACAGGATCTCCTGAGGCAGGCCAGGAAAGTCTGTGGCCATTTTCGCCGGTCATATAATTCCAGTGCTCGGCTGGCTGACATTCAAAGAGAATGCAACCTGCCCAAGAACTGCCTCATTTGTGACATGCCCACCAGGTGGAACTCAACGTTGGCAATGCTGCAGCCGCTGCACATGCAGCAGAGGGCCATCAATGAGTACCTGTGTGAGTATGGCACCAGGACAGGGTCATGGGAGCTTGGCTTTTTTTCGCCACGCCAGTGGCTACTGATCAAGGATGCATGCACTGTCCTGTCAACATTTGAGGAGGCCACGAGGATGGTGAGCAGTGACAGTGCATGCATCATTGATACTGTCCCTCTTCGTGGAATAATGGATAGGGCACTTGAGGCATAACAGCGGGAGGAAGAGGAGGGCTTCCTTACCTCTTAAGGTCCCCTTTATCCAGATACTAGTATTCCTGCAGGCCCACCAATCACACAGGAAGAAGAAGAGGAGGAGGAGGATTGTGTCGGCATGGAGGTGGAGGATAACACTCAGCATCAGCAGCAGTCTTCAAGGGATTGTTTGCAGTCCCCAGAAACCCATGGAGTTGTACGTGGCTGGGAGGAGGTGGTTGAGGATCATGTGATCCTTAGTGACCCAGAGGACTCAGGATCGAATGCATCTGCAAACCTATGCTTCATGGCCTCCCTGATCCTGCAAAGCCTGCGAAAGGACCCTAGGATTCGTGGTATTAGGGAGAGGGATCATTACTGGCTGGCAACCCTTCTTGATCCATGTAAAAAGGGTAAGTTTGCAGAACGTATCCAGCCTACACAGAGGGAGCAGAGGATGAAACATCTTCGGGAGGCCTTGCAGAAAGGTTTGTGCAATGCGTTTTCAGAGCCTGGGAGGTTACAATTTCCTGGTGCTGGACAACGTGTTGCTGAGGCTTCGTTCAGTCACAGAAAGAGTGGTGGAGAAGGTGGCCTGCTGACTGATGCCTTCAGGCGATTCTTCAGTCCTCAGCGCCCAGGTCTGATTGGTTCCAGCAACCATCGCAGGCGTCTGAATTACATGGTGCAGGAATATCTAGGGGCAAGATCAGACTTGGAGACCTTTCCACCAGAACATCCACTGGGTTACTGGGTCTTGAGGATGGACCACTGGCCAGAACTTGCTCAATATGTAATTGAGCTACTGGCCTGTCCTGCATCCAGCATTCTTTCTGAACGCACATTCAGTGCTGCTGGAGGCTTTGTAACCGATTACAGAGTGCGCCTGTCCACAGACTCTGTTAATCAGCTCACATTCATAAAAATGAATCAGTCTTGGATCACCAGCTACCAAGCACCTGATGCTGATGTAACCAAATGATTTGATCCCTTGAAGACTGCATATGCTAAGTGACTATCCTTTTATGCTGAGTGACTATCCTATTCCTCCTCAATTTTCATGATGATAGCTTCTAAGAATATTTTCGGTTCAGGGCACCACCACCACTACCTAAGGCCCAATTTTTCTGCTCTTGTTAAACAGGGGCGCATAATCACAATTTTTGTTCAAATATTTAACAGCAGGGCTCGTTCCTGTGTTCAACAAGAGTATCTGTGAGGGGTTGCAGTGTTGCAGCACCACCACCACTGCCTAAGGCCCAAATTTTCTGCCCCCGTTTAACAGGGGTGCGTAATTACCATTTTTAAAAAAAATCTTTTTATTAATTTTGTGCAACATACCCATCCTCGAGTTCGCCACGTAGGGCCCAGACATTAAAGAACTAACATAGTTCAACTACCCCCCTTTTGCCCCCCTCACCCCCTCCCTTTCCCGACCAACCGCCACAGCCACTAAAAAATTTTTTGGATATGAATAAATGGGTACAATGGAAATATAGGTTTGCACTGTCCTCTGTATACACAGCTTAGTCTTCTCTCTTTTCCTATAAAATCAGTTCAGGAAACGTAAAAAGCAGCGATGAGACAAAACACCATCTAGCCCAACAATTCTCACTCGACAACAATATTTTACCAGCCTACAATTTGTTGATCAGTTTAGTTTGAATTAACCGATCCCGGGCTGAGACTAAATTTTTAAAAGGGTGATCCCACATATCCTCCCAATCCTCCCCTTGGATATCTGGAATTTCCTTCTCCCATCATTCCCTGCATCTGGCTACCCCCTGCGGTGTTTTTTTAAATAGGGATTTATATATTGTTGATAATGGTTTAGTTTAGGGTTGTCCCGATACCACTTTTTTAGGACCGAGTACAAGTACCGATACTTTTTTTCAAGTACTCGCCGATACCGATTACCGATACTTTTTTTTTAATGTCACGTGACAGTGTTTTTTTTTTCATTTTTTTTTTTTTTTTTTAACAGTGCTTGCTTTTTTTTTTGGGGGGGGGGGGGGGGGGGGTGAACGTTGTATGTGTGTGTTATTTTTTTTTTTTTTACAATTTTTATTTTTTACAATAATATTTCTTTTATTCTTTATTGTTTTTTTTTTTTTTTTTTTAATCAGCCCTTAGAGGATAGAGAATCCCCAGTCCCTTTCTCTGCAGCGTCAGCTGCACTGACAATGAATGGAGAGAAGACCGCAGCTTCTCTCCATTCATAAACTGACACATCGTAATCACAGAAGATTACAATGTTTCAGTTATGTGAATGGACAGAGTCAGCTGACTCTATCCATACACAAAGGAAGGAGGAGGGGGAGGACGGAGGAACTGAGGGGGAGAACGGAGGGGACAGATAAGAGCAGAACGGAGGGGGACAGATAAGAGCAGAACGGAGGGGACAGCTGAGAGGGACAGAGGAAAGGAGGGGGCATGGAGGAGGATGCAGTGACAGTCAGCTGTGAGCGATCACAGCTGTCTGTCACTAAAGCTGGTGAAAGCCGCTGGGGGAGAATCTTGTAACTCCCCCACGCGCCGATCACAGCTGACAGTCAAGGTATCGGGGAGGCATCGGGAGCATTTGCCCGAGTACAAGTACTTGGGCAAATGCTCGGTATCGGTGCCGATACCGATACTAGTATCGGTATCGGGACAACCCTAGTTTAGTTAGATCCTCTTCCTTTAAAATGATTTCAAGTGGTGAAGGGAGATATTCCACCCTTCGGACCCCGAACTGCGCCCTAAAAGCATGGCGCCGCTGCAGGTACCGAAAAAAGGCAGAGTTTGGTAGATTATGCCTTGCTTTAAGTTGGTCGAAAGTGAGGAGATCTCCTTCTCTGGTTATATCTTCCAATTTCCTAATGCCCCTACCAGACCACACTGATGGATCTGGAATGGAGCAAAAATGTGACAGATTTGGGTTGAACCATAAAGGTGCTGAGGGTGTGACTCCCAAATAACTAGGCGATACCAAAGTAGTAGCAACCTCCCAGGCCCTAATGGTGGATTTCATTGAGACAGTTTTAGGCAATCCAGATTTCGGGCCTCTGTAGAGGGCCAAACTCAAACTTTCATATGAACCTATGTATGCTGCTTCCAGAACATTAGCAGAGTCTCCATCATCTGCCGTCAGCCAACGTCTGGCAAATACCACCTGACCAGCCAGATAATATTTTTGCCAGTCTGGAAGTGCTAAACCTCCCTGCCCTCATGGTTCCTGAAGGGTCTTTATGTTAATTCGAGGTGCCTGCGGATACCATATGAAAGATCCTATAATTCCATTAAGGGCGGAATAAAAGGATTTTGGGATCCAAATAGGGGAATGGTGCAAAAAATACAGTATAACAGATAGGAACTTCATTTTTATTTGACTCACTCTCCCTAATAGTGAGAGCAGTAGTTTCTGCCATATTTGGGTCTTTTGCTTTAACCAATGGAAGAAGGTTTAGTTTCATATAGTCGTGAATGTTGGCTGTGATTTTGACCCCTAAATAAGTAATGGAGGAAACCCAACGCAGCGGAAGAGTAACAGCTCTCCCGGCCTGCGCCTCAGAGCCCAGCGGCAATATAGACGACTTGCTTCAATTCACCCGCAAACCTGAATAGGTGCCAAATTTGTCCAGAATTAAAAGAGCAGCCTTAAGAGAAGGCCCCAGGTCTTAAAGAAACAGGAGCAAGTCGTCGGCATAAAGCGCTACACATTCTTTAATTGTTCCTACTTGAATCCCTCCTACCTCACTAGATTGCCTTAGCGCCCTAGCAATAGGTTCCATCATCATTGCAAAAATAAATAGAGAGAGTGGGCACCCCTGCCTAGTGCCCCTACTGATTTTAAAGACGTCAGAGACTGTCAAACCCAGCCTTATTGCCGTCCGGGGGTCACTGTATAACATCGCTATCCAGCGACAAAACACAGGACCAAAGCCTAAAGCCTCCAGCACTATTCATGTAAGACCAATCTACTGTGTCAAAAGCTTTCTCGATGTCTATGGAGACAATGACTTTTGCTGGAGACTCAGAGACGTCTAGCTGGAGATGTGTGAAAAATCGTCTCAAATTCGTATCTGTTGACATACCAGGCATGAAACCCGTCTGGTCAATATCTACTACAGTGGAAAGGACCTTTGCTACCCGCAATGCTAAGACTTTGGCGAGAATCTTCAGATCCATATTTAGCAAAGCAATAGGACGATATGAGGAACACTCTGTGGGATCTTTGTCCGGCTTCAGAAGGAGCACCATATATGCCTTCATCATGAATGCCGGCAAAGCTCCTTGTTATCAACAGAAAGCGAAAAGCTTGGTCAATCGAGGGGCCACCTGAGACAAATATGTCTTATAGAAATCCGCAGGGAGTCCATCTGGGCCTGGCGCCTTCTGAGGGGGGAAAGCTAGTATGGCGGCCTCTACTTCAAGGACAGAGATAGGTTCGTCTAGAGATGCAGCATCAGCTTCTGACAATTTTGGCATGGACAAATTTTGCAATAATTCCACTAGCTCTAGAGAGTTATAATGCGGTATGGGGGAATACAACTTTGAATAAAAACATACAAATTCCTCTAAAATGTCTGTCGGTTCAGTAATGAGAGTCCCACCCTCCCCCTTCACAACTGGAATACTAACAGGCGTCTTTTGTTCAGCAACCAGATTGGCCAAAAGCCTACCATTCTTATCTCCTTCAGCAAAAATGGTCTCTGCCCTCTGCCTAACCTCATTGCTGGCCAATGTTTTGAAATGAAAAGCAATCGAGCATCTAGCTTCTAACAAGTATAGATACCCTTCCTCCGCAGGACAGTCCACGTGAACCTGTGCAGCCTCCCGTTCTTTGGCTAGGAGAGGCTCACCCTCATGACTCTGATCCTTTTTGGCCAAACTGATTGCAGAAATGCACTCCCCCCTCATTACTGTCTTAAAGGCATCCTATTCTATGTTGGAGTTAACTGAACCTTCATTAGATTTCCAATAATTTTCTACGGATTTTTGAACATGTGTACACACCTGCTCCTCCAATAACCATCCTGGTGATAACCTCCAACACCCTTTTTTTGTTTCCAAGGGAAACGCCATTGTAAGCATAAGAGGATTATGATCGGAGACCCCTCCGGGTAAATATTCTGATGCACATACATGTTTTAAAAAGGGAGCATTTCCAAAAGCTAAATCAATCCTTGCGGAAGATCTGTGGGTGGAAGATAAATGAGAGAATGCGGTGACATCTGGATGTTTCCATCTCCACACTTCTGTCATGCCTGCCATAGCTGCCCAGGAGCAGAGGTCCACCGAGGCCGTCCTAGCAGCATTGGAGGAGTCCAGCACCCGGTCCAGAATGGCATTATAATCTCCCATAAGGAGCATCGGCATATGAAGGAACGGAGCCAACATCACCATTAAATCATACAATAGTTTTACCTGGAAAGGAGGAGGTAAGTATATATTGACCAACAGGAGTTTATGATTATATACTTCTAAGGAGATCACCACATATCGTCCCCCCGGATCTGTAATCACCTGATGGATTGTACAAGCCATTGCTTTACTTATTAATATAGACACTCCTCTTGCATAAGTGGAATAAGTAGAATGAATCATCTCTGAATCCAAGGTTTGCGTAGAGACAGAATTTTGCTGCCCTCCAGGTGGGTCTAATGCAAGAGGACGATATGTGGTTTTATCTGCCTGAGGTACTAAAAAAACGCTGCTCTTTTAAACTTACTATTTAAACCCCAAGAACAAACAAACCTGGGAGAGTTCCACCCTGTAAATCGAAAGTTCGGCAGATGTTGATTGTAGAAAAAGTCTGTGAAGTTCACTGGAGCCTCCGGCAGTAGTTCATTTAAGGGAAAAGCTTTCACCTGACCACCCGTAAGAACAATAGGTATATCAAAAACCAGGTAGATGAAAATTATGAAAATGCGACTCCCACCACAGTGTGAAAAACCAAGGGCACAACGTATTAGGCATAAAGAGCATTCCCCCCAGGGCAGTCATTTCCATGTTGAAAGAATAGGAGTTACACTCCAGTATCAGCTCAGAGCTACCACAGGAAACCAGCCCCAGTGTGGCCATGAAATCTTGTCTTGTAGAAAAAACATAACCCAGCAAAAATGGGAAAACATTGACCATATTCTAGAAAAAACAAAAAAAGAAAAAAGACAAAGAAACAAAACCAAGGTGCAGAACCTGCTTGCAATGAAAACGATTCATGGGTTTGTATCCAGCCAGTCGCACGCCTCTTGTGGAGTATCAAAAAATTTCACAGAGCCTTTATATTGAACCCGGAGACGACTTGGATATAACATGCTGTATTTCAGATCTTTTTCTCTGAGCCGTCTCTTAACATCAGTGAAGGATCAATGTCTGCGTTGCGTCTCTGCTGAGAAATCAGGAAACAGCATAATCTTAGCATTTTCATATTTGAGTTCCTGATGATTCCTTGCTTCAGCCAACAACATGTCCCTGGTCCCTGTCCTTATAATTTAGGAACCGGACCAAGAATGGACGGGGTGGGGCACCTGACGGTCTAGCCCCCGTGGGGACTCTATGAGCCCTTTCTGCAACATAAGTTGGGGGAAGGTCCCCCAGAGATAATAGCTGTTTAAAGAATTGCTCCGCAAATGTCGACGGGGCTGACCCCTCCACCCCCTCAGGGAGCCCCACCGCTCTTACGTTGTTCCTGCATTGGCGGTCTTCAGCCTCATCTGCTCTGTGTTGCAATGCCCGAACCATGCCTTTCAGCTCATGTAGTTGTGAGCTCTGTGAGTGAGAGACATCCCCCACCTCGGATATGCGATCCTCTGCTGTTGTCAGTCTGCCCCTAATCTTATCTAGGTCATGGCGGATCAGGGTGCAATCCGACGCCAAGCAGTCTATACGGCTGACAAGCACCATTTTTGAGGCTGCTATGGCTTCCAGGATTGGACCTGTGCTGGCATCAGTATTAACCTCAATCTCCTGTGGCAGGGAAGAAGAGGTCTCCAGAGCCTTTGGTGAGGAGGACTCACGCTGCGCAATCTTCACTGGCTGTGTCTGGGCGCGCTGTGTAGCAGTCACAGGAATCAAGATGGTGTGGGAGGAGCCAGGCGCCATGCTCTCTCGTGAGTGTAGCTGCCTCTGCCCAGACGGCGGCTGTAGATGTTGCTTAGATTGCCTCTTCGTCCCCGAGGAAGGCATCGCTACACTCCCTGTCTTTTCCCCCAGGTCTGGAACGCACTTGCAGTGAAAGATAGTCAGGCAATCAGGCACAAACGGGATAAGTTTAGCAGATACAAGCCGGAGCTCTTAGAAATCACGTCCTGCCGCGATCACATCCGGCCATGCCCGCCCCCCCCTAATTACTGTTTTTGATCTAATATTTCACAGCAGGGCCTGTTCCTGCGCTCAACAAAAGTATCTGTGAGGCTTTACAGTGTTGTGCTACCACCACCACCTAAGGCCCAATTTTTCTGCCCCTGTTTAATAGGGGCATGTAATTACAATTCTTGATACAATATTTCACAGCGGGGCCCATTCCAGTGCCCACCAAGAGTAGCTGTGACGGCTTACAGTGTTCTGGTACCACCAACACCTAAGGCCCAATTTTCTGCAGAGTGTATAGGGCAGGCTGTATAGTATATACAGGTGGTCCCCTATTTTCAAACATCCAACTTACAAACGACTCCTACTTACAGACAGAGGGAGACAACAGGAAGTGAGAGGAAATCTACCCCTAGGAAGGGAAATTCTCTCCTGTAAGAGTTAATATGGGAAAAAGGTGTCTCCATTGATGCTTTATCAATCAAACCAATCCTTGTTTCCCTAATAACCCAAAATTTTCAAAATCCAATTGTCATTGGGACAGAACTGAGGTGAAATCTTCTGAACAGGGGCACAGACAGCAAAACAAATGTTACAGGGGTGATGATAACCCTTCCCTATGTTATCAAAAAGCTTAAAAATAGATTTTTTGGCTGGAACTACACTTACAAAATGTACCTGTTCCACATTACAAACAGATTCAACTTAAGAACAAACCTACAGTCCCTATCTTGTTTGTAACCCGGGGACCGCATGTATACTAGACTTGTGCATTCGTTTTCGTCCGAATGCATTTTCGTCCGAATTTCGGGTATTTTCGTTATCGTTTTAACAAACGATAACGAACACGCAGAATCCGAAAACCGAAAGATCCGACATAAACAATGCTTTATTTTCATTTTCGTTGCGACAACAGTTTGATATAGATAGAAGATTCGACATGACGCTGACAATAGTGATCTGTGTTCATCGAACCTGTGGTCGAATGTGCCTAACCTTAGTTCTATTAGTCCAAGATTATTCTACATAGAGAGAAAAGATTCGACATAGAGAGAAAAGATTCAACATTATAGAGACAATAGCAAAAAAGGTCAAATGTGCCTAACCTAACTTTATTAGTCCAAGATTATTCGACATAGAGAGAAAAGATTCGACAAAGCAGTCGCCGCGAGCGGACATTTATGGTCAAATGTTCCGCCCATAGGCTATAGAAGAATTCTAATGTTGGCTGACTAGTAATAATAATTAATAAATATAATTATTACTAGTGTCATACAACATTAGAATTCTACTATAGCTTGTAGGTGGAACATTTAACCGGAAATGTACGATTGCGGCGTCGTACAGTTTCGCTGCTCTGTTGAATCTTCTTAGAACATTCTACAGACACCATAAGCCTTCAATAACAGATTCGACCATAATTATTTTGGCTTTTCGGACGAATGAATTTTTTTAGGAAACAAAATAAATAAAAATGAATTTCGGGAGTAACTAAATGTATTTTTTATGAAAACGAAATTCCGAAACAAAATATTTCAGTGTGCACATGTCTACTGTATACTGCTGCTGTTCAGAGTATATAAGGCCTGGGGGCCCCACGCCTTTTCTTTTTAAATTTGTGTGCGGGGTTCACCTTAATATCCATACCAGACCCAAAGGGCTTGGTAATGGGCTGGGGGGGGGGGGGCAACATTATATTACAGCCGCAAGCTGTAATATGACAGAAATGTCATTTTGTGCAGGGACTGTTCTAAACACGGGAAAAATGTGCCACTTTACAGGCAGACTATAGACACCCCCCAGGCACCATATTTAAAGAAATATTACACTTTTATTGTTTCACTTTAGGCATTATTAAAATCACTGCTCCTGAAAAAATTGCCGTTTTTAAAACTTTTTTTTGCATTGATACATGTCACCTGGGGCAGGACCCGGGTCCCCAAACACTTTTTATGACAATAACTTGCATATTAGCCTTTAAAATTAGCACTTTTGATTTTTCACATTCGAGTCCCATAGACTTTAACGGGTTCACGTGTTCATACAAATTTTTGGTCTGTTCGCATGTTCTGCCGTGAACCGAACTGGGGGGTGTTCAGTTCATCCCTATCAGTGTACATGTCCCTATTAGAGAAGCCGGCTATCGGCTCTCTTCCTCTGTCCTCTGTTGTGGAAATTTTATGAAGATGTATTTTAATATTTATCGTCATAGTGTCTCCCAGTGTTAGTTCTCCTGCAGCCCGTATTAAAGAGCCGACTGGGGCAGACTGGCCCTAGTTGAGATCCGTCTGGTAGTGAAAAGCTCCTTGGGGATGTAGAGAAGTGTTTGCGGAATGGAGACATGGCCGCCAGCAAGGTGCCCCTGTGCTGTCAGCATAAGGAAAGGAGTGCCAATAACTGGCTTCTATTTACATCCTTGATCAGCTGTGATTGGACACAGCTGATCACTTGGTAAAGAGCAACTGATTGACTCTTTACCTCAATCTGTAATTAGCAGTGTCCTCCGGACACTGTGATCACAGAGTGGGCCCGCCGTGCGGTGGGAACGATCACGAGACACTGTCATATGACAGCGTCCCAGAACTAGTCGGCCATGCTGTAGCCATCATTTGGCTATAGTGCGGTTGGCAGGTGGTTAAAATGTTTCTGCTGCTGGCAAATTTTACACTGCTGTTTCATCTTCACACCAGCCTGTGCTCTTGTGTCCAATAAATTTTGGCCTAGCCTTGCTATTAAAAATCGTGGTACTGCTGGCTAATGTCCTACTAGTGTGCCATGTGTAGTCTTGTAATTTTTGTAGCAAAACACATACTAATTTTTGTGGTATATTTTGCCCAATGCTCCATTAAAATATCCTGCAGCTGACAAGCAATACACCACTCTATTACAGTTGTAATCATAAATTCTTCCAGGGTATAAGTTTACATACCGTGGAAGAATTTATGATTTCTTGGCCATTTTTCAGAGAATATGAATGATAACACAAAAACTTTTCTTTCACTCATGGTTAGTGTTTGGCTGAAGCCATTTATTATCAATCAACTGTGTTTACTCCGTGGTATTCGTGGATGAGGCTCTTTATCTTCTCAGATGGTAATGCTGCCCATTCCTCTTGGCAAAAAGCCTCCAGTTCCTGTAAATTCTTGGGCTGTCTTGCATGAACTGCCAGTTTGAGATCTCCCCAGAGTGGCTCAATGATATTGAGGTCAGGAGACTGAGATGGCCACTCCAGAACCTTCACTTTATTCTGTGTAGCACCCTCTACCTTAGGTAGGTAGGTGCTCGAGTAGTGGGCTTGTTTTGTACTATCAGCACAGGTAAATTTAGGCAGGCCTATGCTGTGAGCTAGGCCTGTTTGTTTTGATCTGGGGGCAGGGGAGTGGTTTAGTTTAGCAGCAGGTGACTGACATGTGCTTCAGCTCTTGGGCTCCTCCTCTGGTTTTCAGAAGGTTCTGGAAAAAAGGCAGGGCAGGTGGTAGAGTGACATGGGGTGTATATGGGAGCCCTGACCAGTCCCCAACTAGGATTGGCAGGGGGCAGGCCTCCTATATATACCCATGGTCAGCCTGCTGTGGAAGGGCATGTCGTGTGGAAGAACTGAATGATGGAGTGTTAGACTGTCGTGGTCTGAGGAAACCCCCTTTCTTGGGGGGAGGTGAACTCAGGCATGGAGCTCAGGAGCTGGGAGGGGGCCTCTCTCTACCCAGTCATTGAGAGGTGTCCTGGAACAGGAGCAGGAAAGAGGACATTTGGGAGCATGTCCAGGAAAGTCATTCAGGAGGGATCCATTCCGGGGTCGGTGAGTGAGAAGCACAGTGTGAAGCTCTGGGAGAGACATTCTAGGAGTTGGATGTGGAGCCAGAGGGAGGGACTGTGGAGTTGTTTTGGAGTCAAGTAGTTGCAGCCATGAGGGCTGGCAGGATTCGCATCGGATGTGCTGGGATCATTAGTCCACCAAGTGTCAGTAAGCACATTTATTCTTCTATACTAAAACGGTTGCTATCTGCCTGTAATGGGCTATTAGGAAAATGTTAGGACTTATTCAGAGTGAGACCTAGCCAGGTGCTAATGGTGACAGGAACCTAGATTTGGACAGTGAAGGGAAGCAAGTGATCTCAAGTAGTGTTCTCTAGGAGATGTGCAGAGGAAGAGACTGTCAAATCTAGACTTAACCAATATTGATTTCATTGAGAAGTATGCATTATCTGGGCATCCCATGTCCCTTTCCCCCATCCAAGTTTAATCCCCTAATAAAAACAACAAAAACAAGCAAGGGACTGTTCATTGTCTGGGAAAGTGTGCCAAAATGGATGTCTGACCAGCAGGGTGAAATGTGTGGATGCTAGTACATGCAGCAACCCCACGGGGGCACCGCTACACCGCTCTGCTGTAGTCAATGACAGGTCAACTTGGCCTTATGTTTTGGATCATTGTCACGTTGTAATGTCCAAGTATGTCCCATGCACAGCTTCCGGGCTGAGGAATGCAAATGTTTCTCCAGTATACATGCTACATTCATCTTGCCAACAATTTTGACCAAATTTCCTGTGCCTTTGTAGCTCACACATCCATAAAACATTAGCGATCCACCTCCGTACCTTTCATCATAGACCTTGTTGACTACTCTCCAAATGTAGCGTTTATGGTTGTGGCCAAAAAGCTAAATTTTGGTCTCATCACTCCAAATGACTTTGTGCCAGAAGGTTTGAGGCTTGTCTCTGTGCTGTTTGACGCAATTGTAAGCGGGATACCTTGTGGCATTTGCGTAGTAATGGCTTTCTTCTGGTGACTGGACGATGCAGCCCATCTTTCTTCTAGTGCCTCCTTATTGTGCATCTTGAAACAGCCACACCACATTTTCAGAGAGTCCTGTATTTCACCTGAAGTTATTTGTGGGTTTTTCTTTGCATCACGAACAATTTTCCTGACAGTTGTCGCTGAAATTTTAGTTGGTCTATCTGACCGTGGTTTGGTTTCAACAGAACCCCTCATGTTCAACTTTTTGATTAGAGTTTGAACACTGCTGATTGGCATTCTCAATCCCTTGTAGGGATGAGCCGAACACCCCCCGGTTCGGTTCGCACCAGAACATCCGAACATGCAAAAAAGTTTGTTCGAACACATGAACACCGTTAATGTCTATGGGACACGAATGTGAAAAATCAAAAGTGCTAATTTTAAAGGCTTGTATGCAAGTTTTTGCCCTAAAAAGTGTTTGGGGACCTGAGTCCTGCCCCATGGGACATGTATCAATGCAAAAAAAAAAGTTTTAAAAACTACCGTTTTTTTAGGGAGCAGTGATTTTAAGAATGCTTAAAGTGAATCAATAAAAATGAAATATTCCTTTAAATATCGTGCCTGGGGGGTGTCTATAGTATGCCTGTAAAGTGGCACAGTTTTCCCATGTTTAGAACAATACCACAGCAAAATGACATTTCTAAAGGAAAAAAAGTAATTTAAAACTGATCGTGGCTGTAATGTATTGTCAGGTCCCAGCAATATACATGAAAATGATTGAGAAAAACGGCATGGGTCCCCCCAACCCATTACAAGGATCTTTGAAATTTTTAAAAAAATGGCGTGGTGGGGGCCAAGGAACTTTATACTCTGAACAGAAGTATATATACTATACGGCCTGCCCTAAATACTCTTTAGAAAATTGGGCCTTAGGTGTTGGTGGTGCCAGAACACTGTAACCCCTCACAGTTACGCTTGTTGGGCACAGGAACGGGCCCTGCTATGAAATATTATATCAAGAATTGTAATTACATGCCCCTGTTAAACAGGGGCAGAAAAATTGGGCCTTAGGTAGTGGTGGTGGTGCCACAACACTGTAACCCCTCACAGTTACACTTGTTGGGCTTAGGAACGGGCCCTGCTATGAAATATTATATCAAGAATTGTAATTACATGCGCCTGTTAAACAGGGACAGAAAAATTGGGCCTTAAGCAGTGGTGGTGCCACAACACTGTAACCCCTCACAGATACCCTTATTGGGTGGAGGAACGGGCCTGTTGTGAAATATTTGATCAAAAATTGTAAATACATGCCCCTGTTAAACAGGGGCAGAAAAATTGTGCCTTAGGCAGTGGTGGTGGTACCACAATACTGTAACCCCTCACAATTACGCTTGTTGGGAGCAGGAACTGACCCTTTTATGAAATATATATATCAAGAATTGTAATTACATGCCCCTGTTAAACAGGGGCAGAAAAATTGGGCCTTGGGTGGTGGCGGTGCCCCAACACTGTAACCCCTCACAGATACTCTTGTTGGGCACAGGAATGGGCCCTGCTGTGAAATATTTGATCAAAAATTGTAATAACATGCCCCTGTTAAACAGGGGCAGAAAAATTGGGCCTTAGGCAGTGGTAGTGTTGCCCTAAACTAAAAATATTGTTGGAAGCTAGCATCATCAAGATTGAGGTGGTATAGGATAGTCACTCAGCATAGGCAGTCTTCAAGGGATCCCACATCCATAGAAAAATCAGTTACATCAGCATCAGGTGCTTGATAGCTGCTGCTGATCCAAGACTGATTCATTTTTATGAATGTGAGCCTATCAACGGAGTCTGTGGACAGGTGCACTCTGTGATCCGTTACAAACCCTCCAGCAGCACTGAAAGTGCGTTCAGAAAGAACGCTGGATGCAGGACAGGCCAGTAGCTCAATTGCATATAAAGCAAGTTCTGGCCAGTGGTCCATCCTCAAGACCCAGTAACCCAGTGGATGGTCTGTTGGAAAGGTCTCCAAGTCTGCTCTTGCCCCAAGATATTCCTGCACCATGTAATGCAGACGCTGGCGATGGTTACTTGAACAGATCAGACTTTGGCGCTGAGGACTAAAAAATTGTCTAAAGGCATCGGTCAGCCGACCACCTTCTCCACCGCTCTTCCTCTGACTGACCGAAGCCTCAGCAACACGTTGTCCAGCCCCAGGAAATTGTAACCTCCCAGGGTCTGGAAATGCATTGCACAAACCGTTCTTCATGGCCTCCTGAAGATGTTTCATCCTCTGCTTCTTCTGCGAAGGCAGGATGAATTCTTCAACCTTACCCTTGTAATGTGGATCAAGAAGGGTTGCCAGCCAGTAATAATCCCTCTCCTTGATACCACGAATCCTAGGGTCCTTTCGCAGGCTTTGCGTAATCAGGGAGGCCATTCAGCGTAAGTTTGATTGTGAGTCCTCTGGGTCACTGAGGATGACGTTGTCAGGAACTAACTCCTCCCAATCACATACAACTCCTTGGGTTTCTGGGGACTGAAAACCATCCCCTGAAGGCTGCTGCTGAGTGTTATCCTCTACATCCATGCTGACACAATCCTCCTCCTCCTCCTCTTCTTCCTGTGTGTTTGGTGGGACCACAGGAATGCTATCTGGATAAAGGGGGCCTTGAGAGGTAAGGAAGTCCTGTTCCTCCTCCCGCCGTTCTGCCTCAAGTGCCCTGTCCATTCCACAAAGCATGTGCTCCAACAGGAAGACAAGAGGGACAGTATCACTGATGCATGCATCGTCACTGCTCACCATCCTTGTGGCCTCTTTAAATGGTGACAGGACAGTGCATGCATCCCTGATCAGTAGCCACTGGTGTGGCAAAAAAAAGCCAAGCTCCCATGACCCTGTCCTGGTGCCATACTCACACAGGTACTCATTGATGGCCCTCTGCTGCGAGTGCAGCCGCTGCAGCATTGCCAAAGTTGAGTTCCACCTGGTGGGCATGTCACAAATGAGGCGGTTGGTGGGCAGGTTGCATTCCCTTTGAATGTCAGCCAGCCAAGCACTGGCATTGTATGACCGGCGTAAATGACCACAGACTTTTCTGGCATGCCTCAGGAGATCCTGTAAGCCTGGGTACCTGCTCAAGAACCGGTGCACTACCAAATTCAGGACATGTGCCAAACATGGGACATGGGTCAAGTCTCAATGTTGGAGGGCGGAGAGAAGGTTGGTGCCATTGTCGCATACAACCATTCCTGGCTGAAGCTGGCGTGGTGGCGTGGTGTCAACCACCTCTGAGCCTGCCTCTGCAGAGTTGACAGAATCTATGCCCCAGTGTGGCACCTGTCCCCTAAGCAGACCAACTCGAGCACTGCATGGCATCTTTTGCCTGAGTGCTTGTGTAGGCCCTTGAACGCTTACGGAGCACTGCTGGTTCAGAAATCAGAAGAAGAGGCCATAGAGGAAAAAGAAGAGAAGGGGGTGGGGGAGAGAGCTGTGGCAGAATGACCACTAGCATTTAGGAGGCGTGGTGTTGGAACAAGCTCCAACAATACTGAACCCTGTCCTGCATCCTTCCTAGCTGCCAGCAGAGTTACCCAGTGCGCCGTGAAGGAAAGGTAACGTCCCTGCCCATGCCTGCTGGACCATGAGTCAGCGGTAATATGCACCTTACTGCTGATCGCCCTGTCCAACGAGGCCAAAACATTGCCTTCCACATGCTTGTAGAGAGCCGGAATGGCCTTCCGTGAAAAGAAATGGCGTTTTGGAACCTGCCACTGAGGTACAGCACATTCCACAAGTTCACGGAAGGTGGCAGTCTACCAGCTGAAAAGGCAGCAGTTGCAGTGCTAGGAATTTGGCCAAGCTAGCATTCAGACGCTGAGCATATAGATGGCTGGGACCGAATTTCTTATTCCGGTTTAGAAACTGGGGTAGGGAAATTTGCCTGCTAAAATCAGATGGAGGTGTACTGATAGCAGATTGGCTGCAAGTACTTGGGACACCTATTGCTATACCTTCATTCCTCTCAGTGCAGGTTTTTACGAGGACTGGAGGTATAGTGGGGTTGGAGATCCCAGATGAGGAGCAAGGAGAAGTCCACCTTTTTCTTTGATGTGGGTCTTTCAAGTGCTGTTGCCAACGGACTGCATGGGAGGTCGTCATATGTCTGACCCTGTTCTCTGTCTGCTGACCAACTGTATACTGCCCCAAAAACTGCTGACCCTATCTTCTGCCCTGCTGCCCCCCTGTATACTGCCCTGCTGAACTCCCATCCTCTGCCTCCCTAAAAATGTTTACTGCACCCCCACATCAGACAGGCTGGATCCTGCCCTGATTTGTGCTTGGGGGGTTGTGCTAGAAGGGAGGAGGATTTGTGCTAGAAGGGAGGGGGTGGGGCTAGTGGGGGGGCATTTGGGATAAAAGAGGGGGTAATATTTGTGCTGGGAGGAATATTGGGGAGAGGATTTCTGCAAGAAAGGGAAGAGGATTAGCACTGGGGGGGTGGGGATTTTGCTGGAAGGAGGGTTTTGGGGGAGGATTTGTGATGGGAGGGGGTGATAAAGGGGAAGATTTGTACTAGGTGGTAAATTTGGGGGATAAAATTCCTGCTGGGAATAGGGATTTTAGTGAGGTGGGATTTGTGTTAGAAGGGGGAGAGGATTCCTGTTGGGAGGGGGGATTGAGGTGAACCTGTAGAATAGTGCTCAGGGGCGGCCCATCCATTAAGGGCACACGGGCGCCACCCCCCCCTATTCATCACAGCCTCTCTTATGAAAGGGGCCAGACGCATGGATTCCAATGTTTTTTTGAAGCACTGATTAGAGCCAAGGGCTCAAATAGGCTTCAATATAAGATGGGTTTGGGTCGCAGAGAGTGTGCTCCGATCCCACCCAGGTGTGTTACAACAGCGAATGAATATTTGCTGCTGTAACACTGATCCTCCTCCCGGCCAATTGCGAAGCAGGTTTTGACACTGGTCATCTAATTGGCTGAACCTCCTAGGCGATCCTATTGGATGCCTAGGAGGAGGAGGGGAGGAGCTGAAAGCTGCCATGGAGGAGAGGACCGGAGCTCGCTGCACCACGCTGCCTGCCACCCGCTGCCGCCAATGGGGTAAGTGCCAGACCAACCGGCAAACAGCAGGGGGGGGTGGTTGGATTGCCGCTCAGGGGGGGGTTTGTTTGCAGCCCCCCAAGAAAAAACAGCCGCCACTGGTAGTGCTGGCTTTTTTTTTTGGAGGGAGGAGTGGTGATTTTTGCTGAAAGGGTGAAGTGGGGGAGAGCATTGCTTGCAGAAGAAATTTGCAGACCCCTACACTGTGTATTACCCACCCCTGACTCTTATGCCCCGTACACACGGTCGGATTTTCCGATGGAAAATGTCCGATCGGAGCGTGTGGTCGGAAATTCCGACCGTGTGTGGGCTTCATCGGACATTTTCCATCGGATTTTCCGACACACAAAGTTGGAGAGCAGGAGATAAAATTTTCCAACAACAAAATCCGTTGTCGGAAATTCTGATCGTGTGTACACAAATCCAACGGACAAAGTGCCACGCATGCTCAGAATAAATAAAGAGATGAAAGCTATTGGCCACTGCCCCGTTTATAGTCCCGACGTACGTGTTTTACGTCACCGCGTTTAGAACGATCGGATTTTCCGACAACTTTGTGTGACCGTGTGTATGCAAGACAAGTTTGAGGCAACATCCGTCGGAAAAAATCCTAGGATTTTGTTGTCGGAATGTCCGAACAAAGTCCGACCGTGTGTACGGGGCATTACACTCTTTTCATTTTGTACCCCTGATCCCTACTATGCAATAAACCTCCTGTGTGGAAATTTGTGGTAGAAGGGGGGATAAGATTTGTTTTGGAAGAATGATTGGGGGGGCAAAGAGGATTTGTGCAGAAAAGGGAAGTGGATTTGCGCTTGGGGGCGGGGGTGTACAGGAAGAAGGGGCTGAAGAGGAGGAGGATTTGGGTGGGATAGGATTTGTGCTGGGAAGGAGGACTAGGGGAGATTTATGCTGGGAGGGGGATTTGTTCTAGAAGGGAGAGAGGATTTCTATTGGGAGGGGGGGTTGAGGGGAGCCTGCAGATTAGTGCTGGATTTTTGTTTAGGGAGGAGTAGTGATTTTTGCTGAAAAAGTAAAGTGGGTGAGATTATTGCTTGTGGGGGAATTTTGCACACTCCAGACCTCTACACTATGTGTTACACACCCCTTACTCCTACACTCTTTGTGTGTTGAACTCCTGACCCCTGCATTCTGTGCATTATGTATTCCTGACCCCTACTCTATGTATGTTTTGTACTCCTAAATCCAGAACTCACTGCAGCATTAGTGCATTACATACAACTAAACCTTTGAACCCCACACATTGCACACCCCAGTTCCCTACACTCTGCATTATGCAATCCTAAATCTGGCACCGACTCGGCACTATATACTCCTGACCCCTGATATTTGCCTTACAGATTCATGCACTATGTACACGATATTGTACATGACATAAATCTGACTAAAGTGTCCCCTTAAGTTCTAAAATTCAGAGGTATGCAAAAGCTCTTTGATGCAGGTCTTTTTTTTACTGACCGAAGCGCTCACACTCTCTGTACCTCTCCCTCTCCGCTTCATCTCTTACACATTTCTGTTCATTTATTTTTGGTTTGTTGTGTTGACAAAGGCCAATAGGAGGAAGAAAAGAATGTTGAACTGTGGGCAGCCTTTAAAAAAAACAAACCTTTTGTGTGCCCATGCTTTAAATGCTTACTTAGTCTGGAGGGTTGGGGGTTTTAAAGCGGAAGGGCACTTAAAGCCAAACTCCAGCTCCTGAGGAACCAACCAAATTGCTCAGTGGGTGGCCCTACTGGTCCCCTCCAGCCCAACATCCTTTCATTGAAAAATCAAAGGAGCTGGGTGGAAAATTGTCAGCTGAACAGCAGCTGCAGCCAATCAGATGCATCCATTGTTTGGGGATTTTGTCAGCCAAAGGAGCCAGCTGTTAAAATACATTAGCAGTGGCTATATATTCATCTATTTGCACTATATAGTATAGATGGAAGAATTAGCTAGTTTTCATTTGTTCAGCCTGCAAGATGAGTGATAAACCCAGTCTATGGCCACAGGACTTCACCCCCATTATAACAGGTAGTAAACCTATTTATAAGCTATTATCTGATACCAAAAGCTCAACTTACAAAGCATTAACAAAAGGTTAAGTTTAATTTTTTTTTTAGCCATGTGACTGTAACTTTTAAATAACATTAAACTCAACTGAAACTCACTTTTTAAAAATCAATGTACAAATAAGTGCACTTACCTTTGCTATGTTAGCTTTGTAAACTGATTGTAAGATACTCAACAGAAAATATCAAAGACCAACTGAGATGTAATATTTCTGTCGTTTACAAGAAGTCTTTACCTGGCTATAGACAGTTCAGTAAGGACCAGCCGCGATTAAATCCATCTATGTGCAGACTGAATGTACCCAAGTCGATTCATCAAACGACTTGGGTACAACCAGCATGCCGGATTTTAACATGCGATTATTGTCAGCAGCTAGAGCCACTAGCAATAATCACTGTGTTCTCCCAGGAGGGAGGGCTTCCTGCGCTGACTGTGTTGATGGGGGAGTCAAGCAATATGCATCATATATGGCCGGCTTTAGACAGGATTTCTGAGAATGTTGATGCCTTTTCTCACTAGTTGTCTCAGTTCTTATTCCAGAAGTCTGCACAGAGCCTGGCATCTCCTTCAAAGGGAGTTTAAGGGAGAAATCCAGCCTAAGCTTGTTTGGCTGGGCTTCTCCTATGGGTCACAGGAGTGCAAATTATTTTGCACTCCTGTGACCCATTTTCAGCAGAGAGCGCACTGAACTCAGCTCTCTGCTGACATCACAGGAATCAGTCCAGGCACCGCGTCATCCCGACAATGGGAGTCTGGATCCGTCAGGTGTCTGGACTGATGCCCGTCTCAGGCTCTCAGCAGCTCACCCCTCCACAGCTCAGCGCTCCAGTGAGCATGGAAGAGCAGAGCGGAGAGTGATGCTGATTGACAGTCAGCAGCTCTCTGCTCGGAGAGCTGAGAGAACCAAGCCATTGGCGACGTTCGATTGCTCGGTTCTCAATGTAGAGGCACCGGGACCAGATGCAGCATCCACCTAGGTAAGTATGATGGGGGTGAAAAACCCCAAACCCATACTTCTCTTTTAATGTTTGCAGATTCTTGTATGTCTAAGGTAGCAAGGACTGCAGGTTTTCTTATTAGAACTTTTGGGTTGATTTACTAAAACTGGAGAGTGCAAAATCTGGTAGAGCTGTGCATGGTAACCAATCAGCTTCTAACTTCAGCTTGTTCAATTAAGCTTTGACAAAAAAAACCTGGAAGCTGATGGTTTCTATGCAGAGCTGCATCAGTTTTTGCACTCTCTAGTTTTTTTAAATCAACCCCTGTGTGTTGATGGGCTTTTGCTTGCTTCAAGCAAGTTCAGCATTCCCATATAAGTCTATAGTGGTGCAAAACTAGCTTGAAGCAGGTCAAATGCAGGTCAGAAGGTCAACTCAAGTCAGTTGCATCTGTTGAATTCTGAATGATTTCTGAAGCGTCTTAAACTGATGTCAAGTTGATGCATCAGCCTGAAACCCTTCAAAAGGCCCTAAGATTGATTATGTAATTATAGTCCAGACAGACCCTTCCACTTAGCGGTTATTTTCATAAAGTGCTTTTAAGGTCAACATTATCAGACTTAGTAAAGAAAGCGAGGCTCTGCAGTTAAACTCACTATGCATACATTTCTATCTTCAGACTGTTTGCCATTGCGGGAATTCCAATTTACACATCTCACACATTGCAAGAGCATCCAAAATTAAAATCTATGCAGGCACACCCATTCATCACCCTCAGTGTATTTAGGGTGAGGTTGGGTAGCACCTCCCATCTATCTGTTGCAATATAGCTGGGAAAATATATTGGAAAGTGGGAAGCAAAAGAGAGACAACATTTGCACCGAGGAAGAACACAAGGCACAAGCTGATCTCCGAAATGAGGAAAGAAAACCTAATCCTGTTTTTCCTTGTCGCCTTACTACAATGCTATATTGGTAAGGATATCTGTAGGGTAAGAGGATGACTGGTACTGTTGCTATCTGTGGTGTGTCTCTGTTCTATAAAATGTAACAAAGGGGTGTAAGGGGTGAATTGGACACATGTCTAGGAAAGAAAATCTTGGGGGATCATTATGTTGGTTTACTGTGGCTGTAATAAATGTTTTTTTTTTCTGTTTATTGGCATTACTATAGCAAAGCGGAGAGTGTTCTGTACAATCTGAACCCACAATTCTTTGCAATGCATTGCCACCTTTGATGGCTATATAAGACTATGTGGTAAAAACAGGTCATCCATACTCCCACCAGTGACTACTGGAGAAAATTTGGATTGCAATACGACATATACCTTTTCAGCAGACACTCATCTTCAAAATAAATCTCTAATGAATGGTCCCCTTCCAAAATTGTCAGTAGACTGGTTACCTGTGGTTTAAAGTGAAATCAGAACTCCTGATCTGCATACCTGTGTCAGGTCAGTGAATCAGAAACCATTGAAGCCAATGGATCAGCATGATAGTAACAGCTCAACAGTGGCAATCTTTGCAGTTTTCTCAGTACAGGTTTCCTTAAATCAGACCTTGCACCCAAATTAAAGGCCTGCTTATTCAATATTGTCCCTTTCCCCAATATAATATTACAGCATTAGAAAAAAAAATGGCAGAGAAAAGTAAAAATAAAAAAATTGTACTTTACACTTACTTCTGCAGAGGAGAGCGCAACATTACAATCCTGGTAATGCTAAGTATCCTAAATCTCATGAGAAGATACTTCTAAGCTGTGCAAAATTTGGGATATTCTGCATTCCCAATACCCAACTGTATTGTAATAATTGTATGTGGTTCAAGTGTTTATCCAGCCGAAAACTCTTTTCTTAGTTTTGGATAGGGTGCAGAATTATTAGAACTCGTCAGGTTTTTACTGCTTTCTGCTCAAGTCCCGTCCTGCTGAGAATGTTTTTCTAGATAGGAAGTGAGAGGAACTCTCCAACAGCAACACAGAAAGAATAAAAAAAGTTTATTTTTTTTTAGTTTATTAGTAGAGTTGGAGAAAGTTAGAACTCCTGTCAGATTTGTAAGTCTTTCAGTGTCCTGGTTGCAGAGTTCCCCTTAATTCTTGTCCGGTGAACTCATTGTCAGCAGAATAGGAGGTGAGGGCAAAACTCACTAATGGAGCCCCGAATATCAATACAAACCCAAATGGGGTTCTGATCCTTCCCTGCTCTATCCAAATCAGTACATGTGATGATAGTATTCCGTATATGAAGATTCCAATCGTGTGAACATCTGTTGTGTTATGCACTAGCATGAAGTTAGTTTGAGATTGTTGACTACTGAACTGAGCTGTTGAAATACTAATTTGAACTTGTATTTCATGTGGACCTCAACCACTTGTCACATAAACTGTTAATGTTTTCTTATGTTACATCCTATTTATAGAGACCCTGTCAGGTCTCCAAACAAATGTTTCCGGTAAGATAAATAGTAATGCATTCACCTCTCCATTTATTCTACCTCCACTACATTCTAGGGCTGCAGCCCCTGTCATTCTCTAGGTCAGCCTTTCTCTACCTTTTTACCCCAGGGGAACCATTAAAATAATTTCCAGGTATCGGGGGAACCCCTAATAAAACCCATTAATTGGGGGTCACTGGGAACAATGCCCCTTACTTTGGTGGTCAGTAATAAGAATGCCCTTTTTTACAGTGGTGGTAAGAATGGCCCCCTTACAGTGAGCTATAAAGATTATTGGTGTCATACCACTGGCTCCTCCAAGTGACATTGGCTCAGAACTATGTAGGCACCATCAAACAGGAGGTAAATCAACCACAGCTCAGGGAACCCCTAGCCACCTCTGGAGGAACCCTGGTTGAGAATGGCTGCTCTAGGCATTCAACACAGGCCTGTGTCTCTACTACATACTGATGGAACCACAACAAGTGGTGGGGGAAACGGGCATCCGGCACTCCCAAAAGTGTAAAATGCCATTTAGGCTTGGGGCTTGTTCAAACATGCAAAAAAAAACTTGAATGTTGATTAACATACCCATTGGTTTAATACACGTTTTTGTTGCGGTTATGATGCATTTAAAAAAAAAAAAGGTTTCCAGACACCTCCTCTTAATTGGTTTTCTGTTTTATGGATTTTTGTCATCTTACCGTGTTTCACCGAAAATAAGACCAGGTTTTATGTTAATCTTGGCTACAAAAAATGCATTAGTGCTTATTTTCAGGGGATGTCATATTTGTCCCCTGTCTTCTCTCCCCCTCTCCCTCCCTGTCAGCTCAGGAGTTAGCATCTCTGTAATCCCCAAAATAAACCCTAGTTAAAGTCCTTGTACAATATATAATCCATTTACAGAGCGGATTAAATGAATGTCTAGTGTGTGTCTTTATGTTACATTATTGTAGAAAATACCTTATTTACAGTCCCGCTGGGCACTCACATGACCCAAGCTCTTCTTCCCACTGCAGAGGGAGGGGCCGCTGATGTCAGCTGGGAGGAGAGCTCCGGTGGGTCACATGAGCACCCAGCGGCACTGTAAATAAGGTATTTTCTACAATAATGTTACATAAAGACATACACTGGACATTATATAATCCTTTTACAGCATGGATTACATGATTTTACAAGGACTTTAACTAGGGCTTATTCTCGGGGTAGGGTTTATATTGCAGCCATCCGAGAAAAATCGAGATGGGTCTTATTTTCGGTTTAGGTCTTATTTTCGGGAAAACAGGGTAACTAGCAATGCTTTCTAAGTTCATCTCAAACATGCTATAAACACCATAGAAGCATTTATGGCATGTTTGCAGAGCATTCATATTGACATCACTGGAAGTGTTTGGAGAATGGTAAAGCCTACCAAACGGCACATCGGGGCAATTTCTGCAATTTTGGCATGCCACAATGCAAACTCATTTGTGTGCACAGCACTGGCCTCCGTATGCAGAATTTTGACAGGTGTTTGTGGGGCTTTAAAAGCGCTCATAAAAATGTGTGCTTTTGAAGCTAGTATAAACTTCTCCTTATAGAGATTGCAAAACTGGAATAGGGAGGAGAACCGGGCTGAGAAGTGAGTATAATAACTTCCTCTAACATTTTCATTTGTTTAGAAACCTGACTGGGTCTTTTCAAATGTAATAAACTGTCATGATAATATTCCATTGCCAAAGGCAAATAGCCAGAGAAAGCAATTGGAACCTCTATTTAAATCTGTGGGAGCGCCTCTCAGTGTTGCCAACTGTCAGTATTTTTACTGGCAGCCAGTAAAAAACTGGCAAGATCCTCCTGCCAGTAAATGTCAGTAAAAGTAAAAGGTTGCCAGTAAAAAATATGGCTGTGATGCTCGGCTTGGTCTGGAGCCGGCTGTGACCATCCGAGTGCTTGCTACAGTGTGATCAAGTGGCTCTAGCAGAGGCGGTGCCTGAGCATGTCGTGTGACGTCATAGTGCAATGGACCAAAGCAGACTGGCCAGAGCCTCGTGTGTGGGTCTGCGGTATTGGAGCAAGGCAGGCTGGGACCAGGACCATCAGTGCTGTTTAGACTGGAGTGGACTGGAGGGACCACTTGGCTTGGAGAGAGACTGTCACTGTGACTCAGGAGGGGACGTGTTGTGTCAGTGAGGTCTCATCATCATCTGTGCTACTGCACACTGCTGTCAGTGTCACTGTGAGAGTCAGTTTTATGTGTGTGTGTGCGCCCATTCTAATTTCTTGCCCTCCTGAGCCCTGTCCCTGAGCTACTAACTTACTATATCAAAAATAAAATAAGAAATATGTTTTTTGCCTTATTATCTACCTTAAATCATATTGCTAATTGCATATTGGATTTGTTTGTAGCCTAAATACTCTAATTTGCACTTAAAAGTGTTGTTTTGTAACTTTTGTAAATGCCAGTGAAAACTTGGCTGTGCCGGTAAATTTTGGGTGTTGTGTCAGTAAATTTCAATCTGGTAGGTTGGCAACACTGGCGTCTCTGTGTACGGTGCATATAGGGTACACTATGTGGAGTTTGTGTCCATCAACGTACTTTATGTGGCTGTCACAATAACTGTTAGCATAAATTATGGTTGTCCCAATAAGTGTTAATATGGGCTGTGGTTGGCTGTCACAATAAAGGCCCATACACACGATAGGACTTTTTGACAATAAACATGCAAATGAGCTGCTTTAAGGCAATATCCTACCGTGTGTATGTTCCATCGGACAAACTTTTTCGGTTTTCATCAGACAAATGTTGGCTGTGCAAACAGACAAACTTTCCGGCAACAAAAGTCCTATGGTTCAAAATCCTTTCGTGTGTACACAAGTCCATAGGGCTTTAGTCCAAAGTACAAACAAGCATGCTCAGAACCAATGCAAAAGATCAGACAACAATACAGAAGTTGACCAAAGGGTGGCGGTAAAGAGCTGAAAAACCACGTGATTTGGTGAAAGTTGGCTGAAAAAGTCCTGTCATGTGTATGCTTAATTAGTTTACGGCAGATGCCCTTTGTTCAAAAATCCATGGGAAAGTTTGTACAAAGTCCTATCGTGTGTATGGGCCTTAACTGTTACCCTGTTTCCCCGAAAATAAGACCTAACGTGATTGTCGGTGATGGCTGCAATATAAGCCCTACTTCCCAAATAAGCCCTAGTTAAAGTCCTTGTAGTTCTTATTTTCAGGGTAGGGCTTATTTTTGGGAAAACAGGGTAGGGCTTATTTGGGGGGTAGGGCTTATATTGCAGCCATCACTGACAATCACGCTAAGTCTTATTTTCGGGGAAACAGGGTAGCATGGTTGTTGCAATAACTGTTAATATGGGCTGTGGTTGGGCTAAATTTGAAGTGGAGCATAGTATAAGGCCCCTTTCACATGGATGGACCGTTCAGGTCCGCCTGTCAGTTTTTTAGGCGAACCTTAACGGACACTCCATAGAGGTCTATAGAGGGACGGATGTCAGTGGTGACATGTCCGATGACATCCGACCCACTCCGATCTGAAAAAGTGTGACGGAGGAAAAACCTACATTTCCATGCGTCTGCGGATCGGATCAGGTGACGACAGACTTTACGGTCCGTCTTCATCCGATCCCCCATAGGGGAAAGCAGCACTCTGACAGGTCGGTCCCTGCACAGTGTGCAGAGAACGACCTGTCATCTGCCTGCTAGGCGGGGATCGACAGAGCGATCCCCCACTGAGCAGAGTGGGCTCCATACTCGGACACGTCCGTGTGAAGGAGCCCTAATTGATTTAAAAAAAAGACATGTCCATCAAGTTCAACTAAATGAGCATAACCGTGCAGAATCATACCTAGGGATTCTGCTTTTTGGGAATGGGCCTCAGCTGTGACCGATAACAGCTACCCTCATAGGTTCCATCTAAGCTGAATTCGCTGTACGCGATGCACGCTAACCCCGCCAATTAAAGGGGACATACAGGTACGCCCATTTGCCACCGCTGCCATAGTGTCCTGACGTATATCGGCGTGCAGCGGTAGGCAAGTGCTTAAAGTAATCCACTCATGACTATCACCAATGTTTTAAGACTGGATATAATAATTGCACCTAATTTGAAAAGGCATAATGGAGGAATATATACCATTTACAAGGTGGATGATTATCATTACAGATATATACAACACTCTCAATTTACGCAGAACTTTACATATATATTATACAGTCAGGTCCATAAATATTGGGACATCGACACAATTCTAATCTTTTTGGCTCTATACACCACCACAATGGATTTGAAATGAAACAAACAAGATGTGATTTAACTGCAGACATTCAGCTTTAATTTGAGGGTATTTATATCCAAATCAGGTGAAGGGTGTAGGAATTACAACAGTTTGTATATGTGCCTCCCACTTTTTAAGGGTCCAAAAGTAATTGGACAGATTAACAATCATCCATCAAACTTTCACTTTTTAATACTTGGTTGCAAATCCTTTGCAGTCAATTACAGCCTGAAGTCTGGAACGCATAGACATCACCAGATGCTGGGTTTCACCCCTGGTGATGCTCTGCCAGGCCTCTACTGCAACTGTCTTCAGTTCCTGCTTGTTCTTGGGGCATTTTCCCTTCAGTTTTGTCTTCAGCAAGTGAAATGCATGCTTAATCGGATTCAGGTCAGGGGATTGACTTGGCTTTTTTAGATGTTGTTTGGCAGACTCTAATTTGGCCTTCCTGTTTTTGAGGCTCACCAATGGTTTACATCTTGTGGTGAACCCTCTGTATTCACTCTGGTGAAGTCTTCTCTTGATTGTTGACTTTGACACACATACACCTACCTCCTGGAGAGTGTTCTTGATCTGGTCAACTGTTGTGAAGGGTGTTTTCTTCACCAGGGAAAGAATTCTTCGGTCATCCACCACAGTTGTTTTCCGTGGTCTTCCGGGTCTTTTGGTGTTGCTGAGCTCACCGGTGCTTTCTTTCTTTTTAAGGATGTTCCAAACAGTTGATTTGGCCACACCTAATGTTTTTACTATCTCTCTGATGGGTTTGTTTTGTTTTTTCAGCCTAATGATGGCTTGCTTCACTAATAGTGACAGCTCTTTGGATTTCATATTGAGCGTTGACAGCAACAGATTCCAAATGCAAATAGCACACTTGAAATGAACTCTGGACCTTTGATCTGCTCCTTGTAAATGGGATATTGAGGGAATAACACACACCTGGCCATGGAACAGCTGAGCAGCCAATTGTCCCATTACTTTTGGTCCCTTAAAAAGTGGGAGGCACATATACAAACTGTTGTAATTCCTACACCGTTCACCTGATTTGGATGTAAATACCCTCAAATTAAAGCTGAAAGTCTGCAGTTAAAGCACATCTTGTTTGTTTCATTTCAAATCCATTGTGGTGGTGTATAGAGCCAAAAAGATTAGAATTGTGTCAATGTCCCAATATTTATGGACCTGACTGTACATTCACGTCAGTCCCTGCCCTCAAGGAGCTTACAATCTGTGGTCACTAACTGACATACAAACACATAGTAGGGCCAATTTAGACAGGCACCAATTAAACTACCAGCATGTTTTTGGAGTGTGGGAGGAAACCAGAGTACCTAGAGGAAACCCACGCAGGCACAGAGAGAACATGCAAACTGCAGGCAGGTAGTGCCATGGTTGAGATTCAAATCGGTGACCTTAGTGCTGCTAGGCAGAAGTGCTAACTACTTAGCCACTGTGCTGCAAGGTTTGCAGTAAATCTACACATCAGACAGTACTGTATAATTTCTCAATTTCAGCTATAAAAAGGACCTGCAGCTATTATAAATGCTACTGTTGTTTTATTTTGCAGGTAATGCGATCAAATGTTATTCCTGCAGTGGAAGTTGCATAGAACCTTCCACAATTGAATGTAGTGCTGATCAGCAGTGCATGACAGTGGAACAGCTCGTTGGTAAGTTTTCCTGATTTTAAAGTTCTTTGGGCCATTCAGACCATCTTCACCTGGGTCTGACAGGCACTGTAAATCCAGGCAAAATACAATACTAAATAGGTTAAGTGAAAACATGGGCAACAGCTTTTTTACCAGGGCAATTTGTACAAATTTTCACACACATGTTATAATCTGCATTTTTGCTAGAAATGACTGTAAACCCCTCAACAATGATATATTTTCTGAAGGCAGAGAGGCCCTGGAGAATAAAATGGTGGCAGTTGGAAGTTTTCTATGCTGTACAATGTTTGTGCACCTATTTTCAGGAAAACAACACTAAAATGAATTTTGGTGCCAACAAAAAACAATAGGTGAGGTTGCATCGGGTAAATAGTTACTAAACATGTGAAGCCTTAAAATTGTGCTTCTCTGTTAAAAATGCAAAAAATTATGGTACCCAAAATTCTCCATAGGTGAAGCTTTAAAATGCATTTACAGGCCTCAGGGTATATAGCTCAGCATTATAGATCAGGGTATATAGCTCAGCATTACAGATCAGGGTATATAGCTCAACATTGCAGATCAGGGTATATATCTCAGCCTCACAGATCAGGGTATATAGCTCAGCATTACAGATCAGGGTATATATCTCAGCCTCACAAATCTGGGTATATAGCTCAGCTCCACAGATCATGGTATATAGCTCAGCTCCACAGATCATGGTATATAACTCATGTTACTAAACATGTGAAGCCTTAAAATTGTGCTTCTCTGTTAAAAATGCAAAAAATGGTGGTACCCAAAATTCTCCATAGGTGAAGCTTTAAAAAGCATTTACAGGCCTCAGTGTATATAGCTCAGCATTACAGATCAGGGTATATAGCTCAACATTGCAGATCAGGGTATATATCTCAGCCTCACAGATCAGGGTATATAGCTCAGCATTACAGATCAGGGTATATATCTCAGCCTCACAAATCTGGGTATATAGCTCAGCTCCACAGATCATGGTATATAGCTCAGCTCCACAGATCATGGTATATAACTCAGCCTATAGAACTTGCAAACACAAAGTCAAGAGTCTGAACTAAATAAAGGTAGTCACAAATGTCTAAATAAGCAGTCATGTTCCAGCAGTGGCTGCTATAAAATGAATACTTTTCCAATTGCAGTCCTACTGGAAAGAGAAGCAAGTGATAGTGGGAAAAAGAAGAGTTAAGAACAAGGCAGAGCAGGGTAAAAAGACACACTGATATACAAGATACATATATCAAGCAGAGAAAATGTCAGGGGAGATGTGGACAGCATAGCACAATAGGCAGAGAAACACCAAATGAACCAGAGAAAGCAAAATCAGATCCATCCCTAGCCCCCTGTCTAACAGTGGCAGCTGACCATCCCCCCCCCCCCCGCAGTAGATGACTGACAGCCCCCCCTTCTGCGGCGGGTGACTGACAACCCCCCCGTCCATGGTGGGTGACTGACAACCCCCCCCACCCACCCAGCCCGCTGCACAGGACAGAGAAAGCCGCCCCCGTGCCCATCGGGCAGCCAGAAGTAAGGCACCTACCCAATCTAGGGCTGGGGCTGTGGTCTCCTATCATTTTTGGGTGCGGGCATCAGCTCCGGTTTCTGCTCCTCCCGCATCTCCTCTCTGTACTCCATAGCACTAGGCATCCAATAGGATCGCCTGACGCTTTGACCAATCTGGAAACAGGTCTCACAGACCTGCCCCCTGATTGGCAGGGAGGAACGTTAGTGTGAAAATAGCGAAAATTAATTCGCTATCGTCGCACAACAGGGTGGGATCGGGACGCAGTGCTCTGTGCCCCTAGTCCACCCTATTTTGAAGCCCATTAGAGCCTCGGGCTCTAATTATGTGCTTCAAAATACATGCCTATCCCTGCCATAATAATTCATGCGCCCGGCGTCCTGAAAGTGGCCAGGCGCATGGATAGGGAGGGCGGGCGCCCGTGCGCCCACAATGCAAGGGCCGCCACTGTTTGATGTATTTTTTTTTGCACTCGGAATACCTGAAGTAAAATACAGATCATTTCCCAAGCGGAGAGTAACTCTGGCTAAAGATGGATCGAAATTTGTTGGGTTCAGTGGGGACCGGCTGAATTGTGATCCATGTGTGGCTGTACACAAACAGACAAACACCCCAATGCTTAGAGGACTCTCACCAAAGCAAATAGCTATGTGGATTCTATACTCTTCTAATGGAATGCTTCAACAATGCAGGGGAATCCAAGACAGAACTGTAAAAAAGCACACAGGTTTGAACAAACGCCTATTGCATTATCCAAGATTTTATGATACAAAAAGCCAAATGAATACTCACAAAGGAAAGACGCTACAAGCATTATAACACATCTTAGCATTAACCAGTATGGCATCAAGTGACCCGACTGGTACGCCGCAGTGTCGGCGAGCTGACACATTTCGGGGGGGCGCACCCAATTCGTCAGAGTTGTAGCGGACAAGTGTTTCCCTCTTTATATGTACAAAGGCACCTAACAGCTCCACCCCCCACTCAGGAGGGGTGTTGCAGCATTAGACAGGGTCAAACCTCATCATTCCACCATATGTGCCTGTTCAACAGAAGTCAATCATTACATTGACTTCTGTTAAATGGGCTTGTTGGAAAAATGTCCTCAGGTATCAGCGAAAAATCAGTTTATTGTGACAGCAGAAGAGTCTTGCTTTTTAGAATACAATTTCCCAGCGGGAAGGATTCCTCTTCACCTCATATGTATGGATGGAGGAATCTGTTTGTCTTTCTTCATTCAGCCCACTGGCCAGCTTAACAGTCATTACAATTATTTTTATTATACAGGATTTATATAGCGCCAACAGTTTGCACAGCGCTCAACAAAATGAAAGCAGACATTACAGTTACATTACAATTTGGAACAAGAGGAATCAGAGGGCCCTGCTCATTAGAGCTTACAATCTAAAAGGGAGGGTCAATTGTATCAAAGGGTAATAGCTGTTGGGGATGAGCTGATGGAGGAAGTAAAACAGTGTATTAGTTAGAAGCAGGATAGGCTTCTTTAAAGAGAAGGGTTTTCAGGGATTGTCTAAAGATGGATAGATTAGGGGACAGTCGGACAGATTGGGGTAGGGAGTTCCAAAGGATGGGAGAAGCTCTGGAGAAATCCTGGAGGCGAGCATGGGAGGAGGTGACAAGGAAGCTAGAGAGCTGGAGGTCTTGGGAGGACCGAAGAGAGCAGCTTGGTTGGTATTTTGAGGTTACAATGACATTGCTCTTTTGTTGACTACCATATAACAAAAAACCTTTAATGAGAAAGATGCTGTAGTTGCATTACTCATTAGTCATGTATTTATATAAAAATAAGTATGAATCACGTCTACTTAGCATTAATATGTAAAGGTAAACAGTTGACAGGGTGTACACGTGATGATTATCTACTCACATGATGATGGTTATCTATTTTCCTATTATGAAGTATCACTTGATATCTTAACATTCTCACTAAAAAAGTCCCAAAAGATTTTGCTGCACCTTTCACTACTGTGAGTCTGTTTTCCATTGCCTATTGTCTACTGTGATTCTTCAACTTATTAAAGAGGCTCTGTCATGAAATACAGCACTACCAACAGTGAAAACTCACGAGGACTCCTTTTGCTTGCAAGTGCCATATGCTGCAAAGTAGATGTAAATCCTAACTGAATGTGGTTTGTTAAAGCCTTGGGCATCACAAGGAAACATCATGTTTCATTGCTCTGGACCAGCTTCCTGATAGTGAAAATGGTGGCCCACACCTGGACAATGTAACTTGGCTTGGCTACTTGAGGTCTCCGCTAAGGGTGCATTTAACATGGCGATGATGCAGGACCTCAATTGGGAGACACCATAGGGGGGTGTGCCAGGTATGCTTAGGCACACCCTAATCACCATGCATGGTGCTGATTCACCCTTTTGCTCAGACTTCCCCCATGTTGCCCCCCAACAACCCCACAGTGTTTCTGGCTTCCTTCCTCTTCCCCCCCCCCCCAGCTGCTGCGGGAGATTTTTCAAGGTAGAGAATGGGGGAAGGGGCTAGTAAATATGTAATTTACCAGCACCTTCCTTTTCTAAATGAACACAGTGAACACACTCACTGACTGTGTTCATTCATAACTGAAGCTTAATAAATTGTGTTTGCTATGCTTCAGTTTGTGAATGAACAGGAAGCTGTTCACCACAGAGCACTTCCCAATGATTTACTGTCCAGTGCAACTTTGGCTGCATAGAAAGGCATGTGTGTTTGAGCTTTGGGGTGCACACCCTAATACAATAGCCTGCACACACTTATGGGAGACACTTGTCACCATTTAATAGGAAGTGCCTAAACAAGGGTCTTTACTGGAGAATCACTAGGTATTATTTGAATAAAACATGGTGGTCACATGGGTTAGGGTTAGCAATGGGGTTAGTGACAGAGTTGCTGTGTTTCTCAATTATGCTCCCAGCTAATGAGAAGTCAGTTAAAGGCAAGGATTAGGTACAATAATGCTGAAAGAAGCTTCCCTATTAAAGCTTAAGTTTAGGTATGGCAGTTTTTACATAGTTACATTGATCTTGCTTTTGGCCATTTTAAGTATGCATGTTTCATACCTGTGGGATCCCCGTGGAAGCTGGAAATCACTCTAATAGGTAAAGCTACTGCAGAGATCTCCATTAGCGTCCAGGTCCTGTGCCAAACAGCTGCCCTGCTGCATTGTGGGCACCGGAGGTCACTTGCTCTGTATGGGCTTCATTCAGGATATGTACAAATTACCATACCTGGAACTCAAATTTATATGTACCATTAAGAAACAACCTTCATTTTTCCTTCACTGTTAAATCTATTTAATTTTGCAACAATAGTGAGATTTCACCAAAATGTCCCAATTGTTTGCTAAAATTTTATGAATCAAACCAATTATTAAAATGATTGAAAACTCGCAGTTTCAATCATTACTAAAAAAAAAATATTCTGGGTTACAAATATTTCAAGGAGTCTTTTTTGTCAAAATCCCACTCATTTTTTTCAGGGTCTGGAAATAACCTGCAACATTCTGCTTCATGACATTATTTTGATTGCCCCAAGCAACTTTCTAAAGTGTTGTGAAATCAGTTTATAAAACAGTGTTAATTAATATCTAGAAGTAGAATACATATTGCAGATTGATTAATCACAACACAACTGATCCTGCCCTGCAATTATTCATTATTTATGTCTGCTCTGCCTTCATTTTCCTGTTCTGTATTATTGGACAACTGCCATTTTCCTTTTGAAAAGACGCCTTTATCCCTATGGTATCCTCACCTGGGTACTTCTTCCATTTGCCTTGTCCTGGCCAAAGAAGACTCAAAGTGGCCATCATTTCTGCTCTCCTTTTTCTGTGATTTTCCTCTCGATCCTTTCCAGTATAATAGTACTTTATACATTATATTACCAAAAGTATTGGGACACCTGCCTTTACACACACATGAACTTTAATGGTATCCCAGTCTTAGTCCGTAGGGTTCAATATTGAGTTGGCCCACCCTTTGCAGCTATAACAGCTTCAACTCTTCTGGGAAGGCTGTCCACAAGGATTAGGAGTGTGTCTATGGGAATGTTTGACCATTCTTCCAGAAGCGCATTTGTGAGGTCAGGAACTCATGTTCGATGAGAAGGCCTGGCTCGCAGTCTCCGCTCTAATTCATCCCAAAGCTGTTCTATCGGGTTGAAGTCAGGACTCTGTGCAGGCCAGTCAAGTTTCTCCACCCCAAACTCGCTCATCCATGTCTTTATGGACCTTGCACTGGTGCGCAGTTATGTTGGAACAGGAAGTGGCATCCCCAAACTGTTCCCACAAAGTTGGGAGCATGAAATTGTCCAAAATATCTTGGTATGCTGGCATCTTAAAATTTCCCTTCACTGGAACTATGGGGCCAAGCCCAACCCCTAAAAAACAACCCCGCACCATAATCTACCCTCTACCAAATGATTTGGACCAGTGCACAAAGCAAGGTCCATAAAGACATGGATGAGGGAGTTTGGGGTGGAGGAAATTGACTGGCCTGCACAGAGTCCTGACCTCAACCTGATAGAACACCTTTGGGATGAATTAGAGTGGAGACTACAAGCCAGGCCTTCTCGTCTGAATTCAGTGCCTGACCTCACAAATCCACTACTGGAAGAATGGTCAAACATTCCCATAGACACACTCCTAAACCTTGTAGACAGCCTTCCCAGAAGAGTTGAAGCTGTTATAGCTGCAAAGGATGGGCCAACGCAAAATTGAAACCTACAGATTAAGACTCGTATGCTATTTAAGTTCATGTGCGTGTAAAGGCAGGCGTCACAATACTTTTGGTAGTATAGTGCATCACCCAGCTATTTCCTAAAATTAGTCCTTCAGCCAAACAGTCCAATTAAAATACATATATGTAAACCATTTTACCTGCTTAAATATTTGTAATTCCATTAGTCATTTTGTCTATGCTCACACTATCAGTGGGATTGCCACTATTTATAACCTGGAGGTAGTGAGATTTCAGTTTCACTTGCACTCTACACTATTCACTGTGATACTCCCCATGTGCCCTCATCTTCCACAGATTTAATCTGAGCAACTCCCTCTCTGGCCCCCAGTGCCTAAAATATGTTAGAATGCCAGCATTCTTCAATGCAATAGAACCAGATCGATGCAAAGTGCTGGCACTCTCATGCCGCGTACACACGAGCGGACTTTCGACGGACTTTTGACGGACTTCCGACATACTTTTTAACGAACGGACTTGCCTACACACGATCACACCAAAGTCCAACAGATTCGTACGTGATGATGTACACCAGACTAAAATAAGGAAGTTGATAGCCAGTAGCTAATAGCTGCCCTAGCGTCGTTTTTTGTCCGTCGGACTAGCATACAGACGAGTGGATTTCTGGGTCCGGCGGAGTTACGACGTAAAGATTTGAAGCATGTTCCAAATCTAAAGTCCGTCAGATTTTCAACTGGAAAAGTCCGCTGAAGCCCACATGTGTCTTTCATGTTCTATTTTAGCCGTCCTAATTGCACCCTTACATTTCTTGTTTATAAAGTCTGAATGCTGAGGATGATCCCTCAACTATTGTATTTTTTGAAGGCCTTCTCCTTTGCTTTTATATGCATTTTTACATTGGAGTTAAGCCATCCAGGATTTTTGTTCGCTCTTTTAAATTTATTACTCAATGGGATACATTGGCTAATGCCCTTATTTAATATGCTCTTAAAGCAAACCAATCTCTCCTCCGTATTCTTTGTTCCTAATATTTTATCCCAATTTATGCCTTTTAGCAAGGTTTGTAGTTTAGGGAAGTTGGCTCTTTTGAAATTCAGTGTCTTTGTGTTCCCTTTATGTTTCCTATTTGTGTGATTTATACTGAAACTAATTGACCCAATTTACTTACAATTAATTACACATTAATTACACATATTTTTACATAGCTAGTATACCCAAATCTCTCTGAGATCAGCCTCACACAATTTACAGCTCAGCAGCACTCAGACTGGAAGAGGGATGGGCAGAATGTGGAGCCAATCAGACACTGCTGCATGCACATGGGAACACACTGACAGGAGGAGAGAGCACTGTATTTCTTAATTGTCCTTTCACACGGGGGAGGGGGTGCGCCCGGTGGACTCCGCTTTGCTCAGCGGGGGGATCGATCCGCTGCTCCCTCCTGAGCAGGCGGATGACAGGTCCGTCTCCGCTCACTGGGCTGAGGCGGACCTGTTAGAGTCCTGCTCTCCTCTATGGGGAGATCAGATAAAAACGGTCCGCCTGTCCATTGTCCTCCAATCCCATCCAATTGGATCCTCCAGACGGATGGAAAATAGGGTCACCAACCATCTGGATTTCACGGACTGGATCAGATCGGATAGCGGCGGGTGTCAGCAGACATGTCACCGCTGACATCCGCTGCCCCATAGGGGTGAATGGAGTGTCCGATCCGTCTGAAAAACTGACAGGCGGACCTGATCGGAAAGCTCGTGTGAAAGGGGCCTTAGAGAGCGGGGCTCTGACAAGTCTGTTTCTGCACAGTGAGTGGAGACGGACCTATCACCTGCCTGCATAGCGGGGGTCAGCAGATCGAAATGGAGTCTACCGGGTGGACCGCCCGTGTGAGAGGACCCTAACAGAAAAAGTGGCTTCACCTTTCCAGCTGTGCTGTCTAATAATGGTGTATCATACAATGCACAGAGTTACATACAATTGGCAGATAACATAGTTCTAATATATGTATATTCAATGTGTGTTTAGCTATTTGTGAACTTCCCTATAGCTCCTATTTATCTTAGTTATTAAAACCATAGCCTTTCTCTTCTTTTCATCTGCCTCAACCCTTTGCCTACTTCCTACCTCCTCCCTGAGCTTAGCCTGGCACTTCTTAACAGGGGGAAGGTGGGAATAATACTAGTAGTGGGAACAGACTGTCTTGCTTGCTTCATCCATGGTTCGGATGGAGGGTGGTCACCCTGTAATTGTACACTGGGCTCATACTCATGACACTGAGTGGTTATCATCCCATGCTTGGCAGATTCAAGACACCTATAGACACTTATTTTGGATGTTTTAGGCCAGAACAGGAGACAATCTAATGCATACCTCCCAACATTTTTAGATGGGATTGAGGGACACCTACTAGCAAATGTATGGAGGCATAGGACACGACCCCTGTCACGTCCCATTAAAGGATAATTAACCAAAAAAAGAGGTTCTGTAAATACACAAGTGCTTTTTTTTAACCACTACTATTCCTTTATATTGGCTTTTAAAATTTACAAATGCAGCAATTTAGAAATTGGATGAAAGGTTTAGCACTGGGAAACACTTTTTGAGAGATAAAAAGTGCAATTTATATCCAACTATATAGATCAGACCAAAATGAGGGACAAATGAGGAGGAATGAGGGACAGAGGGACATTGCTCCAAATCAGGGATAGTCCCTCAAAATCAGGGACAGTTGGGAGCTGTGTCTAATGTCTGTTGAACACCACAAAATGTTATTAAACCTGGAGCTAGGCTTTAATAGTAATTTGAAATAATGGATGCAGCCAGTCAGATCTCACACCATTTACTATTGACTTTCTTTGACAGATGGAAAGGTTCAGAGGCAACAAAAAGGTTGTGGGACATCACAGCAGTGCAATTCACCCTCATCTGATTCATCACTTGTCCAATATTGCTGCAATTCGGATCTCTGTAATGGCAGAAACATTTCCACCAGTACAGCCGGTACATCCGGTACATCTGGTACATCCAGCAGTAAGTAAAATTTCTGTTTTTCTATGAATGGTAGTTTTTAGGTCAGAAATGTACAACTAATGTTCCAAATGTCAGGTAAAATGGTCACCCAAAGTTAGTAGTTTGCTTTTCAGGGGATAGAGCAGGCCATTATCAGTTACCAGCTAGCTGTATTGCTAAGGGACTATTGCCGTGAGCCCTGATAAAGTCACATGACAAGTCAAACCACACTAATTTCAGTGGGTGCTATCTTAATCAATGTGGCTCAAGTTGCAGCGACAAAAAAAGGGGCCTGCACTAATTTTCTGTGAATTTGGTGCAACTTGAGTACCATAAACTACAATGTTAAATCACAAAAGTTGCATGCAAGATGCAAGGAAGTCACCTGCAAGTCGTATGACTTTGGGGTCGAAGCAGTGTAAACCACACTTGAGAAGTCCTAAGTGTTGATGAGTGGATCTCAAAATATTCATGGAAATCCGCTAAAGCTGTTAATGGCAGAGCACTGGGAACTTTGGCCTGGGAGGAAATCACAACCAACTAGCCTTTTAACGGTAGGGACACATTTCTCTGAACTTAACAATGTGTATCATTCAAAGTGTTCCATGGTCTTGCATAGTGGAAGGTGGGTGTTTCCATAAGAAATAGAGATTGATTTACTAAAACTGGAGAGTGCAAAATCTGGTGCAGCTCTGCATAGCAACCAAGCAGCTTCTAACTTCAGCTTGCTCAATAAAGCTTTGACAAAACAAACCTGGAAGCTGATTTCTATGCAAATTTGCACCAGATTTTGCACTCTCCAGTTTTAGTAAATCAACCCCAGTGTTTATTTTGGTGTACCTTTTCACATTTTCCAGTATCAGCTTCCTTGACACCTCAGAGCTCCATGTGGTTTCTACACCTATTAATGTCTAATTAGTGACCTACTGTAACTCCACTCTAAGCCACCACCCAACATAAGTTATTAGCGACTGCTCAGGGAGCTAATGGCCTCCCTGCCTGTAATTAGAGTGGGTTATTTCCAAATCAATTTATTTACTGGAAGTGTACCAAACAGTGGATTCTATTTCCAAGGTATATTTGCATGCTTCACATCACCTTTATACTGTGTAATATGAATGCCCACATTTGGACTAATACTTAATTCCACCGAGCAAGTCCAAAGGACTAATAAATCAATATATGAGTAAGTACATCAACTGAGCTTAAACGATGGACATTAAATCATTTACATATTTCAAACCAGCAGTGGAAGGACATCAAAACAAGCCATCCCTGATCCCTTTAACTACTTTTAATGTGAAGTTATCCATTCTCAAAAATCCTTGAAGACCTCATGGCTCTATGGTTGAGCTTCAAGTGTTTTTAAATCTTCAATTTTTTTTTAAATTAAAAATAACAAATATGCCTATACTTACCTGCTCTGTGCAATGGTTTTGCACAGATCAGCTCCGATCCTCCTCTTCTAGAGTCCCCTGCCGGGGCTCCAAGCCCCTTCTCTTCATCGGGTGCCCTCACGGAAAGCAGCTTTCTATGTGGGCACCCGTGCAGGCTTGCTCCCAAGTCCCGCTGCTGCGTCCATTGACACAGACAACGGAACTTGGCCCCGCCCTGCGCTCCGTGTCACAGCTTTTGATTGATAGCAGTGGGAGGCAATATTAATGTGTCTAGTGAGGGGAGCCACAGCGGCTGGAGCACATCACTGCGTCGGATTGGGCTCATGTAAGAAAGAAAGGAGGTGGGGAGCTGCAGCACAGAAGGTTTTTTACCTTAATGCATAGAATGCATTAAGGTGAAAAACCTTAAGGCTTTACAACCACTTTCAGTCAGTTTCTAACAGCTTAAAAAAAACTGCTGTTAATTAATATTATAGGCCAACAGCATGCCACAAATTGCTCTCATAAAAAAAAAAAAAAACTAAGACTTCACTGCCTGTGTAGTGAAGGTTTAAAATGTATTGCTCCAAAATGCTTATAGATACAGAGATAAATGAAGTGCTTTCACTGCAGTGTTAATTTAGGCCTCATGTACACTGCTGCTGCTAAATGGACAATTAGGAGCAGTTGGGCATTTTTTTCAGCTGCTCCTGAACTCTCCTCTATGTTATCTTATCAGTACATGTACACAGGGTCATTTACAGTAGTTTCTAGGCAGTTGAGTTTAGAGGCTTTTTTCGCAACGCAAAAAATTGGGTTCAAAAGCTGAGTTTAGAGCAGGTGTCTCAAACTAGCGGCCCTCCAGCTGTTGCGAAACTACAAGTCCCATCATGCCTCTGCCTGTGGTAGTCATGCTTGTAACTTAGCCTTGCAATGCCTCATGGGACTTGTAGTTTTGCAACAGCTGGAGGGCCGCTAGTTTGAGAGGCATTTCAAGCACCAAATGCTGCTAAACGTGGCTAAACGCGGTAACTCGTTTAGCCGCGTTTCATTTACAGGTGTTATTCATTTTTGGCTATTTTGAAAAAAATAAATTAAAAAAATTATCTCTTTTTTTTTAAATGCTTCTGAACGCAAACACAGCAAAACACAGCAAAACACAGCAAAACACAACAAAACACGGCAAAACACGGCATGTAAACACATCAAAACTGACATTTTAAATGTGGGTTACTATCTGTCAAGTTAAATCGTTCAGAAGAGGTTGTGAAAACGTCCCGTGTACATGAAGCCTTAGTCGACTAAAATATTTTTGTCAACTAAAGTAATACTATTTTAGTTGACTAAAACAAATGAGATGACCAACATACGACTAAAACCAAAATGTAATTTTAGCCAAAAGACTATGACTAAAGCTAAATTGAAATTTGACATTAAAATAACACTGCACTGCCACATAAGAATATGTAGGGGGCATCTGCTAACCTGCCAAAAGAAAAAAAATAAAAATAAGAAAAAGGCTTTACTTTTTTTTTTCTCTTGATATTTAATGTTGGTAATATATTCAGGTAATACGTGCAATGGCATTACAGACAACAGAGTTTACAGTTTTTTGTTTTTTTTTATATTTTCAAGTTGTACTTCTGCTTGTCGAAAAGCAATAATTTTGATTGTTTATGAAACTTGTTTTTATTTATAAAGACTTTTATAATGCAATGGCTAAATCTTTGTTTGTAGTACTTGTTCAATCCTTTAAGAGGAGTTCCGCCAGGAGAAAAAAAAAATTAAAAGTCAGCAGCTACAAATACTGTAGCTGCTGACTTTTAATATATGTACACTTACCTGTCCAGGGAGCCCACGATGTCGGCACCCCAGGTTGATTTTTGTATCAGCTGTCGGGTGCTGCCGCTGCCATCTCCACTATGGGAAACCGTCAGTGAAGCCTTTCGGCTTTACAGCTGGTTCCCTACTGCGCATGCGCGAAGTGTGCTGTGCTTTCTATCTGGCGTGGAGGAGGGGGGTTGAACTTCTGAGGGACGGCCCACAACGCCATCTCCCAGAAGTGGGGAAGGGTACCTGTCAAAAACAGATACCCGTTCCCCCCTCCCCCCTGAAAGGTGCCAAATGTGGCACCAGAGGGGGGGAGGAAACAGATAAGCAGAAGTTCCACTTTTGGGTGGAACTCCGCTTTAATACCATAAATAATAACGTTATTAGAATTTTACTACTGGTGTAACCCGGCTAAAACTAAAATGGCATTTTAGTCGAAAGACTAAAATACGACTAAAACTAAAATGGCATTTTAGTCAAAAGACTATAACTAAAACTAAATTGAAATTTGACGTCAAAATTAACACTGATATTCAGAATATGTAAATACTTTAGTGTGCATAAACTTGACACAGGTTCACTTTAAAATGATTCTGTAGATTTACAGTGCAGGAAAAAGTAATCAGTTACTTCTCACATGCCGCCAGACGCGACTCCAATAAAGAGACATTATCTGCTGAAGTCTCTTCAGAAACGAACATTTCCGGGACTGTTGATCTCATGGTCCCTCACTTTTCCATGTGATTTCCCCTGCCGACCCCTATGACATTACTGTGCTACATAGTGATGCAGGGGCCGGTGGCAAGAACCACTGAGCGCTGTGGGAGACCAGCACTTCAGGAAGTATGGGTTTTTGAAGAGACTTCAGAGAGACTTCATCTCTTTTCATTGGAGCAGCATTCAGCAGCATGGGCAGTGGGAGAAATAACGATTTACTTTTCTTTGCAGACAGAGCTTTAATTCTTGGAGTTTTGCAATTGATGCTTTAAAGCAGAAATACAGAATATTATGGCAAGACACATCTTAAATAGTTTTTACTGCAACAGATGCCCCCTTAGGAAGATTTCCAGTCACTTCCTGTTTATATGACAACTGTAAAATACACAGTAAACTCAGTGGCGGCCTGCTCAATAGGGGTGCCGCCCCCCCCCCCCCCCTTAATCCATGCGCCCGGCCCCTAATCTCTATGCAGGGCATCGAACGCATGGATTTCAATGTGTGGATTTTTTTTTTTTAAGCACATGATTAAAGCCCAAGGCTCTAATTGGCTTCAAAAAAAGGTGGGCTTGGGGCGCAAAGCACTGTGCCCCGAGCCCATCCACTTGTGACATTAGCGAATTGATATTCACTAATGTCTTCCTGCTTCTCCTCCCAGCCAATAAGGAAGCGGATCCTAAGACCCGATTGGCCAGAGGGTCTTAGGACTCCCGGCCAATTGGGTCTCAGGACCCACTTCCTGTTCGGCTGGGAGGAGAAGCAAGGGCCCTGGCTCTTCCCTCCACAAGCTGCGGGCCATGTGCAGTGAGAAGCAGCAGGTGGAGGGGGCAGCAACAGCCTCTCCCAGGAGCCCTACCCCAGATTCAGCAGTGCACCAACACCATCACCTCGTCATCGTCCTCCTCCTCGCTCCTCTACCGCAACATAAGGTAAGTCCATGGATCTCCTTCTTGGTAGTTCAAGCGATCGAGGGTTAGTGCAAGTGGATCACCGCCTTCCCGATCGAGCGATTGACGGAGGGGGGGAGTAAACTGCAATTAATTACTACTAAAGGACCTGTATAATGTTTGTCGTAGGTAGCGAAACACACTAGTGCAATGTGCCTAGTATGTTGGAGGAGAAGTACAATGGTTTTGGCTATACATACAGTTATGGCTGTGTATTTGGCCCCACAAGGTTGTTTATGGTGTGCAAACATGTTTTCCTAAGTTCAAAGGATCCCCTTACTAGCTCAGTTAGTAGTGTGGATTGGTGAGCTGTAGCTGACTTCCAGATCTCCTGAAACTGTGAGAAATATTAGTTTAGGTGAGTCCATCTACTCATCATTGGTCCCAAGCTCCCAGTTCTGCTCACAGCCATTACGAAGAAATCTCACTCTTGCAGCTGGATGTTCATTATTAGACTATATTTACCTGTTGTTGATGATGTTCTTCCAGGTTCTTCTCTGCAATGTAACTCCTGTGACTTCTATACATGCCCATTCAAAGTAAATACAGTTACCTGTAACCGTGGTGAGCTCTGTGTGACCAAAACTGCAAAAATTGGTGAGTGAATATTTTTACGAATTATAATTCATATGGAATAATCATCTATGTATCTATGTATCTATGTATCTATGTATCTATCTATCTATCTATCTATCTATCTATCTATCTATCTATCTATCTATCTATCTATCTATCTATCTATCTATCTATCTATCTATCTATCTATCTATCTATCTATCTATCATTTATCAGTTTATCTATCATTCATATGCTTTTCTATCAATTAACTATTTATCAGTCTATCATTCATATACAGTACCTATCCATAAAGGAACAATTTACCAGTCTATATGTTTATGTACAGTAACTATAATTTTGCTCTTTAGCCATGCTTTCTCAAGGTTAAATGGACCAGCCTTGGAAAATGGGTGCATTTTCCAGGGCAATGCTGAATGATTGTGTACTCTTGTACAAGCTCTGCCTCTTTCGTCATGTGATCATTTTTTTTTTTAACACAAAAAGAATGCTAGAATGTGTTAATAAAAGTAGAGGATTATTTTATATGCAGGCCTACAGTCAGTTTCATGTTCCTTGAACCTTAAAGAGTCATTTGACTCCTCTCAGTTACCACTTTTCCCCTGCAGCTCTTGCTAAATGTAGCCACACGTGTCTAGAGGTGACCAGAAGAAAGAAACCCAATAAGGAAATATAATTTGTAAATGTTGAGGCTGCCCCGCTATACCTGTCCTAGGCACTGTCCCATGAGAGCTCTTGCTATCTCACTAACGACCATCACCTACCCCTGAGACTCGCAGAAACATGTTAGTGCACCCAAAAAGCTTCTTTCTGCCCTCACACCGCAGTGGTCTATACTGGCAGAGCTTATTAATAGAGTTGGGTCAAACACCCCCTGGTTCGCACCAGAACTCTCAAACATCATAAAAGTTCAGACCGGAACCCCGAAACCCATTAATGTCTATGGGACCCGAACTACAAAAATCAAAAGTCCCAATTTTTAAGTGCAAGTTATTGACCATAAAAAGGGTATGTGGACCCGGTTACTGCCCTGGGGGACATGTATCAATGCAATTTTTTTTTTTAAAAGATTGTTTTTACAGGTGCAGTGATTTTAATGATGTGTAAGTGAAACAATAAAAATGGAAAATTCCCTTAACAACTTTAAGACCGCTCACCGCACATACACTGCGGCAGGATGGCTCTATTGCGCGGAACGACATACTTGTACGTCGTTTCATGCAATAGATACTGTGGGCACATGTGCGAGTCCGGCAGACTTCATGTCCACCGGCCACCCACGATTGCTGCACAGAGAGTCAGAATGGGGATCTGCCTAGGCAAACAAGGCAGATCCCCGTTCTGACAGGAGACAACGTGGCGATCTGCTGTTCCTAGTGATCGGGAACAGCGATCTCTGTGTTGTCTCAGTGAGCCCATCCTCCACACAGTTAGAACACACCAAGTGAACACAGTTAACCCTTTCATCGCCCCATAGTGTTAACCCCTTCCTTGCCAGTGTCATTTATACATTGATCAGTGCATTTTTTTTAGCACTGATCACTGTAATAATGTCACTGGTCCTCAAAAAATGTCACTTGGGGTCAGATTTGTCTGCAGCAATGTCGCAGTCCCGCTAAAAATCGCAGATCGCCGCCATTACCAGTAAAAATATTTAAAAAAATAAAAGTCCATAAATCTATCCCCTATTTTGTAGACGCGATAACTTTTCTGCAAACCAATCAATATATTATTGCGATTTTTTTTTACCAAAAATATGTAGCAGAATACATATTGGCCTAAACTGATGAATACATTTTTTAAAATATTTTGTCACTCTTTTTGTTTATAGCACAAAAAAAACCACAGAGGTGATCAAATGCCACCAAAAGAAAGCTCTATTTGTGGGAAAAAAGGAACATCAATTTTGTTTGGGTACAACGTTTCACGACCATGCAATTGTCAGTTAAAGCGACGCAGTATTGTATGCCTGGTCATTAGGGGGTAAATCCTTGCAGGGCAAGTGCAAGTGATTAAATATAGTGCCTGGGGGAGTCCCCTTGGTCTGCCTGAAAAGTAGCGCATCTGTACCATCATGTATAGAACCTGCTGCAGCAAAACTGACATTTATAAAAGAAAAAAAAATGACATTTAAATTTTTTATCATGACTGTGACATTATGGAGGACACATCGGACACTTTTGACACTATTTTGGGACCATTGTCATTTATACAGCGATCGGTGTTATAAAAATGCATTGATTACTGTGTAAATGACACTGGCAGAAAAGGGGTTAACCACTAGGGGGCGATGAAGGGGTTAAGTGTGTCCGAGGGAGTGATTCTAACTGTGGGGGTTTGGGCTTCAACACACATGACAGCGATCAACTGCTCTCGATGACAGAGAGCAGTGATCTCTTTCATGACACTAGGCAGAATGGGGAAATGCTTTGTTTACAAAGGCATCTCCCCGTTTTACCTCTCCGTGACACAATCGCGGGCACCTGGTGGACATCGAGTGCGCACGCCCGTAATGCCGCTTCTTAAAGGGGACTTACCTGTACGCCCTTTTGCCCACCCGTGCCATTCTGCCGACGTATATCGTCGTGCAGCGGTCGGGAAGCGGTTAACAACCAGCTATTCACTGTGCCCTGTCTGGGGAAAGCTTTTCCCAATCAGGGCTTAGAATGCAGTGTGCAGCATGCAGTGCATTGTGGGGAGCTCGGCGGGCGAACATCCTGCCGAGCTCCCCACAAATTCGGGTGAACAGGCGATGTTTGGGCCCAACTGTTTGCCCAACTGTTGCAGAGAAAGAGGGGGCTTACTCTCTGACCTGTAGGGCTGCAAACAGTCGTGCTTAGACATCAGGCATCTGCTTTAACAGGAAAGTAGAGATACAACAATGAAAATGAAGGTTGTTAGTACAATATTTACCAGACAAAATATTGATTTTAGTGATCTCAGCTGGATTTAAATTGGAACTAAACTCCTGAAAATACTCACCTCCACCTTCCAGTAATGGGGCACTTACATCCTTCACTAGCCGCTGTCATCTTCTCCTCAGCTAATCCTAGGTGTCAGGTTTTCAGTCTCTTGATTGTCGGGTGGTGGGGTGACATCACCCTGCGCATGCGTACAGGAAGCAGTCATTCCGTTCACATGGGATTGTAGGTCGCACATTTTTCTTATATTCAGAAAAGAAAAACAATACAACAAATTGGTATTTAAAATGGCCGCGGCACCTTTATTGGTATTGAAATAACTCAAATAACTTTATTCAACATTAAACAGTGAATTAATAAATAAATTATATTTCAAAATTTAAAAAACAAATTCTAAAGTCGCTCAGTCATAGGACTCGAGCTATAAATAAATCAATTTATAAAAACAAAGTCCCCCCTTGATCCAAGGGTGACAAAACCACATAATGGTGCCAGCGACAAGGGTGGGAGGGAAGGGGAGCTCAAGCCTAAGCCACCTCAGGGCAAATGTGAGCGGTTTGTCACAAAGGCAGCTTTTATAACCTCCTGCACCTATGGAAAACACGTTTTTCCCGCTTGCTGCCTCGTGACAAGCCTGCTCTCTCTTTTTTTTTTTTTTACTGTAAATTATCTTTATTGAAATTTATATATGATAATTTTTTTTTTAAATAAAACTTTAATCTGTTGGCGGCCACAATCCCATGTTGTGGGCTCCTTATTGTGCCCACTGTTCAGTTGGTGTGCACTGAGAATTCAAGCACTATTGTACATTCACTAGAAGACTGCGAGCAGGCAAGTAAAGGCCCATACACACGATCCGAAAATTGGAAGTAAAATTTCATCTGACGAGCTGTCTGCCAATTTTCGGATCGTTAGTACGGTGCTTTTTCGACAGCCGATTGCGATTTTTCATCCGACAAAAGCTGGATGTGCAGACTAAAATTTTTGTTGTACGTGAACTCAATGTCCGATTTTCGTTTAATTAGTACGGTTTTTAGTCTGAAAAAAATCGCAAGAGCAAAATTACACATGTTTAGAAACTAAAAAAATATATACAAAACTATTCAACACATTACGTCACTTCTGACGTTGTATTCTGTCGTATGAGAATTTTCGGATGGTGAGTAACCTCTTCACTTTCAACATGAGACTAGCACGCAACAAAAAAACGAACGGTTGTCAGAAAATCTGATCGTGTGTACGAGGCTTTAGTGTGTGTTATTGCAGAGGAGACATAGCGTGTCTCTTATGCAACAAATAGCTGCCTGCTTGCGATTTTTTTTACTTTATGATCCTTTGTTATATCTGAGTGTTATACTCCAGTTTTAGCGGCCACCCTTGCTCCTCAATAATCCTCTGCTGTTTCTCTCTTCACAGGGTTACCCGTCATAAAACTTGGTTGTGCAAATGCCACAATCTGCTCAATGGACACCACAGAAAACATTGCATCGACCCGGGTATCTGTCAGCAACAAGTGCTGCACTCAAGACAACTGCAATTTTGCTGTCAACGTGAAACTTTCTTCCATCGCTGCCATCGGAGCTGTGTTACTTCTGTGGATCACCAAGCTGTCCTGAGCAGAAATAGATGACATCTACCATTTACCTGCAATTAGACACCGTGGGAGCCTAAAGAAAACCAATTGCTGATCATTGACAAATCATTGAGCTTATACAGGAATTTACACAATCTTAAATTATAACTGTTTAAGCTACTAATACAAGATATATATTTACCTGCTTACTTAAAAGATAAGTTCACCTTTAGAACATGTTACATGTTGCACCCATAATTAGCGTGTACAGTGTAATATGTTCTAGCATTTCAACCCCCACTCCCTGAGATTTCCCCTATGTGACAGTGGGCGGGGGTTCTTCAAACTGCTCCGCCCACACTGACACATCATTCATTCAAAGGGATCTGAAAATTAGTAAACTGTAAGTCCTGTCTGCCACTACAGCAGACAGAATTGTATTTCTCAATAAACTAAGAGGGTGCTGATCAGCGCCATCGTAGTCCACTGACACTCCCTTCAGCCTGTATAGAGATACAGGCTGAAAGCTGAAGGACGTGTCTGCAGGAGCCTGACATTGCACCCATGATCCACTGATCACTAGTGCAATGCATTGCAGGCACCTGTGTGAAAAATAATAAATGCACATTTTTCCTGCAAAATATGTGCTATTGTTATTTTTTCCCTAAAGATGAACTTATCCTTTAACTTTGAATCTCATATCTCAGCTATACGTTCAAGGGTATAAGGTTTTCTGAAGTTACATAGTTAGTCAGGTTGAAAAAAGACACAAGTCCATCTAGTTCAACCATAAAAAAAAAAAAAAAATTAAAAATATCATACAATCCCATATACCCGATTCTATACCCACAGTTGATCCAGAAGGAAGTCTGATGCTTGTTGTCCTATCAACTGCCTGCAGTAATCTTCCAGCCTCTGAGTGTGCATAACTATGTCAAACAGCAGAGCATCATAGTTGTATACATTTCCTTAAGCTTCTGCGTATTTATAGGGTATAGCTTTAGTTACTTTTTCATTGACTACTGTACATGGCTTTTGTTAATGCTGGCCATACACTATGCGAATAAATCAGCCGAACCCATTTTCTAAAAACGAACATTCGGCCGTGAGAGCAAACGATAGTGCCATCATGTAATGACCGATAAATCGTTCAGTGGACATAAATGAATTAATTTATTGTTTGTTTTTTTTTACATATACCTAGTGCAGACAGTTCGGACAGGAAACATATTAACCTTTCAATTTATCATTGGTTCAGCAGAAAATTTCCAAACTAGTCCTTCGTTTTTTCAGCTTAAAAATGTCCCAACGATTATTGATTTTGTGCCCATTAACTGGCCGAACGAAGAGCGAACTGGCCAAATGACCGAATTTCGGGCGATTTTTCGTATAGTGTATGGCAAGCATAAGGCTCGTACACCCTCTAAGAAAATCGGGCAAACATTTTCGTCCAAAGAATTTTCGTATAGTGTGTACACAACTTTCAACAGCTGATTCTGAATTTTCACACAAAAATTCCCGAAGGGACAAACTCCAAAATTTTTCTCGTACGGGAACAGAACGAATGATTTTCGTTTAATGTGTACCGTACGATTTTCGTACAAGAAAAATCAGAAAAGACTGATCAGAAACAAAAAACAGACAAAAAAAGCCTTTTCGTACGAATTTTCTTTCATCGGTTCCGATTTGCTGTGAAACATCAAGAAAAAGCAGACGAACATTTGCCCGATTTCCCCTACTTTACTTGAATCTATGTATAAAAACTTTGCTGTGAAAATGTCTTCAGCATTTGCACAGGCAGAACAAATTGTTACTGCATTGTTTGTAATATGATTATCTCCTATGATCATCAGCTACATCCAGTGGCCATAATGCGGTAATCTATTCTTTGACTGAGGTCTTTCAGAAAATAGCGCATTATGGACACTAGATGGTGCTGGTGATTATAGGACATAATCATATTACAAGCAATATGGTCATAATTTGTTGTGCTTGTGCAGATGAGGAAGACATCTGCACGGCAACATTTTTTATTTTGTGATATGTCAAAAAAGATGCAGCTACATTTTTTTTTGTCCGTTCTAGTGTGTTGGCAGCCCATTTAAATGAATGGGCTGCCATGATACAATGCACATTAACACATGACTTGTCATACTTATCCTTGTTTTACTACTTAGTTGCTGAACAAGTATACAGACAACAGCTGACCACACACAAAGATTTCTTCTGTTCAGCCTGCGGTCTGAATGAAAAAATCCAGCAGATTCCTCCATCCACGCTATAAAGAGCAGATGGAAAAATCTCTTGCTGTGGCCCTGCCGGCTTTCAAAATATCTAATAGGATGCAGCTGCTGTTTGGCTGTTAATTTTTTGTTCAGCTTCTTTAATTTTTTCAGTCGAACAATATGAGGGAATGAGGGCTTCTATAGGGCCACCCACAAAGTGAATTTGGGCTGATTCATTAGGAACCAGACACAATTTTCATAGTGTATGGCCAGCTTAAAGAAGAGTTCCAATTAAAAAAAAAAAAGAAAAGTCAGCAGCTACAAATACTGCAGCTACTGACTTTTAATAATCGGACACTTTCCTGTTCCAGGGTCCAGCGATGCGGGGGAACGAAGCCCCGCTCGTCTCCCCCTCCTCTCTGCGGCGCCGGCATTGGCACTGTGGGCGCCCGGCTGTGGCTTCACAGCTGGGCACGCACTGCGCATGCTCGAGCCGCTCTGCGCGCTGTGACTGGCCGGGCAATCATCTGGGACCTGTGACATGTCCCAGATGATTGCCGAGAGGGATGGGGAGAGGTAATCTCCCTTTCAGCGCCGCGGAGCCCCGGGAGGAAGTAGGAGCTGGAACCCTCTAAAAACAGGGTTTCCACTCCCCCCCCCCGCAAAAAAATGACATGCCAAATGTGGCATGGCAGGGGGTCACCTTCGCTTAAAGCTGAAGTTCCATTTTTGGGTGGAACTCCGCTTTAAAGTGAGATTAAAGGTTTAATTAAAAAAAACAAAAAACGAACGTGTCATACTCGACTGCTCTGTGCAGTTTTGGATCCCCCACTGGCGCTCATGGCTCCTCCTCTTCAGCTAGTGCCTCCAATAGTAAGCCGCTTGCTCTGGGGGCACTAGTGCTCCTCACTGGCTGTGATTGACAGTAGCAGGAGCCAATGAGGAATGAGAGACCCGGGAGAAGCTCAGCTCTCATGCATATCGTTGGATTGAGAGGGCGCTCAGGTGAGTTTTAGGGGGAGCTGAGGGGGGGGGGGGCGCTGCAAACAGAAGGTCTTTTACAGAATAGAATGCATGAAAGTAAAAAACTTTGAGCCTTTAAAACCACTTTAAGAGTGTCACGTTCAGTGTAAAACCTTTCTTGCATTTTTGCAACCAGTGATTTAAACTTTCATTGCCCTCAGCAGAATCTAGTTCTCATGACTTTTTCTTGGCTGTTTTTTCTATAGATTGCTCTATACTTAATTATTCAACTAGTTCTAATTAATACAGTTGTATAGCTCGGTTCATGATGGAACAGGAGTTGGGTGTTACCAGCCCGGCCCTGTTGCTGATATGCCCATTTGTACAATAAACAGTTTCAAAAACTAGACTTGGGAAAGCTATTTTTTTTTCGGGCAAACTTTAAAGCTGAACTCTGGGCACAGAAACTTTAATCCAAATATATTCCTCAATAGATATAAAGGATACAAATCCTCTTTGTGTTCACCAAATGACTGTTTTGCATTGTAATAGTACAGTCCCAACTGTCCCTGATTTCGAGGGACTGTCCCTGATATGGAGCAATGTCCCTCTGTCCCTCATTCCTCCTCATTTCTCCCTCATTTTGGTCTGATCTATATAGATGTATATAAATTGAACTTTTTATCTATCAAAGAGAGTTTTCCAGTGCTAAATCTTTCATCTGATTTCTGAATTGCTGCATTTGTAAATTCCAAAAGCCAATATAAAGGAATAATAGTGGTAAAAAAGCACTTGTGGGTTTAACCAATCTTGTTTTTTTTGTACAATTCTCCTTTAAGGGGGCGTGGCAAGGAGTGTGTTCTATGCCTGCTTACTTTTGCTGATAGGTGTCCCTCATTCCCATCTCAAAAAGTTGGGAGGTATGTAATAGCTGCAGTGACATCAGCACTGTGCTGTACATGGCTTGTACAGATAGCAGAGCTGTGGGAGGGGCCCAGCAGTCCCCACAGGCTACAGGCTTCCTGCAGAAAGCTACAGCGGAGGCGGAGACAAGACCAGTCATCCTGCACAAGGAGAGAAAGCAGCAGTGAGCGGTCTTTATTACAGGAAGCAAAGTGTCACACTGGATTACTGCACAGTTCTGAAAGACATACACAAATCATCAAGATTCCAATAAGAAAACACATGACAAATGTATTTAGATAATATTTGTGTTTAGCTTTAAGAGCAATTCTACTATAAAGCAAAAACAGGTTCTAATGCGGTTCAGGTCACATTCAACTGTTTTCCTTTGGGAGGACTTTCAAGATGCATTTGAGCAGGACTTCAACCTTTTGGCAGTCATTCTAAGCTGTTTAGTATGCTTCTGTAAGGTTTCGTGCACACAAATGTAAATACAGGTGTATGGCCGTACAGCATAAAATACTCCTGCATTTACAGCACCTGGAAGCCCCAGCTGTGGCATATTTCTGCCCATGTTACTGTATTACAAAATAAGCTGTGCCCTGCAATCTCATGTAAATTCTGGTGCTTGTGATTATACAGGCATAGACATATTTTCCAAAACACAAGCTTCCTTCCCCATGTCCAGAAGAGATGCTGAGTACAGCCGCCTATAGACATGAATGGCTGTATGCGGGTATGCGCCAATACTCACATAAACCTGCGTATAGCGTACTGACTTATTCCCCAAATGCATGAAGTCTGGTTTGAGAATCTGTTCATACGCTATATGCAGGCGTATGAGAGTACCGGAATATACCTGAATGCAGCCGCGTACAGCAATTCATGTCTATGGGTAGCTGTACTCAACACCTAGGCTTTCTGGGGATGGAAAAAAACTAGAAATTTACATTGTAATAATGCACATGGGCCTAATGTGCCCATGTGCATGGTGCCTTAAAGGAGACCTGTACTGAAAGGAATAAAGGTACTGCTACTGTTTACCTTTTTGTAAATTATTGAAGCCATTGGATTACAAAAGTACGGTTCATTAAGCAGCTAAGTGAAAATTAAAACGTAAAGTATATGTAGACCCTCACCTTTTAAAACAACCCAATCAGTTAAAAATAGAAATGAAAGGCAAAATATTTGTGTATAGATATAAAAAAAAAACATTATAAATACCTTTTTTTTTATAAGTGATCACAAAGCCTCTATTCTCAGCAGCAAAGAGAGGTGAGGAGGGAGAAATAGCACTACACTGATCTTCCCACTGATAGGCTATGCAGGGGGGCATGTGAGCAGAAGTCTGATCATTGTAGGAGAGCACACTGAGTTCCCAGCATAGCTAGAAAACGGACCACGTTTTGTTGTGATGCCTAGTGTGGTCAGTTTTTTTTTAATAGGAAAGCAGAGGGACTGGCAGGAACACCAGAGATTTCATATAAAGGAAGAATTACAAAGAGAACAGGATATTTTTTCATACAAGTAGATGGTACAGGCACATATCAGGTATGTGAAATGTTGGGTTTACATATTCTTTAAAGTGGCACTCTCACCACAGGGTCATTTACAGAAAAAGAAGAAATCCAGTAAAAGAAGAAGGCACTATACGTACTTTTCTGGCAGCCCATGACTAGAAATGCCGCTGCTTACCTGCTTTTTTAAAACCAACTGTAAAACAGAAAAAACTTGTACTTGTTCAGGTACTACTTATGGAGTGACAACTGTCTCCCAAATCTCATGTGTTGTCACCCTGCCACATATACACCTGGACAAGCTTACCAGCAGCCATGCAAACATACATAAAGCAGTCACTTTCCACTGTTGTCACTATTAGTAAGACGGTCCTAAGGAGTAATGTGAAGGTGACACTAGAGCGTGTTCATGTAGAGAAGTGGCTGAAGACAACTGGAGAAGATCAGCAGCTCTGAAATTAGAAAAGAATGAAATAAAAGGTGAAAAAAATGGCAATTGTTTATGATACACAGGACTGAATACCATCAACGTAAGATTTACATCTACTTTTGGGTGACTTAATCCCTACTAGAGACTGGCCAGTGAAAAAACCACTGCACCACTCTTGTTCCTAAGGATGTAGCTAGAGATAAAGGGACACTCAATCCACAACTGCAAATTTGTTCTCATTCAGAATGTTAAAGTGATGCAAAACCTAATAAAAAAAATATATAAAATATACAATTTTCTGCCATAGTTCTAAGTAATTATGTTTTTTCAAACAGCATAGTCCAAAAGCACTTGCATAAACGTACATTTATAAAGGGTGGCTACATTTTTTGTCCATGTTTCCACTGTATGCGGGAATGTAGCCACCTTAGTTTGCTCGCTTCAAACAGTAACCCCTATTGCTAGTCCTCAGTGACACTTCTGGGAGGTATCAGTTTGATTACATTCTGATACATGCAAGCACAATGCATGATGGGAGATGTAGCTTGAGTAGAATGGTACACATGACCAGTACAGGGACAGGTTTGTCTAGCGCCCAGGGCAAGGATGCGGAACTGCATCCCCTCCCCCATTGTTAATGCATGCCACAGAATAGGTTTACTGTCCTGTGCCCATTCTGTGTCCCTTTGCTCCGCTGTGCCCAGGGCAGCTGCCCCTCTGCCCATCCCTTGTCCTGTCCCTGCATGTGACAGCAACATATACATGCACCACTCATACTTAATAACCGGAAGCAACACAGAAAAGGCTGCAATTGGGAGTGGTCAGGACATAGAAATCAGAAGTTTCGAAAAAGATATAGAAAAAAATTTGAACTGTATTCAATGCTTGTGGCTCAGGAATTTATGAAGGACTGGGCCTTTTTTTTTTTGCATAGATCATTTAGTGTCAATGTAAGGGTTCATTCACGCAGGCAGGCGGTAAAAGCAGGCAGTTTTACCCCCACACACCGCCAACCTAAAAACAGCAATGCAGTTGCTCAGGGCTCAGCAAAAATGAAATAGCATGTGACATTCGACGGGCGGTATTGCTGCTTAACGTGACACATTCAAGTGAATAGGGCCACATTACAACCACCCTGCAACCCCAAGCAATGCCATGGCCGGGTCAGCATTTTGAGGGTTAAGGCAGGCAATGAGGAGGTGAGATGGCTGTACACATCTCCGGATGTGAAGCGATCTACCACAAATCACATCTCAAAGGGGTGGCAGTATGGCCGTACATACTGTATGAACAAAGTCATCATTCCTGTAAGTGTTGTTCTGCTGCTTCGTCCAGCACTTGCAGCCACTAAACATCTTTTAAAATACCATTATTACCGAGTCTCTGAAGGACAAAAGGAAAACAAACAAGACAGGTCCCAAAAAATAGTGCACAGGCACCTACCTATTTGCCACCTGCTTAGAATATATTAAATACTCACCTCTCCTCCTGCAATACTGAAGACAAACCACTTGCAGAATTAAATACTTTCGGAAGTGCCCATTTCCTGGTCCCCCATTGCTTTCTGTGATTTCTTCCTGCAACCCCTATATCATTACAGGACACCATAATGACAGAGTGGCTGGCAGATTGAATCACCGATCACAGTGAGGAACCAGGAATCCAACACTCCCAGATTGTGGTTTCCCAAGTTTGTCTTCTCCAATCCCCAACAGATGGGTTGGCAGGGGGCAGGCCCCCTCATATATTCAGGGTCAGCCCAGCTGGGCAGGAGAGTTTGGGTGGAAATTGGAGATGGAGTGCTAGGAGGCTGTCAGTGGACCCTTTATTGTCCAGTGGCACGGGAGCAGGTGTGAGGACAGCAGAAGCCAGAGAGCGAATCCGGGAGATCTCCAAGGAGAAAACAGCCAGGTGGGCTGGTAAGTGCTACAGTCAGAGAGGACTGAGGCAGCCTGAGAGGACTGGGTGAGTGCAGTCTGAGATGGATGCAGAGTCAGTCTGGAAGGACTGTGGAAATTTATCCAAGAGGGCTGGAGAAAGGAGCAGCTTCAGCCAGGTGGGCTGGCAGTACCTGAAGAGGTGGTGCCAGGTGGTGATCAGTAGCCACAGAAGGACAGCTAAGCACTAAGACTTCGCTACAGTACCAAAGGGGCCCGCGGTCCCTGTCTGTAAAGGACATTTGTTACTATTCTGACTGAGCCCAATTGTCAGATCACTTAACTTTGTGCCAGCTGATCCTGGGAGTTGTAGTTCTTCAAGCAAGTGTTGTTCTGGAGGAAGCTAAGGAGTGTAAATAGTCTGTACAGAAGACGTTGTCCCTGGAAAGTTCTGCTAAATTCAAGTGGGCATCCCATCAGGGGCGGACTGACCATTGAGCCACTCGGGCACTGCCCGAGGGCCCTGGGCCACTAGGGGGCCCCATCAGGGTTGCCAGCCTCAGTAAAACCAGGGACAGTATGTATAAATCTGTGTTTTTTTTTAAATCTGTCTGTGTATACTGTGTGTACATGTATGTGTATAGTGTGTGATTGTATACTGTGTGTATACTGTGTGGCCCCATAATCTCTGATTGCCTGGGGGCCCCATAATCTCCTATTGCCCGGGGGCCCCATGAGTTATCAGTCCGCCCCTGCATCCCATAATACCCAAGGAACAAGGGTGTAGGGCGCTCTGAATAAAAAGGACTGGCCAGAGGTATTGTCCGCAATGTCGAATGGATACAGTTCAGGCAAGGTGATGTCTCAGAACAGCAGCACTTCATGAGGGAAGCAATCTCTAGTGAAGACAAACAAAATAGGAAAAAGGCATGAAAGGGTTAAAAACACTTACTAGACATAAGGTTAAAAGGGCTCATCATGGTGAGTGATTTGGATGGTGGTCCAGTGTCCAACGTCAGGGTGGTACTGATAGGGTAGTCCTGGAGGAGGTCCGGTGATCAGCAGGGATTCCAGCCTACCAGTAGAGGGAAGCCGCAGTGCACGGAAACGCCAGAAGGATCAGCCGTGCTGCCGGGATCAGCGTGGAATGCTGGAACCGGAGAGGACCTCAGCAGAAGGGGACCAGAACCAGCGTGGAATGCATGGACCGGAAGTGATGTAAAAGGGACAGGGCACGTTTCGGAACATCTATTGGTTCCTTCTATGAATGAGGAGAGAAAATTAAATTGTATTTGTTTACAATTTGAGTTATCAATTAAAAACATACTTCTTACATACAGCATTGGCATTCTTAGAATTACACCTCAAAACACATTCTGCTACTCTTCCCTAGTAAGGAGATAGCACATGTGAGACTTTGTCATAGCCTAACCTTATACAGAGGGTCAAAATTCAAAGAGCACCTTCAGGCTTTTTTTAGGGGCATAAATTAAGCATCTAATTTCCTGACTAACTATTACATTTTTGGAAGCCCTGGAGCACCAGGACAATAGAAACACTCACAAAATTACCACATTTTTGAGAATAAACACTTCAAGGTATTTTTTGGGAGACATGGTGGTCTTTTTAGGACTTTATTTTTTGCCACGCGTTTTTGGAAAATACGGAAAGAAAAATACATTTTATTTATTTACAAATAGTTGTCAATTTAATAAGATATTTTTCACACACGGTATGGGCATAATTAGAATTACACCCCAAAACACATTCTGCTACTCCTCCAGAGTATGGGGATACCTCATGTATGAGACTTTTTCAATGTTAGGACTGATTAAGTCCCAGATATTGTATCTCAGAAATCAACCAACTGTATCAAAAACAGTGTACTGTAATGGTCGTCTCTGTACAAGTTATAAGGTGATATAGCTTAGTGTAGCATCTCCTCTAGCAGTATGTACTGGTACATTTCTGCCCTCAGGTATGCCATGATCACTGACTAGGAGGTACAGAAGGATTAACAAAAGAGTACCTGTGGTTGCAGGAGTGCAGTTGTCCTCAGGGGATGGCTGGGACTGGTGTCTCACAGGAACGTAGCCATTGAGACATTCCGATGGGCCAGTTCAGGCAGCAGGCATAGACATGGTCAGCAAACATGCACAGGATAGGTCCAGACAGCAGGCAGAAATGTGGTCAATAAATAGGTCAGCACAGGCAGCATGTAGAGGCAGCACTGCACTGGTTTGGCAATGATCAGGAACACTGTTGCTGGCTGCACTGGCTCTGGAGACACTGTACTGATGCGGCAGAAATCAGGGAAACTGTTGATGGCTGCACTGGTTCTGGTGACAGTGTAATTGGTGTGGCATGATCAAGAACACTGTTGATGACTTACACTGGTCTGGTGACACTGAGACTGGTGTGATCAGGAACACCGTTGGCAGCTGAACTAGTCTGGTAACACTGGCACTGGTATGGTTGTGATCAGGAACACTGTTGCTGGGTGACACTGGTCTGGTGACACTGGGACTTGTGTGGCAGCGATCAGGAACACTGTTGCTAGCTTACACTGGTGTGGCTAGTGATTAGGAACACTGTTGCTGACTTAGACTGGTCTGGTAATACCGGGACTAGTGTGGCAGTGATCAGGAACACTGTTTCTAGATTACACTGGTCTAGTGACACTGGGAATGGGGGAGCGGTGATCAGAGACACTGTTGCTGGCTTACACAGGTCTGGTGACACTGGGGACTAGCGTGGCAGCAATCTGGAACACTGTTGCTGGCTTACACTGGTCTCTTGAAACTCAGATTAGTATGGGGGTGATCTGTTGCTGGCTTACACTGGTCTGGTGACACTGGGATTGGTGTGGCAGTGATCAGGAACACTGTTTCTGGCTACACTGGTGGCGACTGGTGAGGTAGTGTTTGGAGGCACTGTGACTGGTTGTACCATTAGGGCTTGTTCACACATGAGGCTGGGGGGATAGTAAAATCATGCAGGTGAACCACGGTTTTACTGCTCCCAACCACTACCTCCTTTAACTGCAGAGGCAGCTGCTAGGAGCGCACTCATGCCACAGTTGTGATGCTTTGCGGCCATGGCAGGAATTATACCTTCTGTTGCTTTCAGCAGGTGTACCACCCACCAGTCACCAATTTCATTGGCCCTGTACCCCAATAACAGAGCGTGCCACTGTGCGCCCTAGAGGGCACACACGAGCAGCGGGAATCCAGGAAGCCACTGCTGGGCCATTTATATGCAATGGCTAGGCAGGAGGCAGATAACAACTTAATTAATGACTACAGTTACCTTTTATTCAAGTTTCCCATGCTGTCAGAGCATCAATCCTAAATGCCTAAATTAACCAAAACAATAAAATGAAACAAAAGGTTTCCAAAGAGAGGGGTATAAATAGGGAAATTAAAAGAAAGAGGAAGAAAAGTGAAGTTATGGGAAAAAGAGAAGCATCGTTATCGGTCTGGAATTTATCTCATCCCAGCCTCTGACCTATCAAACTCAAACAGGAAATTACAGTATACTTACTATATCAACAGATTCCTGACCTTCTAAAATCTGTCTTGCTTGTCCTGTGGGATGCACACTAATGCCCCATACACACGGTCGGATTTTCCGAGGGAAAATGTTCGATGAGAGCTTGTTGTCGGAAACTCCGACCGTATGTAGGCTCCATCGGAGATTTTCCATCAGAATTTCCGTTACACAAAACTTGAAATCTGGATCTCAAATTTTCCGACAACAAAATCCGTTGTCGGAAATTCCGATTGTGTGTACACAATTCCAACACACAAAGTTCCATGCATGCTCCGAATCAAGCAGAAGAGCCGCACTGGCTATTGAACGTCATTTTCTCGGCTCGTCGTACGTGTTGTACGTCACCGCATTCTTCAAAATTTGTGTGACCATGTGTATGCAAGACAAGTTTGAGCCAACATCTGTCGGAAAAAATCCATGGATTTTGTTGTCGGAATGTCCAATCGTGTGCACGGGGCATTACTTCTCCTGGTGTATGATCCAAGAGCTCTTGCTTTTAGTTGCTGGAATATCAAGGGACCAAAGTTTACCTGTCCTTAGTCAAAGCTCTCCAACTGTCCCTCATTTGAAGGGACTGTTCCTCTCTTGGGACCAAATCCCTCTGTCCTTTGTGCAGCCTCAGTTTTTCCTCCATTTGGTCTGATGTGTAGATCTCTATGGAAAATGTGCTATTTCAAAACCATTTTATGCTGTACTAAACTTTTCATCCAACCTTTATATAGCACCCTCTAGTGTGCTACTAGTGTCAGAGTAGGTAAAACATATTTTGACTCATGTTTAAACTCTGTGAGTCTGTAATTAGGTCAAGGTTACTAGAGTACAGGGCAGTATGACTCATACAGACAGTTCTCTGGTGCCTCCCCCTGCTTCTTAAAAGTTGGAGAACATTCTGGAAACTAGAGGGCAGAGGCCAGGAGGGCTGTTCTGCATATGTAGGGGTGCTTAGTCAATCCCCAGAAGGTGGGCCTGTCAGGGGACTAAGTGAGCCCTTAAATAGGAATGAGTCATGCTGGAAGGGAAGCCGGGTGGAAGCTGGAGATGCAGTGCTGAGGAGGCTGTGGGGTGGCCCTTGAGGCGAACCCCCTAGTCTGGAGGGGGATGCTCTGCCTTGGGCCAGTGCTCCGGTGCTGGCCAGAAGCTTGGAGGGAGTGCTTCCAGAGAGGCAGCAGAAACAAGGAGGACAGTGTAAGTACTACAGCACGGTGCAGGGACTTACAAGGAGAGAGGTTGCCACATGTAGCAGGTCTCTCTTAAAGACAGTGGTGTGCTTAGGTCTTCCTTAAACCTTTTAAACCTTGTCCTGGGAGATCTCCGTAGAGTCGGTCGGGTAGCCTGGCAAAGAGAGTCAGTTAGGTAGAAGCAGCCAGTTGGGTTGGTGGAAGAGCAGTCAGGTGGGCTAGCATTTTCTGTAGTAGTAGAGCTGGGACGAATGGCTACAAGAGAGTTGGGAGTACTCCAGGATGCAGTTAACAACACATTGTGCTACTTTCTAAGGGACTGAGTTCCTAGCTTGTAATGGGCTGTTGCTGATCTAACAGAGACTGTTAGTTCTCTAAAGAGGGATCAATCAGAGCTGTACAGCTCAAGGAAGTGGAACAATTGGAGTTGTACAGGATAAAGGAGAAGAATCAATTGGAGTTGTATACAAGGAGGAGGTTGTCCCTGCTTTTGTCACTATCAACTTGGGCATCCCAAAATTCCTATCCCTATCCAAGTTATTACCCCCTAATAAAAACACAAAACAAAGCTCAAGAACTGTTCACTCTGTCTGGGTGAAAGCTGAAAATGATGTGTGCAGCAGTGGGGAACCCTGTCACCTGCTACTCCTACAGAGGGTAGTGCTACATCTATATTACTGCATTTATTTTATTTTTTTTAAAAAGCCAATATAAAGAAAAAAATGTGTAGTTTAGCCAACTATTTTCCATATAATAGGTCTTTTTGGACATGTTTTTTTGCCTACAGGTGTCCCTCTTTATCATTTCAGGAAGTTGGTAGGCATGCTTTAGTGGTGGCTGCATTGGTGGTCTGCAGTGGTGGTCTTTTTTTCAGGATAAGAACATTTTCAGCAATTACAGAAAATAGCTGTTGATCTTCTCAGAAATGCAATATCCTTGTCCCTTCCAGTCTTTCTTAAAAGAAAGCACAAAGAACCCTATTTTATTGTGTAAACTACTAGTCTTAGCAATCCACCGTGTAATGGAGATGAACAGAGATGTTTGAAGTCCAGTTTGTATAACAACGTTGACAGCCTTCACAGATACAATGGAGAAATGAGTGTAGGCATGAAAGGATAGATAGTGTGGTCATCACGGGATCACCAGGTGAAAACAAAAGGCAAAAAAAGCCAGCAAAAGGAAAAATAATGAAGCCCCCCCCCCACATCTAAGGACTAGTAAGCTGCAATAGAATAAAATGTATTGCTTTTGGGTTTGAGATATGCTTTAATGCCCAAAGATTATCCCTTGCAGTGGAGCTGCACCAGCATTGCAAGGCTTAGTTGCTTGCTTAGTCTAGGGGAGAGTAAAAGCGCTTTCACATACCTGATCTTCTGCTCCCCTACCCTGTGTTGGTCTTGATGACATCAGAACCTTGGATCACTGGAGTGTAGGAAACAAGATGCTGTGGGGACCAGTCTATCAGTGTGGAGGAGCAAAGGATTGGATAAGTAAATCTAATTTAATGTGATTGTAAACAATCACCTTGTAAAACAACCCATTCAGTTTAAAATAGAAATGAAAGGCAAAACATTTGTGTACAGATATAAAAAAAATATTATAAACACCTTTTTCCCTTTTTTTATAAATGATTATATATCCTCTGTTCTCAGCTGCATAAAAGCTGGGGGAGGAGACGCAGCATTACACTGATCTTCCCAATGAATGCCTGTGCAAGGTGGTGGGTTTCAGGACAGGTCTGGCCATTGGAAGAGAGTATTCTGAGCTAGAGAACTGGTCACAGTGTGCTCTCCTGCCTAGTGCGGTCAGTTTTTAATAGGAAAGCAGGGGGCATTCACATAAAGGAAGTAATACAAAGAGAACTGGATACTTTACATATTCTTTAACCACTTCAGCCCTGGAAGATTTGGCTGCTCAATGACCAGGCCATTTTTTGCGATACGGCACTGCGTCACTTTAACTGACAATTGCGCGGTCATGCGACTCTGTACCCAAACAAAATTGACGTCCTTTTTTCCCCACAAATAGAGCTTTCTTTTGGTGGTATTTAATCATCTCTGCTTTTTTAATTTTTTGCGCTATAAACAAAAGAAGAGCAAAAATTTTGAAAAAAAAACACAATATCTTTTACTTTTTGCTATAATAAATTTCCCACATTTTTTTCAAAAAAACATTTTTTTTCCTCAGCTTAGGCCGATATGTATTCTTCTACATATTTTTGGTAAAAAATATCGCAATAAGTGTATATATTGATTGGTTTGCGCAAACGTTAGCGTCTACAAAATAGGGGATAGATTTATGGCATTTTTATTATTATTATTTTTTTTTACTAGTAATGGAGGCGATCTGAGATTTTTATCAGGACTGCGATATTGCGGCAGACAAATTGGACACTTTTGACACATTTTTGGGACCATTGATAATTATACAGCGATCAGTGCTATAAAAATGCACTGATTACTGTAAAAATGTCACTGGCAGGGAAGGGGTTAACACTAGGGAGCAATCAAGGGGTTAAATGTGTTCCTTAGGTGTGTTCTAACTGTAGGGGGGATGGGACTGTCTAGGAGGAGAGGGATCGGTGTTCATACTTAGTATGAACACACAATCTTTCTCTACTCCCCTGAAAGAACCGGGATCTGTGTGTTTACACACACAAATCCCAGTTCTTGCTCTGTCACGAGCGATCGCGCGTGCGATGACCGCCGGGCACACGCTGGGGGCACGCGCGCTCACCCCCAGTGGCCGAAAGGCGAAGCGACGTAAGGTAACGTTGTTTCGCCCAGCCGTGCCATTCTGCCACAGTAAAACTGCGGCGGATGGTCAGCAGGCAGTTAACCAGTGCCCTAAGCCTAGGCAAGCAACCAACCCTTGTAGTGTGTGCTCAGCCCCAATGCAAGGGATCATTTTCAAGGTTCCCTGAGTTGGGCTTTAAAGCGGGGGTCCACCTATCTATCGTTTATTTTTTTTTTAGTTCATTCACAAACTTTTCTTCTCAGCATTACATACTCACATATTGTGTGTAATATGTCCGCCTGTGTCAGATTTCGTCGGAAAGAATAACTTATATTATTCACTGCAGGCGGTTTCCATCTTCATTGTGGGCATTTGAAGCCCACAAGCATTTATTTCCTGGATGTGGTGAATGCTGTGCTCCCAGCATTCACCGCTCGTTCCCGCACGTGCTCAGTGGCATCCTGGGAAGCCTGAGACTAGCTCCCAGGAGTCTGGGAGAGGCTAGAAACACGCCTACTCCCATGGGAGGAGAACCAGGAAGTGCAAAGAAGAATAGAAAAATAAAAGGTAATTACGGCGATTTAAATTTTTTTAAACGGCATGTCAGCATCTAGGCAAGGAAGAGAATACATACAGATATTGTTCAAAATTTGGGTGGAACCCCGCTTTAAGTAGTTCCTTAGGATGGACATTCTAGCAGCACTGTAAATCACATCCATAGAAAATAAAAAGGAAATTGTGCCATCTAGAGGCCTTTCATTGGAAGTGCCAGAATCCTTAATTGACCCTATTAATGGAAAGCTAGTGAAGTTGCATGCATCTGCTTTTTATACCAAAGTGAGTTTTTATTACAGTTAAAGCATTGCTTTCCTAAGAAGAAATTAAACATCATTTGTGCTTTTTTTAAGTGCACTTTAAAGATGCCCTGTCATTTTAAAAGATTTTTAAATAGTGGTTTGTCTTCACAATTTTCTGTAGTATTTGGTATGGATATTTTCCAAATGATATTTTGCAAATGCTTCAAGGACAGTGAAGAGTACTGTATCATTTTTTTTTATTAGTAGAAATAAACTACAGATTTATAAAGGATTCGGCAAATTTAAAAGTAAAGTTTGGGCAATTCCCTACTGACTTTCATCCCCATCCACCTGACATTTCACAAGAGGCTACCTCTTCCAAAGCCCAATCACTATCTTAGCCAGGAGGAGCAACCATCCACTTGTCGCCTATGGGAGTTAGGTAGGTAGTACAATTGATATCTTTTTTCATTTTTTTTTTTTTTTATCTATCTATTAACAAACGTTGATAAAAAAGCTTGGAAGTGATAATTTCTTAAAAGTAGATGTTCAACCCTTTCCTCAGTGCACAGCCATTCATTGCATTATTTTATAAAATGCAATGATTTGCCATTTAGCCCTGATAATTTTATTTTCTGTAATGCGTTAGGTAAATGTTAGATGAATAGGCAGGGAATATAACATTTACCCTTAAAAACAGTACATGTTACATTAAGCTTGGTTTACTTTTCCAGAAAAGATGCTACCAAACACCAGGAATACATTTGTTTAATCAAAAATGTCAAATGTTGGGCAAATGAACAGTGAATGTGTTCTACAAATCGAGCAATTGTTGCCCAGGAATTGTTGGGTGAATATTTGCCTAAAGAATAACACGTTTGCCTATGATTGATATAAGTATGTGGCTATAGTGAATAGTTAAAATTAAAGGTTTTACTGCCCTCTAGTGTTAAGCATCAAGTATTTATTCACGCCTAACTTGTCCTCCACAACAGCATATGGGTGAAACTTGCATAAATGATATTCTGGAAGTGCACCGGGAATTAGGTAGATGGCACTGGAACTTAGAGCTAGAAGTATTCGATAGTTTTGGAACACAGACTTTATAACCGGCTTTAACACAATAGGCCCAATAAACTATTGGTGGCAGTGGCACAGAGTGAGAAAAAGTTGAAAACTGTGATTGTCTATTTTGTCAAAGTAATCGTAGTCAGGGCTTTTTTTTCAGTGGGAATGCAGGGGAACGCAGTTCCGGCACCTCCAGCACTAATTGCATGTAATAGCATAGGGTGTGGGGTATGCTGGAGGGTCTATTGATGTTGGCCGCTGGGGGATCTATTGTCACTGATGGGGACCTGATTTTGTGTGAGAGTCTATTGTTGCTGATGGGGAATCTATTGTTGCTGGGGGGGGGGGGTCTTATGTTGCTGGAAGGGATCTACTGTTGAGGGAGAGGTCTATTTTTAATGGCTGCTAGAGGATCTATTGATGCTGGCTGCTGGGAGATCTGTTGTTGCTGCTGGGGGGTCTACTGTTGCTTGGGTGGATATTTTGTTACTGGGTGTGATATTTTGTTGTGGGTGATTCCCTGTTTCTGCAGGAAATCTATTTATGTTGGGGTGGAGTCCATTATTGCTGGGGTAGTCTATTGTTGTGTGGGGATCTATTGCTGGGATTCTATTGTTGCTGGCTGCAGGGGATCTATTTTACTGCTATTCCTTTTATCATTAACATGTTACATACAAATGATTTAGCACCACAAAATGATACTTGGTTCTGTATTCCCTAAAAAGGGCAGTACTGGTAGGTGGGTAGGGGGTTGAATCAAGGGACAGTGGTCAGAGGTGGGTAGGGGGCAGAGACAAGGGGTGACTCAGAAGGGGGGAGTTCCTGCACCTATTCTCCGGGAAAAAAGCCCTGATCGTAGTTTATAATAAGGGTGATAATGAACACCCTTTGTGTCATCCCTCTGTAGAGAGGGAAGGGATCAGAGACATGGCCATTGACCTGAATTCTAGCTACCAGGACTGAGTATAGTAGCTGTATTCACTTAATGAACTGCTGATCAAAACCAAATTAGAGTCTGCCATAGATAACGCCACTCGATACTATCGAAGGCCATGGCCACATCTAGGGAAAGGATACCTCTGCTTCCTGTATTGCTTGGTATAAACTGTAAACTAAGGAACAGTCACCTGATGTTGATGGTGGTAGAATGATCAGGTATAAAACCTGTGTGATCAGGATGCAATTATTTGGCGGTAATGGTAGGCAATCTAGTCACTAAAACTTTAGCAAGAAGCTTAACATCAGATGTCAAAAGTGATATGTGTTAATAAGAGTCTGGCAACAGGGGATCCTTTACTGATTTCAAAAGAACTATGATGAGGGCCTCATTCAGAAGAGCACTCTCATCAAAGGCAGTAATAAACACCTTCAGAAGTTCCAGGTGCAGAACCACCCCATATTGTTAATAAATTCCCACTGGCAGGCCATCTGCACCCGGAGCCTTGTTGGTATTAGCATCCTGTACTGCTTGCTAGTGATGGGCCGAACACCCCCCGATTCGGTTCGCACCAGAACTCCTGAACAGAGAAAAAGTTTGGACTCGAGCCGCGAACTATGTTAAAGTTTATGGGAACCAAACATGAAACATTGGCTATAAAAATGGTATGGGAGCTCGGGTACTGCCCTGGGGGACATGTATCAATGCAAATCTTTTTTTTTTTTTAAAGATAGTTTTTAACAACTTGCCGACCAGCCACAGTACATGTGGCAGGTCGGCTCTAATGTGCAAAACAACGTACCTGTACGTCGTTTTGCATGCAATAGCTACTGTGGGCACACGCCCTCTGCACGCCGCGGGAGCAGACTCGACGTCTGCCGCCACTCGCAATCGCTCCACAGAGAGGTAGAACGGGGATCTGCCTATGTAAACAAGACAGATCCCCGCTCTGATAGGGGAAGACATAGAGATCTGCTGTGACTAATGATCAGGAACAGCGATCTCTGTGTTGTCCCAGTAAGCCCATCAGCCACACAGCTAAAACACGCTGCCAGGGAACACATTTAATGTTTTGATCACCCCTAGTGTTAAACCCTTCCCTGCCAGTGTAATTTATACATTTATCAGTGCATTTTTTTTAGCACTGATCACTGTAATAATGTCACTGGTTCCCAAAAAGTGTCATTTAGGGTCAGATTTGTCCACCGCAATTTCGCAGTCCCACTAAAAATCGCAGATTGCCGCCATTACCAGTAAAAACAATTAAAAAAAATTGAAAGTCCATAAATCTATCCCCTATTTTATAGACGCTATAACTTTTGTGCAAACCAATCAATATACACTTATTACCAAAATTATGTAGCGGAATACATATTGGTCTAAACTGATGAATAAATTGGTTTTTTTAATTTTTTTTTTTTTGGAAATGTTTTATAGCAGAAAGTAAAAAAAAATTGTTTTTTTTCAAAATTGTTACTCTTTTTTTTTTTATAGCGCAAAAAATAAAAACCGCAGAGGTGATCAAATACCACCAAAAGAAAGCTCTATACGTGGGGAAAAAAAGGGACATCAATTTTGTTTGGGTAGAGCGTCGCAAGAGCGTATCGCAAAAAATGGCCTGGTCATTAAAGGGGTAAATCCTTCCGGGGCTGAAGTGGTTAAACGGTGAAGTGTGCCTAGAGGTGTCTACTGTTGCCCAGGGTGATCAGGGTAAGCCTGCGGGTTTCCTTCAGTGAGGCACAGGCTATAAACTTTATTGTTGTTACAAGCAACCACCGGAAAAGTCAGCGGTCATCTGCTCTCAGTTGCTTGGGTACAGGGGGTGCCCTGGCTCAGTATGTGGTGTAAAGTTGTTGTTAGCGACAGTGACTTGTAGTTAGTTGTATGTAGTGTATATTCTGTAAATACCAACAAAATGCCATTTTATTTTTGGACTTTTTTCTTTGTGCATAGCTCAGTCCCAGTTTCTTCCCCGGGGGGTGTGAGTGTAGCACCCTCTAGTGGTACTAGGATCTTAGGTTTTTTGTTTTGTTGGAAAATGTAAGCAGGCTGACTGCTTAAACTTAAGCAGTCAGACAAGCTTGTATTTTGATTCTGAGTTGGCAGGAAGAGCTGGGTTACTCACAGGCAGCATCATGGAGACCTCCCACTTGTTTCCAGAATATGCTAGAATCTTCTGGAAAGGAAGGAGGAGAGGAGAGCTGGAGCTGCCTGGAGCATTTTGAGGGCCCTGTCCAATCCCCAACTAGGATTGACAGGGGGCAGGCCCCCTCAAATACTCAAGGTCAGCCCAGCTGGGGAGGAGTTGGTATCGGGTGGAAGATGGAGATGGAGTGTTAGACTGTCGGGGCCTTTGAGGGAGCTCCCCAGTCGGGGGGGGGGTTAACCTTAGGCCCGGGTGCTGATGGGACCCTCTTACAACCCTCAGAGGAGTCCTGACCAGGAGGCACAGGAGATGCAGGAGAGGATAGCAGGAGAACACAACCGGGCAAGTCTCCAGGAGTTCCACAGAGGCAGCCAAGAGGGCTGGTGAGTGTTCACACTGGGGAGGCACACCTGAAAGGATTGGGAGAGTGCAGTCTGGGATGGGTGCAGAGCCAGTGGAGTGGACTGTGGCGTCACGGGCAGTGGCGAGAGGCAGCTGGAGCCAGGAGGGCTGGCAGGGCCTGAAGATGTGGTTGCCACTCCATTCATTGCAATAGGACACCATAGATGTACGGCTTCCAGCTAGCACTAGGACTACCTACATTTTTGCTAACCAAAGGGGCTCGCGGTCTGTGCCTGCAAAGGGCATTTGCGAAGGCCTGGCAGAGCCAGTGTCAGGCCTAACCTATAGTACTAGCTGGTCCTGGAAGTGAGGAAGTTTAACCAAGTGATGTGCTGGAGCTGGAAGTGAAGAGGTATATATACAAGGAGTGTATATAGTTGAAGTCCTGATTCTGTATTTCTTCAATCAAGTGGGCATCCAATACTTTCCCTTACCCCCAAGTTGAATTTCCCCAATAAAACAAAAAAAACAAAGTGCACGGTCTACGAACAGTGTGCCTGATTGTGCAGGGTGAGAGACAGACCATAACAACCAGTAGCCCCTACGGGGGCACCGCTACACAAACATAAATACGCTCTGCCCACAACGAAGGCTAACCACTGAATGCCTGCTCCTCTGTCTGACAGTTCTTAAATAGGTAAGGGGTGGGACCACTTGGTAACATCACCTGGTGGCACCGCCCCCTTGTGACATCACCAACTGGTGCATGCTGTCGTGATTGACATTTTTTTTTTTTTAATAAAGGAATTGTCAAAAACCCCCTCCTGTCTTTATGTTTGACACTTTTTGCTGTGAATGAGTAGAGGTACAATGTACCCCCACTCATTCACATGGAAGGCAGAATCTGGGGGCCCCTTGTTAAAGGGGGCTTCCAGATTCCGATAAGCCCCATGCCTGCAGACCCCCAAAACCACCGCCCAGGGTTGTTGGGAAGAGGTACTTGTCCCCAGATGGGGTAAGAGCACCAGACCCGCCCGCCGACCGCCCAACTGACGGACTGGAGGAAAGGCAAAACAGCACCATGCCCCCCCCCCCAAAAAAAATTACCACCAGCCGCCACTGCTTGCAAGCATCAGATTTCGACGAGTTGGCGCTACTGCCCATGCACACGCTCCCTAGAGATTAACAGACTGGCAGTGGACATCTTGTTACATCCAGCCAAGTCTTGAATTTCAGACTCATTATAGCAATAAAGTGAGCATATATGCTTATATACAGTATTTTGATGTTTCATTTTGAAAGCCTATAAGTTTGGCGCTGAGCAGTGCGGGGTGTACCAAGATGGCCGTCGCCACTTACTGACTACAGGCTTTCAAAATTAAACATCAAAAGAGTCTCACGGGTTTCATGGGTTTCAAAATACTGTATATAAGCATATATGCTCACTTTATTGCTGAAAGTCTGTTAATCTGTAGGGTGTGTGCGTGCGCATGGGCAGGAGAGCCAACTCGACTAAATCTGCTGCTGGCGAGTCACCGGAAGTGACGTAATTGGAGATTTTGACGAATTGGCTATTTTGACAGAACAGCGGGAGTCTTCATATCCAGCATTGCTGAGAGATGACCCCCAGGAGCATACATCCACCATAGAGAGCAGTGGCCTGGGAGAAAACACAGAGGACCCCTAGAGGCGAGCGGATGTTATAGCATCACCATCTGTGAGATATCACTACCTGCTTATCCAAAGCAGTATTAGGCTCTGTTCACATCTGAGCGATCCCAATCGCGTGTAGAATCACAGCGACTCTGCCCGTGATTGTAAATAGCAAATCGAGGGACACCCATGCAATCCCGTCACTTCAAACAGCACCCCAATCGCAGGGCGATTTTGCCGCAATTGTTGCCCGATGAATCACGGTAAAATCACGCAAACAGAATCGCAGGATGCCTGTCGTCCGCCATTGGAATTAACAGGGATCACACTGGCGACCCGCGATTTTCCGCTATTTTGAATTGTGGGCAGAATCGCAGTGATTCCGCCAGCGTTTTGGATCGCTCAGATGTTAATGGAGCCTTAAGGTGAGAGGCTAGAGAGCACAGAGGTGACACCTGGAAAAATGGAAGAATACACATGTATATGGGCATTCACAGTTAAAGGGTGAAGGGATACATTATTAATATATAAAAAAGGACTATCCATATTTTAGTTGCAATAGCCAATTGTATTTCTTTATATTCACCGCAGTGTTTGGAAATATCTGTATGTACAGGTACAACAATATTTTTGTATACCTGCTTTATTTGTGGATTTTCACACACTTGTACATTATTTATATGCAGATGTTTATGCACCATTCTTTTCAGCTTGCACATTTTTTTACCTTATTTAGTTTGCTTTATAGACTTTGTAAAATACACACAGTATATTGCACATTTTAATTGGCTTTAAATAGGCTCTGCATGACCCAAGATGGCTGCCAGTCACATGGGGCAGCAGTATCCAATCGGATAGCTAACCCAGTTACCCAGGAAACCATAGAGGAATCATGTTCCTCTTGAAACTACGGTCGAGCGCCACCTACAGTGCAGAAAATAGACTGTACAAGACCACTTATCTGTACTTTTTTTTATGGTTGTCATTGGAACAGGAATAGGAGTAGGTATGAGCCGAACACCCCCCCCGGTTCAGTTCGCACCAGAACCTCGAACGGACCGAAAATATGCGCGAACATTAGAACCCCATTGAAGTCTATGGGACTCAAACGTTCAAAATCAAAAGTGCTAATTTTAAAGGCTAATTTGCATGGTATTGTCCTAAAAAGGGTTTGGGGACCCGGGTCCTGCCCCATGGGACATGTATCAATGCAAAAAAAAGTTTTAAAAACAGCCGTTTTTTCGGGAGCAGTGATTTTAATGATGCTTAAAGTGAAAAAGAGTGACATTTTCCGTTAAATATAGTACCTGGGGGTGTCTATAGTATACCTGTAAAGTGGTGCGTGCTTCCCGTGCTTAGAACAGTCCCTGCACAAAATGACATTTTTAAAGGAATAAAAGTCATTTAAAACTGCTTGCGGCTTTAATGTAAGGTCGGGTCCCGTTAATATGGATGAAAATCAGTGAGACAAACGGCATGGGTACACCCCCCCCCCAGTCCATTACCAAGCCCTTTGGGTCTTGTATGGATATTAAGGGGAACCCCGCACCCAAATTAAAAAAAGGAAAGGCGTGGGGCCCCCAGGCCCTATATACTCTGAACAGCAGTATACAGGCGGTGCAAAGAAGACAGGGACTGTAGGTTTGTTGTTAAATAGAATCTGTTTGTAATTTTGAACTGGTACATTTTTAAAGTGTAGCTCCAGCCAAAAAATCTATTTTAAGCTTTTTGGAAAACATAGGGAAGGGTTATCACCCCTTTGACATTTGTTTTGCTGTCTGTGCACCTCTTCAGAAGATTTCACCTCACTTTCTGTCCCAATGACAAATGGTTTTTGACAATTTGGGGTTTTTAGTGAAACAAGCATTGTTGATAAAGCATCAGTGGAGAGGAGACACGTTTTTCCCATATTAACTCTTACAGGAGAGAATTTCCCTTCCTGGGGTAGATTTCATCTCACTTCCTGTTGTCTCCTTCCGTTTGCAAGTAGGAGTTGTTTGTAAGTTGGATGATGGAAAGTAGGGGCCTGCCCTATATAATCTGCAGAAATTGGGGCCCTAGGTGTTGGTGTTGCCACAACACTGTAAGCCCTCACAGTTACTCTTGGTGGGCACAGGAACGGGCCCTGCTGTGAAATATTAGATCAAGAATTGTAATGACATGCCCCTGTTGAACAGGGTCAGAAAAATTGGGCCTTTGGTGGTGATGGTGGTGATGGTGGTGGTGCTGGTGCCACAACACTGTAAGTCCTCCCAGTTACTCTTAGTGGGCGCATAAACAGGCCCTGCTGTGAAATATTAGATCAAGAATTGTAATTACATGCACCTGTTGAACAGGGGCAGAAAAATTGGGCCTTTGGTGGTGGTGGTGCTGGTGCCACAACACTGTAAGTCCTCACAGTTACTCTTGGTGGGCGCAGAAACGGGCCCTGCTGTGAATAACAATAATAATAATAATATGTCCCTGTTGAACAAGGGCAGAAAAACTGGGCCTTAGGCACTGGTGCCACAACACTGCAACCCCTCACAGATACTCTAGTTGGAGCGCAGGAATGAGCCCTCCTGCAAAATATTGCATCAAAAATTGTAATTACACACCCCTTTTAAAGAGGGGCTGAAAAATTGGGCCTTAGGCATTGGTGCTGGTGCCACAACACTGCAACCCCTCACAGACACTCTAGTTGGAGCACAGGAATGAGCTCTGCTGCAAAGTATTGCATCAAAAATTGTAATTACACGCCCCTATTAAACAGGGGCTGAAAAATTGGGCCTTAGGCACTGGTGCCACAACACTGCAACCCCTCACAGATACTCTAGTTGGAGCACAGCAACGAACCCTACTTGCAAAATATTGCATCAAAAATTGTAATTACACACCCCTGTTAAACAGGGGCTGAAAAAATGGGCCTTAGCCACTGGTGGCGGCGCCCAGAACCAAAAATATTCTTACAAACTATCAGCATGATCATTGAGGAGGAAGAGGATAGTCACTCAGCAGAACAGGATAGTCACTCAGCATCAGCATAGGCAGTCTTGAAGGGATCTGACATTTCAAAAAAAATTATTCGGTTACATCAGCATCAGGTGCTTGGTAGCTGGTGGTGATCCAAGACTGATTCATTTTTATGAAGGTCAGTCGATCGACCGAGTCGGTGGACAGGCACACCCTGTAATCGGTTACAAAGCCTCCAGTAGCACAGAATGTGAGTTCCGAAAGAACGCTGGATGCAGGACAGGCCAGTAGCTCAATTGCATACTGTGCAAGCTCTGGCCAGTGATCCGGACGCCAGTGAATGCCTATGGAGCACCGCTGGTTCTGAGAACAAAGCACAGGAAGAGGCCATGGAGGAAGAAGAAGAGGAGGGGGTGGAGGAGAGAGGTGTGTCAGAATCATCAGTAGTAGCATTTTGCAGGCGTGGTGGCGGAACAACCTCCAACACTACTGCACCTTGTCCTGCATCCTTCCCAGCTGCCAGAAGAGTCACCCAATGCGCTGTGAAAGATAGGTAACGTCCCTGTCCATGCCTGCTGGACCATAAGTCAGCGGTAATATGCACCTTACCGCTGACCACCCTGTCCAGCGAGGCCAAGACATTGCCTTCCACATGCCGGTAGAGAGCCAGAATCGCCTTCAGTGAGAAAAAGTGGCGTTTGGGAACCTGCCACTGAGGAACCGCACATTCCACAAGCTCATGGAAGGGGGCAGAGTCTACCAACTGAAAAGGCAGCAGTTAAAGTGCTAGCAATTTAGCCAAGCTAGCATTCAACCGCTGGGCATGTGAATGGCTGGGAGCGAACTTCTTTTGGCGGTGCAGCAGCTGGGGCAGGGAAGTTTGCCTGGTACAATCTGACGTCGGTGTACCGATAGCAGATTGCCCGCAAGTACTTGGCTGTGACACACCTAATTCTACACCTTCATTCCTCTCAGTGCAGGTCTCAGAGAGGACTGAAGGTATAGTGGGGTTGGAGATCCCAGCTGATGAGGAGCAAGAAGAGGTCCTCTTTGTTCTTTGGTGTGGGTCTTTTAGGTACGCTTGCCAACGAACTGCATGGCAGGTCAACATATGTCTAGTCAAGCATGTGGTGCCCAAGCAGGTGATGTTTTGGCCATGCGAGATAAGCTTGAGACATATGTTGCAAAAAGCAGCGGTAGGATCTGATGCACTCGTCTCAAAAAAGGCCCACACCAAAGAACTTTTGGAATAACGCGCAGAGACAGCAGCGCCCTGCACATGCGGAGCTCTGCGGTGTGATGCAGTCGGTGTGCTGTCCTTAAGCTGGCCCCTGGAGGGCATCCTGCCTCATTAGTGATGTGCCTCCTCCTCCTCTCTCCTATCAGGCACCCACGTGGATTCAGTGACCTCATCATTCCCTCCCTCCTCATCACTGGAGCAAAGCTGGCAGTATGCTGCAGCTGGGGGAACATGACTGCCAGATTGCTGTCCTTCTTGGGCATCCCCTCTGTTTGGGCTCACGTTACTGCCTTCCTCTAGCTAAGTACCATCATCGGAGCCTTCAAAACGCTGGGCATCCTCCTGGAGCATGTACCCAACACTGTGGTCAAACAGTTCGGGGGACTCCTCAGGAGGACATGGTGGGGCTAGGGAAGGAGTGACTGATGCCATTGAGCCGAGGAAAGAGGCTGCATTGGCAGCTGCTTTGCCAGACAACGTACCCTGAGCCTGGGTGAGAGGGGATGAGGACGGCTTGGTCATCCACTCTACCAAGTCTTCCGCATGTTGCGGCTCAACACGGCCAGCTGCCGAAAAAAAGGACAAGCGTGTCCCACGGCCACGTGCTGATGAGAATGCACCGTGTCCACGACCAGCACTGTTACCTCTAGACACAGAGCCTGCTTGCCCTCTTTTATTGGCTTGTGGCTGTCTGCCTCTCCTTGTTGGCCTTCCAGACATACTAATGGCCTGCACTGTGAGATATGGCTGCACGAAACTGGGATGTATATATATACTGATTATACAGCAGCTAGCAGAATGCCTGCCTGTGGTATTAATAGGATCAGAAGAAGCACACCAGCACTTGTCTTCAGGTAGCTATAGGTGCAACTGTGCAGGGTACACAGTACACTAACTGTAAATACTTCAAGAGCCTGCCTGTGCTATTAATAGGATCAGAAGAAGAACACAAGCACTTGTCTTCAGGTAGCCATACTGTAGGTGCAACTGTGCAGGGTACACAGTACACTAACTGTAAATACTTCAAGAGCCTGCCTGTGCTATTAATAGGATCAGAAGAAGCACACAAGCACTTGTCTTCAGGCAGCTATAGGTGCAACTGTGCAGGGTACACAGTACACTAACTTTAAATACCTTAAGAGCCTGCCTGTGTTATTAATAGGATCATAAGAACAACACAAGCACTTGTCTTCAGGTAGCTATACTGTAGGTGCAACTGTGCAGGGTACACGATACACTAACTGCAAATACTTCAAGAGCCTGTCCGTGCTATTAATAGGATCAGAAGAAGAACACAAGCACTTGTCTTCAGGTAGCTATACTGTAGATGCAACTGTTCAGGGTAGACAGTGCACTAACTGTAAATACTTCAAGAGCCTGCCTGTGCTATTAATAGGATCAGAAGAAGCACACAAGCACTTGTCTTCAGGTAGCTAAACTGTAGGTGCAACTGTGCAGGGTACACAGTACACTAACTGTAAATACTTCAAGAGCCTGCCTGTGCTATTAATAGGATCAGAAGAAGCACACTTGTCTTCAGGTAGCTATAGGTGCAACTGTGCAGGGTACACAGTACACTAACTGTAAATTCTTCAAGAGCCTGCCTGTGCTATTAATAGGATCAGAAGAAGCACACAAGCGCTTGTCTTCAGGTAGCTATAGGTGCAACTGTGCAGGGTACACAGTTCACTAACTGTAAATTCTTCAAGAGCCTGCCTGTGCTATTAATAGGATCAGAAGAAGAACACAAGCACTTGTCTTCAGGTAGCTATACTGTAGGTGCAACTGTGCAGGGTACACAGTACACTAACTGTAAATACTATAAAAACACCTACCTGCCTGTCAGTATATTAGGAAGAGAATAACAGGAATGGATCTAGCTAAACTGAATACAGTGCATATATATACACAATACACTGTAAGTGCAGCTAACTGACTCGACCTGCCTACTCTATCTAACTTAAATCAAAGGACACTGTCTCTCTGTCTGTCTATCTCTCCCCGCCGCCGCAACACACAACACAAGGCCTCTACGCAGGCGGCCTTATATAGTGTGGGGTGTGTACTAAACCTCCTGAGCCATAATTGGACAAAGCCACCCTGGCTTTGGCTAATTACGGCTCTCTGTACACATGGCGCTGTGATTGGCCAAGCATGCTGGTCATAGTGCATGCCTGGCCAATCATCAGCCAGCATGGCACTGCGATGCCGCAGTAAATTATGGGCCGTGACGCGCCACTCGAATTTGCCGCAAACGGCCCAAATCATTCGCAATTCGATGAACGGTCGAACAGGTGATGTTCAAGTCGAACATGGGTTCGACTTGAACTCGAAGCTCATCCCTAAACAGGAGTATAAAGGTTGTCTTTTAGTGGTGACAGATGTTCTAGTAAAAACCGTCAGAAGTGCAAATTTCTCCTTATTTTTGAGAGAGAAATCCACTTACTTCCTGTTGTGTTATTGGGGGGAGGAACTCCATCTGAGGACATCAATAAAGACCCTAAAGAAATGATAATATCCCCCCTCACTATTCAAAACGAAAAAAATATAACCAAAAACTAAAAAAAAAAAAAAAAAAAAAGGTTTTGTCTAAAGTTACATTCACAGCACTAATTTATAAGATTATAGGCCTTGACATATATCTGTCTTAGAGAATTAAGAGTTCCACTTTAAGTCCCATTTTAAGTCCCATTTTAGAAACCAGAAGACATGTGCAAGGTCATTTACAACCAGTGTTAATTTTGTTAACTAAAAAATTTTACTTTCCTAAACTAACACTATTTTAGTCTACTAAAATACGACTAAAACAATTGAGATGACTAAAATATGACCAAAACTAAAATGGCATTTTAGTCAAAAGACTAAAATACAACTAAAACTAAAATGGCATTTTAGTCAAAAGGCTATTACTAAAATTAAATAGAAATTTGACATCAAAATAACACTGCACTATCACATATGAATATGTAGGGGGCATCTACTAAGCTGCTAAAAGAAAAATAAGAAAAAGGCTTTTCTTTTTTTTTCTCTTGAAATTAAAGTGTTTGTGGACGCATATTTATAGGACTATGCCATCCCCTCTATTAGAGGCTGGCATAGCACACTATGTCAGTGGTTTTAAAAAACGAGTGTTCTAAATATCAATTTTGAGCTTTCTTCAGGTCGGTCAAATGACTCGCGGCCACTTTCCAGCTCCGATAGATGTCTTCTACGGGAGGAGCTGTGATCTCCCTCTGACGTCAGCCTGGGGAGATCACGTAGCCGCTTGTCTCCTCCGCAGAAGCTCTGTCTCATAGCTGTAAAGCGGCCACAAGTCACGTGACCGGCCTGAAGATAGCTCAAAATCGGTATTTAGAACACTCGTTTTTTAAAACCACACATAGTGTGCTATGACAGCCTCTAATAGAGGGGCTGGCAGTGACAATTTTAAGTTTTTTTTTTTTTTTTAAGAATAGCGGCGGCAGGGGTGTAGTGTGCAGAGACAAACACACAGAGGGAGATGACAGGCAGGGCAGGGGGGAGTGGGAGGGGGGCAGGGGGGAGTGCACGAGCACTGTGCTGTGTAATCTGCTTTAAGGGACCAGGATCTATCTATCTATCTATCTATCTATCTATCTATCTATCTATCTATCTATCTATCTATCTATCTATCTATCTATCTATCTATCTATATATATATATATATATATATATATATATATATATATATAATGTTGGTAATATATTAATATGCAATGGCATCACAGTCAATAGAGTTGACAGTTTTTTTGGGTTTTTAATATTTTCAGGTTGTACTTCTGCTTGTCAAAAAGCAAAATTTTTATTTGTTTATGAAACTTGTTTTTATTCATAAAGACGTTATATATCGCAACGGCTAAATCGGTGTCTGTAGTGCTTGTTCGAACCTTAAGGCTTAATATACACTGGACATTTTTACAACCTCTCCTGAACGATTTAACTTGACAGATAGTAACCCGCGTTTAAAACGTCCATCTTGCCGCGCTTACATGTCGCGTTTAGCCGCGTTTTGCCGCATTTGCGTTTAGAAGCGTTTGAAAAAAAATTTTTTATTGTTTTATTTTTTTTTTAAATAGCCAAAACTGAAAAATGGCTTTAAACGAAACGCGGCCAAATGCGAGTTTAGCCACGTTTAGAAGAGTTTGGCGCTTGAAATGCCTCTAAACTCAGCGTCTGAAGTCATTTTTTTGCTTTCCAAAAAAGGCCTCTAATCTCAACTGCCTAAAAACGACATTAAATGAACCTGTGTACATGTACACATAAGATAACATTGGATGAGTTCATGGGCAGCTGAAACAAGCATCCAACTGCCTCTGAAGGTCCGTTTACCAGCAGCAGTGTACATGAGGCCTAATACTATAAATAATAACATTATTAGATTTTTACTCCAGGAGTATATAATGAGTTTGACAATTCTAAAGAAATGCTTAAATAATGCATTAAAATGTAACTAAACCCATTCGATTTTAGTCAACTAAAATGTACTGGAGATTTTAGTCTACTAAAATAGGACTAAAACTAAAGCAATTCAAATGACTAGAATACAACTAAAACTAAAATGGCATTTTAGTCAAAAAACGATAACTAAAACGAAAATGAACACTGTCCACAACTTGTGAGAGCTCACAGAGTGGAAAAGAGGTAATGTGGAAAATGTGACCATGTTGTTTCCAGAACAAATTTTAGTGGACGGACATGTCTACAGCTAAAAAAATTAAAATATGAAAGCAGAAGCCTTAACTATAGACATTTTTTGTTGAAAAGAGTTAAAAAGTGGAATTACAAGTCAGTGCCAAGTGCCAACCCATACTTAGATTGGAAACAACAATCCCCTTTTTTACGGTTATTGTTCTCGCAAGCTGGTTTTCCACAATGATTAACCACAGCTTATTGTTCACTCATTAAATGTCAGCTGAATAACAATGCAACTTGATTCTAAATCTGATCTCCAGACAAACAGCTAAATATACAGATAAAAAAAACATATATGGGGGCTGTTTTACATAAACAAAGTACAGAGCCCACTGTCACAAAGGTCTGATGATTATACAGAGAGAGCCTTGTTCTCTCTGATTATTCAAAGTACAATGGATTCAGATAAGGGACTTTAGTGGTTCCAAGAACCATATACCAACGTCATTAAAATCAAATATTTTATTACAAAAAATTAATATAAAAACATTGCATTCATATAGTGAATGAAGCATTGTTAATATACATGATTAAATCAGTTTTTTCCAGATATATATTGTAGATGTTCCAATTATATGGTGTTATCAAGCAGACTCTTTCTCCCAAGTATGGTACAATAGCAGTTAACTTCAATGCGTTTCTTGAAAGAAAGAAATTTGCTCAATTCCCCCATCAACCCCTTCAACACAGACAGTGTTGATGCAGAAATCCCTCCTGTTGGGCCATTGTCTTCTCCCAGCAGGGGGGCGGGGCGATCGAACCCTGTGACAGTGATTATCGCTAGAGGCTATAGCAGCCGCTACTGATAATCGCAACAGAATCCGGAACGTCACCATCCCATCATGCCACGGGTGGTGACATCACAAGGGTTGGGGCCTCTAGATGACATCCCCGGGTGGCCACGCCCAATGGCTATATAAGTAATGGCACACGGCGGCCCTAGCATTACAGCAAGAGAGAGTGTCGGGGGAAGATGAGAGGGAGAACAGAGGGAGAAGACATAGAAGAGAGGAGAACCGGCAGAGGGAGAAGACAGCAAAGAGAGAAGACATCAGCAGAGGGAGAAGAACCGGAAGAAGATGTCATCAGTGGCGGGAGAAGAACTGGAGGATGAAGACATCACCGGAGGGAGAAGCAATCGGAAGAAGAAGGGACGCTGGAGCTGCTTTAATAAATGTCTTTGTCGAAAATCTGTGAATTGTTTTTATTTTGACACTTTTTTAGGTGAATGGGAAGGGGTACAATGTACCCCATACTCATTCACATAGGGTGGGGGCCGGGATCTGGCTGCTCGCTCATCCCTACCCCCTTTCCTGACCTATTGGGCAGCGTGCTTGGAAAAGGGTCTGTTATGGATTTTGGGGAGAACCCCACACCGTTTTTTTGGTATGGGGGTTCCTTTTAAAATCAAGGTCCTGGTATGGTCATGGAGGGGGACTCTATGCCGTTTTTTTAAAATATTTCTGGCATGGGGTTCCCCTTCAAGATCATCAGAGCACAAGTTGCATGCCAAAGTCAGATCAGTTAAGTTGATTTTCCTACTTTGATCCGACTTCAATGAGATTCAAAGGGCTGAAATAGGATCAAAGTTGTACCAAAGTAGTGCAGAAACATTTTTCAAAGTCAGACCGACTTGTGACCAGTTAAGACGGCTCTCATAGGGAACCATTCATTTATACACGTCATGCGTCTTGTGCTCCCAATGTCGGAGCGTTTGTCATACCAGTGTGAACCAGATGAAAAAAGGATCTCCAACACAGCTGCTGATAATCATGGGCATCCCCAGGCTCTAGTCTCTCCCAGTAATCTGCAGGTCTGGGTTTTGAGCGTTGAAAAACTCACTGCAAAGCTACTGGCCTTTTTAAAACGTTATTATAACGTCCAGTGTGCATGAGTCCTAACAGCTCAGGTTCAGGTCTGCATTCATTTATAAATGATAACTACTATTGTAGCTTTCATTCAGAAATTACTTTTACACGTGATTTTAAAAAAAAATGTATTTTTGCTGGTTTTTTTAATCATTTGTATGTAAACTTTTTTTTTTATTTGCCTTCTTTCATGTTTGTTGCACCAAATAAAAAAAAAACTGCCTTGTACCAGAAAAATAATATGTGTGCCTTTAGTGAACCCTAGCTAGTTTTTTAACCCTAAAATCAAATGTTAAATTTTAGCTAACCTTAATGTTTTTTTTTTTTTACTCCTCAGTTTCCTTCTCTTAATTTTTTTGTTTAAAAAATCTTGTTATTTTGTATTAGAGCCCTTGCACACTGGGGCGGGGGGCGGCGTCGGCGGTAAAACGCCGCTATTATTAGCGGCGTTTTACCGTCGGTATGCGGCCGCTAGCGGGGTGGTTTTACCCCCCGCTAGCGGCCGCGAAAGGGTTAAATACCACCGCAAAGCGCCTCTGCAGAGGCGCATTGCCGGCGGTATAGCCGCGCCGTCCCATTGATTTCAATGGGCAGGAGCGGTAAAGGAGCGGTATACACACCGCTCCTTCACCGCTCCGAAGATGGAGCTAGCAGGACTTTTTTTACCGTCCTGCCAGCGCATCGCTATAGTGTGCAAGCCCTCGGGGCTTTCACACTGGAATGAAAGCAGCGGCACTTTCGGGGTGGTTTGCAGGCGCTAGTATTAGCGCAATAGCGCCTGCAAACCGCCCCAGTGTGCAAGGGCTCTTAGTGTCAAATTAAAGAGTTGATGGGGAGGAAAGGGGTGCACTTTGGCGTCTTCACTTAGGACCTTGTCCCGGCACCGACAACATTAGTCCATGTCTGTGCAATCAATGTGCGTTAAACTAGCCATACAGTGCCTTGCAAAAGTATTCACCCCTCTTGGCATTTTTCGTGTTTTGTTGCCTCACAACCTGGAATTAACATGGATTGTTTTAGGATTTGCATCATTTAATTTACAGAACATGCCCACAACTTTGAAGATGTTTTTATTTTATTATGAAGCAAACAACAAATAGGACAAAATAACAGAAAAAGTCAATGTGCATAACTATTCACCCCCCTAAAGTCAATACTTTGTAGAGCCACCTTTTGTGGCTATCACAGCTCCAAGTTGCTTTGGATAAGTCTCTATGAGCTTGCCACATCTTACCACTGGGATTTTTGCCCATTCCTCCTTGCAAAACTGCCCCAGCTCCTTCAAGTTGGATGGTTTGTGCTTGTGAACAGCAATCTTTAAGTCTGACCACAGATTTTCTATTGGATTGAGGTCTGGGCTTTGACTAGGCCATTCCAACACATTTACATGTCTCCCCTTAAACCACTCAAGTGTTCCTTTAGCAGTGTGTTTGGGGTCATTGTCCTGCTGGAAGGTGAACCACTGTCCTAGCCTCAAATCACACACAGTGTGGTACAGGTTTTGATCAAGAATATCTCTGTATTCAGCACCTTCCATCTTTCCCTAAACTCTGACCAGTTTCCCAGTCCCGACTGCTGAAAAACATCCCCACAGCATGATGCTGCCACCACCACCATGTTTCACTGTGGGGATGGTGTTCTTTGGGTGATGTGTTGGGTTTGCGCCAGACATAGCGTTTTTCTTTGATGGCCAAAAAGTTCAATTTTAGTCTCATCAGACCAGAGCACCTTCCTCCATACATTTTGGGAGTCTGCCTTTTCACAAACTCAAAATGTGAAAGTAATGGCTTTCTTCTGGCCACTCTGCCATAAAGCCCAACTCTATGGAGCGTACGGCTTATTGTCGTCCTATGTACAGATACTCCAGTCTCTGCTGTGGAACTCTGCAGCTCCTCCAGGGTTACCTTAGGTCTCTGTACTGCCTCTCTCATTAATGCCTTCCTTTCCCGGTCTGTGAGTTTTGGTGTGCGGCCGTATCCTGGCAGGTTTGCTGTTGTTTTAAAACGAAAGCTGCGCTAAAAGAGAAATGTCCAAAAAAGGCTTTTTCTATGAGTATCCAACAGAAGCATTTAAAAATCTTGCAAACACCATGATGTGCACACATAGACAAGGTGAAGTGCCCGACCACCGTAGCTGTAGATTGAGCTTACCAGAACAGCAAGCAGTGAAGGCAGATGGCTTACAACCCAGCCGGGGCCTTTACAGATGGTAATTTAAACGGTTGATGATCTTACTCGCTCCAGGCTAGGATATCCGTTCCCTCAGTATGTAAACCAAAAAAGAAAAGAACTGGCCATAGTGTAATATATCTAAGGTATTATATGGACATCCAATGGAAGCACCTAAATTGCAGCAAACACCATGATGTGCACACAAAACCGAAGTGAGAAGCCCGACCACCGTAGCTGTAGATTGAGCTTACCAAATAGCAAGCTGTAAAAACGCATGGCTTACAACCCAGCCGGGGCCTTTAAAAGTTGCAGATGACGATTAATATTCCCACTCACTCCAGCTAAGATCTCCATTCCCTCAGTATATAACCCAAAAGAAAAAAGAACTGGCCATAGTGTAATATATCCAAGGTAACTTTAATAGGATAAAGTATTGCACTTACAGTTAAGAAGTACTGGTATCATGTATAAAAAAGCCAGCCAGTATACACAAACATAAACTGGAGCCATTCCTCCTCATCAAATCACGTGGTAGCATCCCTACGTGCCTCTCCAGACGCGTTTCGTCATCAAGTGGACGTTCTCAATGGGGACGGGCAGCGTAGTAATCCACCACCTTATAAGGGAGACCAGGCCTCGCTCTGAGTCACAAGTACAAGGACGCCATATTGGATATAGGCAAATAGCCCTTACTTATTGACGGAGGGATTAACGTCCACAGTAATCTTATAGAGATCCTTTTCAGCAAATTCAATACCCAAAAGGGTTTTGATTTTTGAAATTTCATTTAAATAAATAAGTATAAGAGAGACCATTAACTAAGAAGCATGTAAATCTGTAAAAAATTAAAACAAAACACAAATAAAAAAAAAATTAAAATTAAAAAAAAAGATAAAAATGATATATATATGAGGGCCAATTGATTGTGGGTGGTGATCTTAACATCCCCTTAATCCCGGCGGAAGATACCTCGACGGGCTCTTCCTCCGTCACACGCGGCACCCTCAGAGAAATGTCCCTAGCCCTCCATACGGCACAGCTAATAGACACCTGGCGCCTCTTTCACCCCGGGGAACGAGACTACACTTTCTTCTCCCGTCCACACCAGGTGTACTCTCATATTGACTTTCTCCTAGTCCCACACAACCAACTCCGGGCTGTCAAAAACACAGCCATCGGTTCCATTACATGGTCCGACCATGCCCCAGTGTCCATGCAATACGACCTAACAGACTATTTCAAGGGTCAAAGGAAACCCTGGAGACTAAATGAAAGTCTTCTACAAGACCCAGCCATAGTGGCGGACATCACAAAAGAGATCTCACACTACTTTCACACTAACACCTTAGAAGAGAGTGACTTTGGCCTAACATGGGAAGCACATAAAGCAGTGATCCGCGGAGTGCTTATTAAGCACGGGTCAAGAGTGAAAAAACAAAAGTCAGCGCAATTAGCATCACTGTTTGACAAACTCCATAAACTAGAATCTGCCCATAAAACAACGCCGACCAGACCCCTGGGAAGCGAACTTGACACGATACGCATGCAAATAACAGACCTACTCCAATTCAAAGCTAAGGCAGCTCTACAGATATCCCGGAAAAAGATATACGAATCGGGCAATAAGTGTGGCAGACTTCTAGCCCAGTCTCTTAAAGCGCAAAACACGGCATCATACATCCCGCACATTAACTCTCACACGGGACAAAGAGCTACCTTGCCCCAACAAATCACGCATGAATTTAGATCATACTACGAAAACCTATATAACTTAAACATGACTCAACCCTCTCCAGAGAAAATAGCAGAATACCTTGCGAACTCCAAAATGCCATTCCTATCGACTGAGACGAGAGACATACTGGACGAACCCATTACGCTGACAGACATACAATTGGCGATAAAAAATACTAAGCAAGGGAAAGCTCCCGGCCCTGACGGACTCACGCTCCAATACTACAAGACACTACTCCCATCCTTAGGACAATACCTAACTAGACTATTTAATGATCTAGGCAAAGGGAAACTACTACACAATGACACACTACAGGCCCAAATAACTGTAATCCACAAAGAAGATAAAGACCCGACTCAATGTGGGAGTTACCGTCCTATATCCCTACTAAACACAGATCTGAAGCTATTCACAAAAATCCTAGCCACTAGACTACAACAACACATAACCAGCTTAATACACCTAGATCAGGTGGGATTCGTCCCTACCAGAGAGGCGAGGGACAACACTACTAAGGTCCTGAACCTGCTCTATCACTCCACTAAGACAGCCACACCGATGGTCTTGCTCAGTACAGATGCTGAAAAAGCATTTGACCGGGTAAATTGGTCGTTTATGCTTTCCACATTGAAATACATTGGCCTGGGCGAATCCATGTTAAACTGGATTTCAGCAATATACGCAGCACCGACAGCTAGAGTAAGGGTGAACGGAGTAACGTCCGATGTTTTCCAGATTTCGAATGGCACAAGACAGGGTTGCCCACTTTCCCCCCTCCTTTTTGCACTATCACTGGAACCATTCCTCTGCCACATAAGACTAAACCCAGACATTACCGGCCCTATCCTAGACGACACTCAATACAAAATTTCAGCATACGCTGATGACTTGATGTTTTCATTAACAAACCCAATGATATCCCTTCCAAACTTGCTAAAAGAATTCTCCGTATACGGATCCCTATCCTACCTAAAAATTAATTGGGCCAAATCAGAAGCTATGAGCGTAGGTATACCTGATTCAATGCTCACGCCCCTTAAGGCCAGTTTTAAACTGAAGTGGACAGACAAAGCCCTAAAATATCTGGGCACGTATATCCCCCAAACAATGGCAAAGCTGTATGAAGTGAACTTCCCTCCACTAATTACAAAAATTAAAACACTGCTGAATACTTGGCAATCGGGCCTTCACTCCTGGTTGGGGCGCGGTAACATTCTGAAAATGTCTATTTTGCCCAAAATATTATACCTAATGCAGGCCATTCCGATACGTATGCCCCCCGGTTTTTTCAAACAAATTCAAACGATATTTACTGAATTCATATGGGCTAAGAAAAAACCCCGACTGCCTCACAAATTACTTGTCCTCCCCAAATCGCACGGGGGATTAGCGATACCTGACATACGCGTCTACCATCAAGCAATACACCTGGGCAGACTCATAGACTGGCGCAGACACAGAGAGACTAAATTATGGACCCATCTTGAGCAATCCCACACCAGTATCCCATTAGGAGGGACTCCATGGTGCTACTCTAGCCTACCTAGGGAACTCAAACAACATCCTCTGATAGGCAACACAGCCAGAATCTGCGCTAAATTAATCTCTAAACCACACATCTCATCTCGAAATTCTCCCCTAGTCCCAATTATAGGACATCCCCTATTCACCCCTGGATTACAGGATAGAGTCTTTCGGTTATTAGGGGAAAATGGAATACACTCGGCCCTACATTTCAGTTCAGGTGGGGTTTGGAAAACATACGCAGAACTATCGAGCCCGCGGGGGTTATTCCGCCTGGATTTCATGCGTACTCTTCAACTCGGACACTTCCTCCACTCCATTACACCCCCCGCAGACGAAGATCAAGGACTCACAACCCTAGAAGAAATCTGCACTAACACAGGTACTCTACCACATACAATTTCACTAATGTACAGCCTACTGATCACACCCCCCTCAGACTACATACCCCCAGGCCTGACCGCGTGGGAAGAAGAACTGGGTTGTAGCTTCAACCTCACACAGAGACAATGCATTCTTCGCTTCACACACAAATCTTCCATTTGCGCTAAAATCCAAGAAACAAACTACAAAGTTCTTTCTAGGTGGTACAGAACCCCGACACTCTTACATAAAATATTCCCTACCACATCGGAAGAGTGTTGGAGATGTTTGAGAGACAAGGGAACCCTGTTACACATATTCTGGTCATGCCCCAAGCTATCACGGTTCTGGAAGGTCGTACATGAGACGATACAACTGTTTACAGACAGGTTAATCCCAAAAGATCCAGCATTCTTTCTACTACATGCCACTGACATACCAGTCAAAGTATACAAACGATCAGTCATACGACATCTGTTAGATGCAGCCAGAGCTTGCATACCTCTTTGCTGGAAACTCACCACACCACCGACTATTAACATGTGGCTTGGCAAGGTAGAAGACATAAGACAAATGGAGGACCTGATCCATACAGCACAACATAGGGAAGAAGCATTCTCTAAGACATGGCAATTATGGACGATGTTTATATACTCGGCGGCGGGCCAGTCTCTGAGAGACGCGGACGCGATCCGGTGAGTGCACGGACACGTGAGCAGTGTCACTAGCATCCCGGGAGTGGAGCCGTGATTATTCGGGCTCTGGATAATATGTGGGCTCTCATGCTCGCGGGAACCTTCCCCTGGCCCTCCCCCCCCCCCCTTCCCCTACCTTCCTAATTTTTTCCCCCGTTCCTCCTCCCCCCCCCCCCCCCCTACACTCTTCTTCACTTCCTTTTTTCCTCCTTCTCCTTCCTGTCTCTTTACCCTCAATCTCTTTTAATTTCTAATCTTAATAAATATAGAAAATAGAGGACCGGCGCAATGGGAACCAGCAGAGAAAGTTGTCTCACGTACACCTCGACCCTACGGTTCAACTCACTATAGTCATATAAGAACTGACGTGGGGTCTTAGATTGACAAGCTGGATATTGTCCTGGTGAATAAGAATTTTGTAAGAATTTGTATCATGATACTATACCATGTATATGTTCAAACGAATGTATATTCATGTATCTGTGGGCCCATGTGGGCCGTGTTCTTGTCCTAAATAAACAATTTAAAAAAAAAAAAAAATGATATATATATATATAAAAAAAAAAAATATATATATATATATATATATATATATATATATATATATATATATATATATATATATATATATAAGCTAAGAGGGATATTGATAAATTAAATTACCCCACCTATAAGTGTATTTAAACCACAAAACGAATGATGTATAAATGTGATTTTAACAGTTATTAAACAAAAATACTTAACAAGCCCTAATACCATAATATGACATAGTGAATATATTATTGAATAAGCCTGATCACGAAATAAAAAATATAAAACTAACATGTTATAAAAAACATATTAATGTGAAAAAATATATATTATTGGTTTTAATTGATCAAGTACATGTTAATATATATCCTTATAGTTAAATTCTGAATGAATTGGAAAATTATAAAGTGAAAAAAATTTAAATATAAAGTGAAAAGTGCTGTGAGAAAAAAAAAAAATATGGCTTATATAGTCCAATTTTCAAAATGTCAAAATTGGCCCTAATATAATAACCTCCCCTGGTGTCTCAGAGCGAGTTCACATGTATATAAAATTGGACATTAAAATAATCAGGAGTTATCGATAAAAGCATTAACATCAGTGTCGATATTCAACCCATGAGGTGCGTATGTTCTCAACCTGTGGATCCAAGTCATCTCTAACTGGGAAATCCCCCTAATCCAAGGATCCTCAAACTACGGCCCTCCAGCTGTTGCAGAACTACACATCCCATGAGGCATTGTAAAACTCTGACACTCACAGACATGACTAGGCATGATGGGAATTGTAGTTCCTGAACACCTGGAGGGCCGCAGTTTGAAGACCCCTGCCCTAATCAACGAGCTTCCCCTCCAATGGGGCCTAAACTTATCGATACCTAAAAAGATAGTCTTGGAGGGGTCCTTATTGTACTAATAAGTAGTGCTTTGACACTGAGTGGTTTTTAAATCCAGTTAAAATATTGGTGATGTGTTCGTTGAGGCGCACCTGAAGGGGTGCCTGAAGGGGTCTGAAGGGGTCGCTTAGTCCTGCCTACATATTGCAGGCCACACGGGCACTGCAACATGTACACAACTCCCTCAGTAGCGCAAGTGATAAATGGTTTTATTACATGGGACTCTTGTGTACTGGTGGAGATGAACGTAGTAGCTCGTCTGTGGGAGCAAGCACTCAAAGAACAAACTCTACATTTTTTGCACTGGTAAAAACCAGTCAATTGATTAAAAAAACTGGGCCTTGAAACTGGTGGATTGAGAATAATTGGGGCTAACCGGGGCTAACCGGGGCTAACCGATTTCTCAGTGATGGTGCCCCTCTGAAGATGACACAAGGTTTATCCGGTAAAACCTTATTGAGAACCATATCACTCTTAGCAACATGCCAATGTTTATAAACTAAACTCTTAATGGTATTATGTTGTAGAGAGTAGGTCATCACGAAAGGGACACCAGAGGAAAATTCCTCGTTGGCCCTAAGGCCCTTGTCTGCAAGCAGATCGTCTCTATTAACTTGCTTCACAGTATCTAGCATTTTTTGTAAGGATTCTTTTGAGTAGCCCTTTTGAAAAAACCTTTCAGTGAGAACCTCTGCCTGCACTAAAAAGTCAGATTGGCTGGAGCAATTTCTTCTGAGCCGGAGGTATTGGCTTTTCGGGACCGACTCGAGCCAAGGACGATGATGACAGCTGTCCACTGGTATAAAGGAGTTCCTATCGGTCTCCTTGAAAAAAGTGGACGTAATTAGTTTATCTCCACTAGCAGAAATTTTTAAGTCTAGAAAATTGATAATAGGTTTGCTGTTGTGCCATGTTCTTTCAATTTGGTTATGACAGATTTGATGGTGCTCCTAGGGATCATCAAAGATTTGGATTTTTTTTATAACCTAACCCTGACTTGTACTTCTCAACAACATTGTCCCTTACTTGTTTGGAGAGTTCCTTGGTCTTCATGGCAGTGTTTGGTTAGTGGTGCCTCTTGGTTAGGTGTTGCAGCCTCTGGGGCCTTTCAAAAAGGTGTGTATATGTAATGACAGATCATGTGACACTTAGATTGCACACAGGTGGACATCATTTCACTAATTATGTGACTATTGAAGGTAATTGGTTGCACCAGAGCTTTTTATGGGCTTCATAACAAAGGGGGTGAATACATACGCACCTGCCAATTATCAGTTTTTTATTTCTGAAAAATAGTTTTGTGTATTATATGTATATGTGTTCTGATCCATCACATATAATTCAGATTAAAAAACATTGAACTAAAGGATGTAATGTAACAAAATAGGTAAAAAGCCATAGGGGGTGAATACTTTTGCAAGGCACTGTATGTGTTGTCAAGCGGAAGCCTGCTTGACAGGGTGACAAAACAGTGACACGATTGGGAGACAGGGATAGAGCAGTGCCACCCTATAAAAGAAAAGCACCTGAAACTTTATGAAAGTAAATAACTTATGAAATTACATTTACGTGTTAAAGCTTATGGGAAATGATCTCAAACTACTAGGAGGAAAGTTCAAAAGTAATCTTAGAAAGTATTATTTTACTGAAAGAGTAGTTGATGCTTGAATAGACATCCAGCAGAGCTAGTTAGTCAGTGAACTTTAAGTGGATTAAAATATATTTGGGACAAGCATAGATCTATACTCAGACAAAAAAAAGTAAAAAAAAAAAAATGTATCTATCTATCTAATCTAATCTATCTAATCTATCTGATCTATCTAATCTATCGGAACACTTTTTTGCCATCACTAGTCTATGTTTCAATGAGATTTTAGGGGTTTATGCATTATTTAAAGTGATTGTGATTTTTTTTTTTTCTAAATAACAAATATGTCATACTTACCTCCACTGTGCAGTTCGTTTTGCACAGAGTGGCCCTGATCATCCTCTTCTGGGGTCCCCCGGCAACGCTATCAGCTCCTACCGGCATCGTATAACCCCCTAGTAGAAGTGCTCTCCCGGGGGACAATCTTGCGGGTGCGATCCCAGGTCCAGCATTTGCGTCCTTGGATGCAGAATTTAGGACTCGGCACCGCCCCCCGGGTGCCCGCGTCATTGGATTTGATTGACAGCAGCGGGAGCCAATGTTTTTACTTTTATCTTAATGCATTCTATAAAACAATCAATGTTCAGGTATATATAGCAAAAATAAGGGTACCAACATCCCAATATTGATAGATTTGTGAAAAAGAGAATTTTGGGGACTAACAGGATTTTCCCAGTACCATCACAAGACATTACAACATAATATTTTAAAATAAAGTTTATTTACATACCGATAACATACATATTGAAAAAAATAGCATTTTCACTGGTCATGCCACCTCTGTTGGAATCCCACTGGGAACATGTTTTGCAGATTCCCCGCTTCTTCAGGAGAGCATTCAGATGAACACAAGCTCAAAGGAACAGCACAAAGACTCTACCACCTTTTGGAGGACACATCATATGGATTTAATTATGTAATAGATCTTTAATCAGCTGTGATCCATCTATCCCACTGCCTGTCTATCGTTTGTGCGCTCTTTAAAGGGATATTATTCAGAATTTGGCATACATTTTGGTATGTATTCTTACCCTCCATGGTCATGTATTTTTGATCTAACTGATGATAATTGATTACTAATGTGTATTATTATTTAGTTTTCATAGGACTCCTTTGGATATGTTCCCATGCTCGCCCAGGGTTGTATGCAACCTCAGTTGCCCTCAATAGTTTGTTAGCCCAACCAACAAGGTAGCTATTCTACTTCCAATGTTTACCAATGCCCATAGAAGATATGGGATATTTACTACTGCTCCTTAATGGTGCTATATGTATACTTACATTTTTCTACTCTCTCCATTATCCAGTTCTACTGTTCTTCCATCTTGCTCTCCTGAAGAAGTGGGGAATCCACAAAACATGTTGGTAGCTTGACCCCAAATGGTCTATGGGAGCTTGATTTTATATGTCTAATGTTAATTGGAGACATTTTTCATTCTCAGTGGGATTCCAACAGAGGTGGCATGACCACTTAGAGTGAAAGTGTTTCGCAATGCTCAGTTTTAATATGTATGTTATTGGTATGTAAATAAACTTTATTTTACAATATTATGTTGTAATATCTTGTGATGGTACCAGGAAAAACCTTAATGCATTCTATAAAGATAAAAAAATATTCAGTGAGCAGCAGCCCCCCCAGCCCCCCTAATAATTATTTGAGCCCCATCTTGATCCAGCAATGTTGCACAAGAACCTCGACTGCCTTGGGACTCTCCATTCTGATTGGCTGAGACCAGGGATTAACATAGGGGCTATTGGAGCTGCAGCTCCAGGCCCCTTTCTCAAGATAGGCCCATTTGCCCCCCCCCCCAAAAAAAAATCAACTTTGAGGGTTGTAGCTCGGTGACCAGGGGTCACAGAGACCCCACATTTGGGAGGTAGGTAGCTGAAGACCTACCCCACCACTGCTTAAAATGTGGGGCTGCTATCAGCTATGGTTCTGGAGATACGGCGCTGCTTGCGCAGCCGGTCAGAAGCAACATACAGAGCGGCCAGTTTAAATACAAACTGACACACTCTGCAGCAGACTGAGAGGATGAGCTCACAGGGCTTATAATAATTATTTTGTATATTGGTAATTAACCCCTTGCCACCCAGGCCAATTCTGACACTTCTATCCTACATGTAAAAATCATCATTTTTTTTTGCTAGAAAATTACTCAGAATCCTCAAACATTATATATATTGTTTTAGCAGACACACGATGGAATAAAATGGTGGTCTTTGCAACTTTTTATGTTACACAGTATTTGCGCAGCAATTTTTCAAACGTGTTTTTTTTTAAAAGAAACTGTTTCATTCATAAAAAAAAAAAAAAAACACTAAACTTAGCACGATTTTTTTGTATACTAAGCGATGCTTTAAATTTTTTTACAGGTTACATGTTTAGAGTTACAGAGGAAATCTAGTGCTAGAATTATTGCTCTCGCTCTAACGATCGTGGTGTATGTAACCTGTGTGTATCTGGCTCTGATACTAGCCAGTGCCTTCCCAGAGACTGACTAGTATCTCTCCCCAGCCTGTCCCCATACACCCTCTCACCTGCTGACCTGTGGATGGGGGAATCACTCCTGCAGTGTTATTGTGTTCTGCCTGTGGAGACAATGATCAGTGTTGCTAATTATAGCTGGCAGCACTGATTGTTTTGGGAAAAACTTGACAGGCTGGTTGTACTCAAGTCAGTTAATAGATTGACTTGTGTAAAACCAGCTAGCCCATACATAGATCGACTGTGGCTGGTGTCTGCTTAATTGGCTTAATTTCAATCAATGTATGGCCCGCTTAACCACTACGCAGTCCCTAAACATCCTTCCACAAACCTTTACATTTTTCCTTCCCAGATTCCTTCATCTTCCTCACCTGTACATAGTGCCCACTGTCATACTCTCCACACTTCTCTCCTATACATAGTGCCCGCTGTCATACCCTACACACTCCTCTCCTGTACATAGTGCCCGCTGTCATACACTTCTCTCCTGTACATAGTGCCGACTGTCGTACCCTCCACAGTCCTCTCCTGTACATACTGCTCATTGTCATACCCTCCACACTCCTCTCCTATACACAGTGCCCACTGTCATACCCTCCACACTTCTCTCCTCTACATAGTGCCCACCGCCATACCCTCCACACTCCTCTGCTGTACATACTGCCCACTGTCATACCCTCTACACTCCTCTCCTGTACATACTGTAACCAACCTTACCCTCCACACTCCTCTCCTGTACATACTGTAACCCAACCTTACCCTCCACACTCCTCTCCTGTACATACTGCCAACTATCTTTCTCTCCACATTCCTCTCCTGTACATGCTGCCCCCATCATACCCTCCACACTCCTCTCCTGTACATACTACCCTCTGTTATACCCTCACACTCCTCTCCTGTATATACTGCCCACTGGCATACCCTCCACACTCCTCTGTTGTGCAAACAGCCAATCCCCAGCAAAGTGGGCTGGCAGGGGGTAGGACCTCATAAAAACTCATGGGCCCTGCCAGCTGGGGCAGTCAGATGGAAGATGGTGATGGAGTTCTAAAGAGGCTGTCGTGGCCCTTGAGGGTGCCCCCTAGACAGAGGGGGAAGGTGACCTCAAGCCTGAGGCTTGGGTGCTGGAGGGACCCTCTAAAACACACAGGGGAATCCTTCCTGGAGGCACGGAAGCAAGGACAGGACAGCGGGAGCAGGTCAGCATGTCCAGGTCTCCTGAGAGTCAGCCAGGTGGGCTGGTGAGTGATCAGTCTGGGAGGACTGTGGAGAGAGTGTCAGTCTGAGAGGACTGTGGAGAAGTCCACCTGGAGGGCTAGTGAAAGGGACAGCTGCAGCCAGGCGGGCATAGGCCCAGAGAACCCCTTAATGAGAATAGAATGACACTGACAGTCCAGTTGTAATGATTGTACCGCTGTGAGCTGACCATGGTACTGCATTAATGCTTGTTTAGAGAGCTAAATTAACTAAAGACACACAGGGGGTCATTTACTATAGTGTTGCATTGCTAATTACTTTGAATTAGCGTTAAGTAGCGCTAATCGCGCTACTTATTGTTAAAACGGTATTCACTATAGCGCTGGTAAAAAAAAATACTCCCAAAAATCAAATTTACTATAGTTCCCTGAAAACAAATAGCGCCCAAACCCTTATGCCCCATACACACGGTCGGATTTTCCGACGGAAAATGTGCGCTCGTAGCGTATTGTCGGACATTCCGACCGTGTGTGGGCTCAATCGGACATTTTCCATCGGATTTTCCAACACACAAAGTTTGAGAGCAGGCTATAAAATTTTCCGACAACAAAATCCGATCGCATCAATTCCGACCGTCTGTGGCCAGTTCCGACGCACAAAGTGCCACGCATGCTCAGAAGAAATTCCGAGATGGAACAGCTCGGTCTGGTAAAATGAGCATTCGGAATGGATACAGCACTTTCGTCATGCTGCAATGTTTTAAATAGTTTAATACAGCGCACTCTGTTTATCTTTATAATGTGAGAAGAATGAAGTAGTTTTGCTGCTCATATTCACACAGACTTCTCACAAACTTATTTCTTTATTCTTTTTCGGGATTCCCTCAATATATTTTGATTTGTCACATCTGACCACATTTCTTTCTGGTTGTTTTTAAATTTTTTTTTTTCAAGGCTGTTTTTGTCTTTTTGGGTTTGTATTTTTTTCAAGGCTGTGTTTTTATTGGTTTTTTTTTGTGTTTTACTCCATAATATTTTTGTGTGTGTTTTATGTGTCAAGTTACCACAACACCATTGTTATCTTGTATTATTTAATCTCAAGGAGATTGTTTGGTGTTGGTGTCCCTTGTAAATTTCACATTGTATTTTGAAATGTACCTGCCTCCTCACAAACAAACTGTCCTTTTTGAAGGAAAACACACATAGGCGAGTATAATTGAAACAAAAATTCCTTTATTAAGGGCTCAGAACCAAACAAAGAGGGAGGCAACGCTGGAGAAACATAATAAATTGGCGAAGCCTTTGACCTCCAGGGCAGACATCAATTCTTTTCCAGCAAAATTGGTGGCCTGAGGAGTCCATATGTAAGGGAGTGCAGTCTGGTCCAGAAGTCCCAGAGATCTGGAAAGCAGAAGATGACATGTATGTTCCCAGGCTGTGGTCATACAAGAGGCTGCATATTTTGCCAGTGCAGACTGAACCCAGGGTCATCACTCTCTGGTCTTCCTTCCACGCTTCCTTCCTGGCTGTGGCTCTGGTGTTGGCGATGTGGCAGGAGGAGGAGTAGGACCTGGAGGAGGAGGACTAGGAGGAGTAGGACCTGGAGGAGGAGGAGGACCATGTGTGAGGTCACAAATGTGGGTAGCACATGTTATTTGGCCCCTCAATCCCTTATTGAGAGCTTCCAAAATTAAAAACTCACATAGGAGTCGTTGGCCCTCCTCCATCTGCATCATTTTGCAGGCAGTTATGCCAGCAAAGTCCTCCTCCACACTGTGGGGGGTTCTCAGGGCCTCTGTAGCCTTCCAAAAGAGGCCTATGGCAGCCTCCTTTAGGTTACTCCTCTTCCTGGCACTTTGTCTTTGAAGGTGGAGGGGAGGGACCCGGGTATCAGGCAGCCTGCTTGGCCCGGCCACCTCCTGGCTGAGACTTCCCTGTGTATGAAAAAGGGACATGGTTTTAGTTTTTGCTTCATCAATCACAATCAGAAATTAGTACTCCAAACTAACATCTAGTTAACGTCATTGATTGGACAACCAGAAATATTTAGAGGAATGCTATACCTGGCTCAAGCTGGGCTCCTCCACATGTTGCTGCCTGGAAGGCCCAGGTTGGGCGTCCAAAGCCTCAGCTGGGGGTGAAGAAAGTGTGGAAGGAAGAGTGGAGAGTGCTGGCCTGGGTTCAGTCTGGCCTGCCAGAAAATGCAGCCTGTCATAGTACCACAGCCTGGGAATCCTGGACCTTCTTGCGCTCCCTTAGATAAGTGCTCCTCAGGCCACCAATTATGATCCTCAAATAGGTGATGTCTGCCGTGGGGATCACCGTCTTCACAAATCCCAACAAATTATCCAGTACTGCCTTCCTCTTTGTTTGGTTCTTATATTCAGTGTGATTTATCTGCCACAGACAAGGCAGCTCCCTGAACATATCAATGAAGATTGGCATAAAGTCCTTATCTTTCAAGATATCCATTTTCACTGCAAGACACAAAACAAGACAAACCCTAAAGTCTGCCTAAAGTCTTCTAAACTTGTGCAAATACAGGCCTCAATCTAGAAGCAGTATAGGCCCAATGTTAAATCTTACCTTCACTATCACGATCGGTGCCTCCGTTACCCCTTCCTCCGCTCACAGATCGTACGTACTACGCACGCGTGTTACGCTTTATAGACACTGCGCATGCGTGAAACTCCCCCGCCCCTGACGTTCTTTCTAGTCTATTCCCCGCCCCTTCTCATTCGGCGCAGTGGGGAAGAGCACATGGCGGAATCAGAGCAGGTGTCTGATAATTACACCAACGAGGAGGAGGAAAGCCCGGAGCCAGAAACATCCCGATCCAGAAGGAGACGATTTAAGGCATCAAATATGTCCTTTGGGGAGATGTTGGAGATGGTTGACATCCTGAAGAGGGCCGACTATGATGGGAAGTATGGACCTTACCCCAACCCCAAAGCCCGAAAGGCCAAGATCATGGCGAAAGTGGTCAAAAGTCTGCACCGGAATTTCGGGGTACGTCGATCGAAAGATCAGCTCAGGAAGCAGTGGTCGGACCTGAAATTAAGAGAGCACAAGCAGTACAGAAAGATCCGGAGAGTGCTGTGAAAAAGTAAGTAGTTGTGCTGTGTTCCTATTCCCGTTCGTGCTGCTCCATGTGCTTTTCTTACACGGTTGTCCAGTTTAAAATGGCAACTTTCAGGTTCATGGGCACATGATTCGTTCGTATCAAACATTGTTCGTTCGGCCTAGAAAACACCATGGTTTTGGCCATATGCATATGGCCACATTTTTTAGGGCCTACTTGTCTGAAACTAATTTGGTTGTGTAGATGTGTTTGTAACTAGAATGAAATGCAAACTAGATTCTGTGTAAGGAGAGGACACTCAGCAGCAGTTTTCATATCTGGACGCTGTAGCACTAGTGTGGGACACAAGAACACCCTTTTTATTAGGGGGTCCCACACAGGTGCTCCATTGTATACTATAGGGGTGTCTCGATCTGTGAAGCTTGTACAAAACAGGTAAGTATTCCAGCTTGACAAAGGACAAGAAAAATACTACATCTTGGAACTCTGGCCACACAAAAATTAAACCCCATTTACAAACAATGTTTCATATTTATAGTTCTGCCATCAGATATCTGTGTGCTAAGTATACCTTTTTTTTTTTTTACATAGGGGAGAAAAGACTCGGAGAACACCCCTCATCCGAGGAGACCAGAGACCCCCCACCTCTGGAAGAAGGGGAAATCCACCCAAGACAAACAGAGCAGGAGGAGGAAGACGTGGTGGAAATTGGCACCACAACAGGTGAGTGTCTGCGACCACAGGCTCAGGTAAGAGATGGATGCCGGCATATTTATAATACATGTTTTTTTTTTGTTTCTATCTTTTTTTAGGTGATCGTGATGTTGTGGATCCAGATCCTTTCACCTCGAAAAGTGCACAGATCCTGATCGGGGAGATCATGGGGTGTAATAGGGACTTGGAAAACATCAAGAAAAACATCAATGATGCTCTTCAAAAAAATAAGAACATCATTGATGTTTTGGGGAGAGTTTAAAACCCCTCCAAATCCCTTTGTTTTTGGTTGTGCTACAATTTTTTAACATTTTTTGTAAAATTGTAGAAAAGCCAAATTTTGAAGAGGCACACAGTTTGTCAACATGTGCTATCTGCCATCACGGGAGATCAATGGACGCGTTTTGGGGGTGCAACCCCTTCCTCAATAATAAAGTAGCTGAGAGGAAGGGGTTGCACCCCAAAACACATCCCTTGATCCCCCGTGATGGCAGGTAGCACATGTTGACATTTGGCTATTTGTGTGCATCTTCAAAATTTGGCTTTTTCGGGGGCGACTTCACCCCATCTGAACACAATATCAAACACAGTTTGTAAATACTCATGTCTGATATTGCCTTCAAGTTCTACCAAATGTGAACTTTGTAAGTTCAAGATTTGTGTCTTTCTTGTTGGTTTTAAGCATGCCTGTTTTATCTTAAATGGACATTTCTACTTTTTCTAATGTGACCCCAAAAATTGTTATACAACAAACATGTTGGTTTGTCTGAAAAACCTTTTCGAAATGCACATGTGATTGTGCAGGTATTAAAAAGATTCTTAACCACTTCAATACCAGGCACTTAGACACCTTCCCGCCCAGCCCAATTTTCACCTTTCAGCGCTGTTGCAATTTGAATGACAATTGTGCGGTCATGCTACACTGTACCCAAACAATTTTTTATCATTTTGTTCCCACAAATAGAGCTTTCTTTTGGTGGTATTTGATCACCTCTGCGGTTTTTATTCTTTGCGCAACAAATAAAAAAAGACAGAAAATTTCGAAAAAAAAACAAGTTTTTCTTTGTTTCTGTTAATTTTTTTGTAAATAAGTACGCTTTCTCCTTCAATAATGGGCACTGATATAGCTGCACTGATGGGCACTGATACGGCGGCACTGATGGGCACCGATGAGGTGGCACCAATGAGGTGGCACTAACGGGCACTGATGATGGGCACTGATAGGCGGCACTGATGGGCACTGATAGGTGGCACTGATGGGCACTGATAGGTGGCACTGGTATGCGGCACTGATGGGCACTCATAGGTGGCACCGATGGGCACTCGTAGGTGGCATTGATTGGTATATATGGGTGGCACTGATAGGTACTTATGTGTGGCACTGATGTGTGGCACTGATGGGCACTGATAGGTGGGTACTGATGGGCACAGATGGGCACAGATGGGCACTGACAGGTGGCACCGATGGGCAATGACAGGTGGCACAGATGGGCAATGACAGGTGGCACTGATATTGCATTGCTGGGCAGATCTGGGCATTGCTGGGCATATCATTGGCATAATAGTGCCAATCAGTGCCCATTTGTGGGCACTGATTGGCACAGATTGGGCACATGTGGATGGCCATGGGGTACATACCTGGCCATCCACGTTGCCCCTTCCCTGGTGGTCCTAGTGGCATCCCTGGTAGTCCAGTGGGGTGATCTGCGGGGGGGGCTGCGCTGATAAACAATCAGCGCAGACCCCCCCTGCCAGGAGAGCCGCCGATCGGCTCTCCTCTACTTGCGTCTGTCAGACGCGAGTGAGGAAGAGCCGATCAACGGCTCTTCCTACTGACAGCGTGATCAGCCGTGATTGGACACGGCTGATCACGTGGTAAAGAGCCTCCGCCGGAGGCTTTTTACCAAGATCAGTGTAGCGGTGTGTCAGACTGACACACCGCTCCACCGATCGCCGCGAGGGGGCGCGCTGCGGCATGTTATCCTGCTGGACATCATATGACGCCCAGTCAGGATAACAGAACCACTTCCTGGACGTCAATCCGCTATAGGGCGGGCGGGAAGTGGTTAATCAAAAATGTGTGGATTGTTGTCTCAACGCTACTACACTTTTGTGGTGCTCTATAATTGGTGTTTTTTGTGACAATGGGTGTTATTTCCTAAGGGCAAATCTACTTTGCACTACAAGTGCAGTTTCAAGTGCACTTGTAGTGCAAAGTGTCTTTGCCTTTAGTAAATAACACCCAACAGTGCTTTGTAAGGTTACCCAATCATGCCATTTTCAGGACTCACCACATTTCTGTCAGGGTCAGCTAAAACAAACACAAGCAGTAAATGTCACCAAAGATTTGCTTATTTTTTTTATTATTTGAAAAAGGTTTTACACATTGTCTGGCATATTGATAGCCCCCCTACCCGCAAAGAATTCAAGGTATCTTAGCCGGACATCACGGGCACTCAGGGGGGGCAAGCCAGGACGGCCACTTTCAAGCGCCGTCGGGGTTGGTTCATTTTGAATTCCAGCCTCAGGCCCAACTGAGCCAGCATAGTTGGCAGAATGTTGCCGTAAAAAGTTGTGTAGAACACAGCACGCCAGGATAATATGATTCAGTTTGTACTCCGCCATATGTATGGGTGTAAGAAATAGGCGGAACCGGCTGGTCATGATTCCAAATGTGTTCTCCACCACTCTTCTGGCTCTGGCCAGCTGGTAATTAAAAACCCTCTGGTCCGGGGTGAGGGTCCTCATTGGGAATGGCCGCATAAGATGGTCCCACAGCGCAAAAGCTTTATCCGCAACGAAGAGGAATGGGAGTTCTTCCACATTGTCTTTTGGAGGTGGCAAGTCCAAGCTGCCATTCTGGAGACGCCTGTAGAACTCCATCTGGGTGATGACTCCACCATCGGACATCCTGCCGACACCACCGCCAACATCACAATACTATTGAACCCCCTATAATTATAACAGTATGCCCCCGAGTTGGGTGGTGGGATGATGTGGACGTGTTTCCCATCAATTGCCCCTCCGCAGTTAGGAAAGTCCCACCACTGGGCAAAGTGGGAGGCCACAGTCTGCCATTCCTGTGGCGTGGAAGGAAACTGTTGAGGAAAAGAAAAACAAATTAGTCTTTTTGCACATAAATATGGAAAGCAGATTAGGCACAAACATTCTTGGCCAACATCAAGATACCATTTATTTATGGGAATTTTTAAAGACCAAAGTATAAGGTACACCTATCAGATTTCCCCCCCCCCCTCTCATTGGCCGTTTCTAACATTATAGGGGGGGGGACTCTTGGACAGGTAACCCTCTCCACTTCATTGAGAGATGAATGCCTATATAATGTGTATTACTTTGAACAGCCCCTCCTTAGTTACACTATTGACAGCCCACTGAACAGGTAAGAAGTGTCATAATACAAAGATATAAATACACACATTTGAGCACATTTGGACATTCTGCTATTACCTATAAAGATAATAATAGGATACCAAAACTTTAAACAGTACCATTTGAAAGTATACAGGCAGGCCTTTGCACTACATGCTTTGGGGAATTAATCCATAAATCTGACCACAAAAGAGATGGGTATAGTGTGTATGGGTTTGGCAAAGTCAGCAGATATATGATTGAGGATAGACAGAGAATTGGTATCAGCTGACTTAGCAGTTGGGGGGAGGGAGGGTTCAAAATGATTTGGGGACACCCAAAAAAAAGCCTCTGGCACTCTGCCTGAATTTGAAGCACCAATCACATTTCCAAACATTTTAGGAGTGTTTGGGGTAAAGCACTACTATGGAGCTGATAAAATACATTGTTAAGTGACTACATGAGGTGAATATAGGGGCAGGAGACCATGCTGGGGAGGTAAGTGAAGGCAAATATGTATGAAGGCCAAAAAAATAATTACATAAAAATCCAGCATGCATGAGGACAAAGGGGACATTCACAGCATATTACAATCATGGTAATTAGGGAATGAGGAAAGAAATACAATATATTAGCAAACATTATATACAATAAAATGTGATATTAAAGGATAAAAATCTTACCTTAATATACTCCTTCTGCAGGACCTGTATGATGGCAGAACAGGTCTCTTGGATAATGATCCCCAGAGCCTGGGGGGAGATGCCTGTTGAGAACTTCAAGTCCTGCAGGCTTCTCCCTGTCGCCAAGTACCGCAGGGTGGTGACTAGCCTCTGCTCCGGAGTGATGGCTTGCCTCATGCAGGTATCCTGCCTGCTGATATAGGGGGTCAGCAAAGCCAACAAACTGTGAAATACAGAGTCCGTCATCCTGAGAAAGTTCCTGAAATCATCAGGATTATTCTCACGGATCTCACGGAGCAAAGGCATGTGACAGAACTGGTCATGCTGAAGCAACCAATTCTTGATCCATTAACTCCTCCCCACCCTGTCCATGGACTGAACTTGTGTCAAGGTCAGGACCCCAACACCAAGCCCCCACACAGCACAAACAGTAACGAACGAACAAGAACAGAATGACAGGAGTCACGCGTCACTTGCTGCACACACTGAAGAGCAGATACAAACTAACAAGCACAAACTGAACAGCAGAAAACGATCTGAAAACCATGAGTCTGAAAAAGCACGAATCGTCTCTCACCAAACTTTTACTAACACGAGATTAGCAAAAGGAGCCCAAAGGGTTCCCCGCTTGGTTCTGAACTGGCCTTTTCTAGTCTCGTTGTACGGGGTGTACGTCACCGCGTTCTTGGCGATCGGAAATTCCAACAACTTTGTGCGACCGTGTGTACGCAAAACAAGTTTGAGCCAACATCCGTCGGAAAAAATCCATGGAATGTCCGATCAATGTCCAATCAATGTCCAATCATGTCTACGGGGCATTACTCTGCTAAAACCTGGAGTAGTGCACATGGAAATAATGTTTAGAGCATGATACAATTGCCTAAATGGTACTGAAATATGCGGTATATTGTTTAAAGATAATCTGCTTTTAAACTACACTGAAATATCTTTAAAAGTCTTAGAAAAAATAAATTCCCCGTCTCTGTACAACTAGGTGCCAACAAAACTGAGCATGCTCAGACCTGCAAATAGCTCTCATTTTAGCTCTAATGTCTTTTTTACATGGCGCTATAGTAAATACCAAAATGAGCGCTGTGTTAAAGAGCATTTTATGGGAGTGAAAATCTGCGCTATTATAGTCCAATGCAAGTTTTAGGCATTGATTCTAATGGTACAATTGTAACTTCTTCAAATAAATCCTTTTAATGTTGAGATGAAATGTATCTTTCTCTGAAATACATTTTTCTTTGCAACATTGTTGCTTCTACTTAATCTATTTTGTTTTTAAGAATGTTAGAATGTGGAATGGTTTCATGTGTCGGTAAAATATATTTTTCTCTGTCACTTTCACTTGTTACTCTCCATCTCACAACAATCTTTACCCAAACTGACACAGGTGTCTTTACAAACCGCAAACAATACCATTGCTGATGCAAATTTAAAATAAGTCACAATATTTTATTATTTCCAAATAATCATAATTTGAGCCCAAAAAATGTGATATGTGTACCAACATCAGAAATCAAAATGTCATTCCCAAAAATTTGAGGGTAATATCTCTATTCTACACTCACCCACAAAGAACCACCAAATATCACAGAATAAATCAAGAAGAATAACTCTTAAGTAATGTAATTCCATCACCTGTATGTCCAAAGAAATGCAGTATTTACACATATTTATGTGTAGGAGGTTTTTACAGGCAACTCTGTGGCTTAGAAGTTAGAACTTCTGCTTAGCATCCCTGAGTGTCTGGGTTCGAATCCCAAACATGTCACTTCATGTAGAGAAGTTGTTTCAGCCCTCTATGATGTTAATTAACTCCTGACTCAGGTCTTAAAATGATGTCTAAATGTAGTATTTATGTGTAGGAGGGTTCCACCACCATATTAAAACCTTGCCAGATGCTGACCAAAAGTATTGGGATGCCTGCCTTTACACACACATAAACTCTAATGGCAGCCCAGTCCTAGTCTGTAGGGTCAAAATTTGATTTGGCCTACCCTTTGCAGCTAGAACTGGATGAGAAGGCCTGGCTCGCAGTCTCTGCTCTAATTCAGCCAAAAGGTGTTCTATAGGGTTGAGGTCAGGACTCTGGGGTGGAAGAACTTGACTGACCTGCACAAACTCGCTCATCCATGTCTTTATTGGCCTTGCTTTGTTCACTGTTGTGCAGTCATGTTGGAACAGGAAGGGGCCATCCCCAAACTGTTCCCACAAAGTTGGGAGCATGAAATTGTCCAAAATGTCTTGGTATGCTGATGCCTTAAGGGTTCCCTTCACTGGAACTAAGAGGCCAAGCCCAACCCCTGAAAAACAACCCTACATCATAATCCCCCCTCCACCAAATGATTTGGACCAGTGCACAAAGTAAGGTCCATAAAGACATGGATGAGTGAGTTTGGGATGAAGGAACTTGACTGGCCTGCACAGAATCCTGACCTCAACACAACAGAACACCTATGGGATGAATTAGAGGCCCTCCTGAACCATAGCAGACCACATGCCCTTAACATGGGCAGGGTGCTTTGGGGTCCCCCCCAAAACACCTTGTCCCCATGTTGATGGGGACAAGGGCCTCATCCCTACAACCCTTGCACGGTGGTTGTGGGGGTCTGCAGGCGGGGGGCTTATCGGAATTTTGAAGCCCCCTTTAACAATGGGGCCCCCAGATCCCGCCCCCATGTGAATGGGTATCGGGTACATTGTATCCCTACCCATTCACCAAAAAAAAGCAGTGAAATGTGATAAAAAACAATAGCCGGTTTTTGACAATTCCTTTATTGTAAAATAGCTCTAATAGTGGTCTTCTCCCCCGAGCCGTGTCTCCTGCCTTCATCTTTTCCTGGTGCTGTCTCTCTTGCTGCCATCTTCTGTCGCCGTCTCTCCTGCCGCTGCCTACTTCTCCCGCTGCTGTGTTCTTCCTCGCCACCGTCTTCCTCCTTTGTGTTGTCACCCTCTGTCTGGTGTCTGGTACACAGCCATGGGGCCTGACCATCCGTTGACGTCACAGCCGCGAGCAAATTTAAATGACATTTTTCTTTTAGAAATGTAATTTTGCTGTGGTACAGTAATAAACACAGGAAAGATGCACTACTTTACAGGCATACTAAGGACACCCCCCAGGCACGATATTTAAAGGAAATTTTAATTTTTATTGTTTCACTTTAAGCATTATTAAAATCACTGCTCCTGAAAAAACAGCCGTTTTAAAAACATTTTTTACAATCGATACATGTCCCCTGGGGCAGAACCCAGTTCCCCTTACACTTTTTATGGCAAATATCTTGCATATAAGCCTTCCGTGAGAACTTTGGATTTTGCAGGTTCGAGCCCAATTGACTTCCACTATTCCCACATATGTGACCTGACAGGCATGTTCGCCAGCAATAGCGCTGCTTTCCATTTGCATTAGCGCCCAGTTTCTGAGAGTTGAAGTCTTAATTAGTCTTAATTGGGCGCTATTTTCCGGGACTGCAGAATCATTTATTGGCGCTATAGTAAATGACCCCCACAGTATCCAGTACAACACAAATAGAATCAGCCTACTAAAGCCATGGGACATTCTTCCTCTGGGTGCGGCTGTAGATTAGAGAAGGATCTGATTATTTATATTACAAATATGTCTCATCTGTGCTAAATTCTTCTATTGTTGCTTACTAAACAAATGTAATCCATGACTGCCATTGACCTGAAATGTCACCACACAGAGGCTTAAAGATAAACCACAGGCAAACAACTAAGCTGAGGCACTCTGCACATGCTCAGTTTGGTGTGTATTGCTAAAGAGATTGTTTGTTTTTTTTGGGAGGGTGAATGTGAGCAGCACAGGGCCAATCAGTACTGTCCAGACAGAGGGTAAGGGGTCATGCAGCCTCATAGCATAGTCAGAGGAGAATGAAAACTCCTCCTACAAGCTTTAACCAGTGCTTGGCCAGACACTGAAAGAAGTCAGAAGAATGCTGATGAGAAAAAGTATTTAGCCGTTTATATTTTCTAATTGCATTTCCATATTCTGTGTACTGTGGGGGACCAGATATAGTGAATGCAGGTTCTGGGTTTAGTAACACTTTAAGGGGTTTATTTACTAAATGCAAATTCACTTTGCACTACAAGTGCACTTGGAAGTGCAGTCGCTGTAGATCCGAGGAGGACATGCAAGGAAATTAAAAACAGCATTTGTGCTTGCACATGATTGGATGATAAAATCAGCAGAGCTTCCCCTCATTTCAGATCTTTCCCTCAGATCTACAGCAACTGCACTTCAAAGTGCACTTGCATTGCAAAGTGGATTTGCCTTTAGTAAATCAACCCCATAGTGTCACCCATCTAGCTGCAGCCTGATGATTGGACAATGAAGGAGCAGCAACACTGTCAGTACATACTCTGTCAACACATGTGCATGCAGCAGAGCCCCTCCCTCTCCCAGTCTGAGTCCTGTTGTACAGGAGATAACAGGGGGTTGATATCAAGTCAGATACTTATGTTAGCTTTATGTAAAAATAAATTCTTTTTGAAACCGCACCATGGCTACCCGGACATGTGTGAACCAGCTCCATTGAGAGCCGGTCACATTTACTTGTCATGCGAATTGGATGCGGTTTAAATATATATGTGAATCCAGCCTGATAGTTTAATTCCTGTCACATCCATGTAGTTTTTGTAAGCCTAAAACAATAAAAATACCATAGTTCCAATTTATTATTTCAACGGCTACCTGCTTTAAAGTGAATAATGAAATATGTTGACTCCCAAAGGAAATATGTTGACTTCTCCTGAAAATGCTAGTAGCCTGGCTGTCATTCTGACGAAATGGCCATTATTGAGTCCCTGAGCTGAAGCAAATATACAGATCAGAGGCTTTGGCTTTCCTTGGACTTCACTTGCCACCTGTTTGTTACAGCTCAGTAACTGGATGTGCTGAAGCCAGGGGATGGGCATGACTGCCAAGCAGCTAGCATATTCACAAGGATAGCAGTGGCAGCCTTGCTGTTTTTCTCTTTCAAAGTTATTTTTTAATAAACCAATGTTCTTTTCAGACACTGCCGCATTTAATGAGAACTCCTATTCTAAAAATAAAAATACTCATGGATACAGAACCAACAGTTCTGTTAGAAAACATTTTTGGGATGGGTTTCTCTTTTTTCTCCTTTTTTTTTACGTTGAGAAATTGACCTTTCAGTTGTTGCTTTGGAGATCCCCGAATGGAATATCTGAATTACAGGAATGGGTGTTAGAGGTTATATAAAAGGAGCGGAGCCTGCCTGGGACCAAGGCCAGGCTCTACAAAACCTTCACATAAATGGAATCAAATGGAAAAAAAAAGAACCTCCTGCTTGGGGCACCACAGTGAGTCACCCGCCTAATCTTCTGTGTGTACAAGTCAGAATTCTCATACCATCTTCTAAAGTAGTGCTGCTCATAGCACCCTATGGAGATCTATTAGTTAACCACTTGACCTCTGGAAGATTTACCCCCCTTCATGTCCAGGCCATTTTTTTGCAATACGGCACTGCGTTACTTTAACTGACAATTGCGACACTGTCCATAAATTAAATGTATATCATTTTCTTCCCACAAATTGAGCTTTCTATTTAAATCCTCTGCTTCATTACATACTATTTTTTTAAACCCAGTGATGTCATCACTGGATCTCTATGCTTCTCTGTGCAATGTAGGCAGATCATAGCTGGTGGGGGGTGCTTTACATCACAGCACCCTGTCTCAGTATTCCTCTCAAAAGCCTTCAGCCATTATGCAAGCAGAGAGCTGGCTCTTGAGAGGAGTTATGCCCATATTAAAATGCATTGATGGGTGTGTGTTAGAGGAGTTATGCCCACATGTGATTCTAAGCCTGCATGAGTAAAAGAATGGAAATTCAATGAATAAAAGGGATGGTATGGGGACAGTAGGGCTGGGAAGGAAAGTGCTAGATGATGTTGGAATTCCTCCAGCCAGAAATTGAGGTAGGCTTTATCTGACTTGCGGCAGTTCCTCGTGCACTCTCTGAGAAGCTCACAGTGTGCAGTGAAATCAGAGTGAGCAATTTCAGTAGAAAAGTGGAGCCTGTACAATTGTTCAAGACTGAAGGTCAGGCTGGAGTTCAGCTTCAATCGCTTCAGCCCCCGTACCTATACAATCCTTTTGGACCAGACCAATTTAACCTCCTTTTATACAATCTCAGATTGTAGCTGTGTGTCTTCTCCAGTGGAAAGAAAAAAAACTTAAGTCTGGGTTCACACTGATGCAGCGCGAGACACCGCATGGAATTTGCACAGGAATCGCAGCACATTCCTGTGCGAATTACATGCAGTGTCTCTGGGGTGCGATTTGAGCCATGGATTTGTATGGCTCAAATCACACCTCATTCGCACCAAACTAGTGCAGGACCCTTTTTTTGTCCGCACCAGAATCAGATCACACCCATGCGTTCCGATTCTGCAAATTGTGCTGTGTTTTGCAAAGCGATTTGTGGGGTGTCATTGACTTAACATACACTCCGCAATAGGTTAGCATGGACAGGTTGCGATTTAAATGCGGTCGAATCAGCAGTGAATTCGCACAGCATCTGGTGTGAACCCAAGTCTAACTATTCTTAACCACTTCCCGCCCACCATATAGCAGAATGATGGCCGGAAAGTGGTTACGTTATCCTGATTGGACGTAATATGACATGGAGCAGGATAAGCCGCGACCGAGCGCCAGCGGGGGTCGTTGGTGAGGTGTGTCAGTCTGACACACCGCATCACCGATCTCAGTAAAGAGCCTCTGACGTAGGGTCTTTACTAGGTTATCAGCTGTGTCCAATCACAACTTGTATGGCTGAATTTGCACTGCAAAGACATTGCATGTGATGTGCACAGGAATGCGTTGCGAATCACATGCGATGTCTGACATCACACAAGTATGAACTGAGCCTTAAAGTGGGCTGCCTTGTCCTTAAATACAGTTTTGACTGGCGCAGCTCATCGGAAAAGCACCCACCACATGAGTATAACTCCTTCCCGCCGACCGTACGCACATATGCGGCCTCGGCTTTGAGGGGTTATACCGGCATGATGCATGCAGCTGCATGCATCATCCCTGTACCGTTTTTTTTGAAGAGCGGGCGGCCGGCTCTTCAGGGATAACAACTGATGCGGCTAAAAGGCGCTTGGCTGTTATACCGGTGGAGCGAGAGGGGACCACCCCCCTTCCAGCCGCCTTCCGCCGCTCTTCCCAGGCCTCCCGTCCCACCAGGAGACCCGAGACATGATTCGGCACTTCTGCCGGCTAGAGTAAGACTGGAACGTACCTGGAAATGGCTTCATTCCAGTCTTCTTTCTGTAAACACGGAAGCGATGTCACAACGTCAATTTCGGTTTGCTCGGCTGCCAATGGCGCCGTTTTAAAAAAAAAAAAATCACAATATTCAGAATCGCCATTTTTGGCGATCTGAATACTTTGAAATGCATAGGAAGGATTTGGGGTCTTTTAGACCCCCTGATCCCTCCATAAAGAGTACCTGTCACCACCTATTACTGTCACAAGGGATGTTTACATTCCTTGTGACAGCAATAAAAATGATAATTTTTTTTTTAAGTAACAATGTAAAAAAATAAAAATAAATAAGAAAAAAAAAAGAAATTTTTTTAAAGTGCCCCCCGTCCCCGCGAGCTTGCACAGCGAAGAAAACTCGCCCACATATGTAAACGGTGTTTAAATCACACATGTGAGGTATCACCGCGATTGTCAGAGCGAGAGCAATAGACTTCCTCTGTAACTATAACCAGGTAACCAGTATTTTGTTTTTCAAACGCTGCCTATGGAGATTTTTAGGTACCGTTCCACGAGTGTGCGCAATTTCAAAGCATGACATGTTAGGTATCTATTTACTCGGCGTAACATCCTCTTTCACATTAAACAACAAAAATTGGGCTAACTTTACTGATTAGTTTTTTTTTAAATTCATGAAAGTGTCTTTTTTCCTTAAAAAATTGCACTTGAAAGACTGCTGCGCAAATACAGTGTGACATAAAATATTGCAACAAAATCCCTCCTGAGACGTGGTGGCCAACTACAAGAAACGTCTGACCTCTGTTATTGCTAACAAGGGTTTTGCTACCAAATACTAAGTCATGTTTCGCGAAAGGGTCAAATACTTATTTCACTCATGAAAATGCAATTCAATTTATACATTTTTTTAAAATGCATTTTCCTGGATATTTTTGTTGTTATTCTGTCTCTCACTGTTAAAATAAACCTACCATTAAAATAATAGACGGATCATTTCTTTGTCAGTGGGCAAACATACAAAATCAGCAGGAGATCAAATACTTTTTTCCCTCACTGTAACCTATAGTGGCTATGGGACATTTCTATATGTGCTGAGGGCACTTATGTAATACATAGGTTTATTTACTAAAGACAAATCCACTTTGCACTACAAGTGCACTTGTAAGTGCAGTCACTGTAGATCTGAGGGGAAGATCTGAAATGAGTGGAAGCTCTGCTGATTTTATCATCCAATGATGTGCAAGCTAAAATGCTGTTTTTTATTTTCCTTGCATGTCCCCCTCAGATCTATAGTGACTGTACTTCCAAGTGCACTTGTAGTGCAAAGTGGATTTGCCTTTAGTAAATAACCCCCATTATGTTTCAATCATATCACTGTAATAGTGTGCCACTTTGTTTATTTTATTTGAAATTTTCATGATGTTTATAAGCACTTAATTTGATATTCATATATGAATATTGTGAGCATTCACTAAATAAACATTCATTTGTACTTGGTGCATTTAGTAAAGCAGCTTCCAGGATTATGGTTTCTTCCTTATATTGATGGCAGCCCTGCGTGTCTCTTTTTTGGACGTTTTTTACTCCCCTTTTTCATATCAACATATCTACTGCTCATGTTATATGGACTCTATTGTCACTTGATTTTCATCTAGCTAATTCATTATCAGCAGATTTGCATTGGGATCTATATGAACTTTGGCTGTTGCGCCTATATTTGTATGATAGGTGCATATAGTGTACATGATATAAGTTTGCATCGAACAATGAGCACCATTTTTCATTTTTTCAGGTCTGCTATTCATTATATGATTTATGGAGGTTTCCTTAAGATAGAGCCACCTTGTACATTATCTTTTAGCGCTGCACATATACTGTTATTGGTGTTGCCAATCGTCCGTTAATTTACTGGCAGCTCGTAAATTTTATCCCATTTTCGGGCTGCCCATTAAAGCCCGTTATGGGCAGCGGTGCCTGTAAAAATGATGGCCGCGGGCCGACCATGCAACTGCGCATGCGTCGTTCTGAAGCCCTCCAAGCTTGGGAAAGCTCATACATGCCCGGCCAGGCGGTGCATGCGCAGCAACGTAATGGTGCCACCTGGCTCCATTTTTAAGTGGAAGCCTGTAGCACAGCGCTATGCATTCTCGGCACGGCGGTGCCACTGCCTCGCGAGTCGCTACTAGCCGCCACAGCAACCGAGGGGGAGTTGGAGAGGACAGGACAGTCAGTGAGTTAGAGCGAGAGAGAGAGAGAGAGAGCGGATGATACAAAGATGGCAGAGGACTCGAGGAGGACTGGGGGTGAAGCTGTGAAGGGGGCAGAGGAGGACACTGATGTGCCTTGCCCTGTGGAGAGGTGAAAGGGGCACAGGAGGAGGAGGACACTGTCACAGCCTGTGAACTGGAGGGGCACAGAGAGATACTGAAGGGGGACAGAGGAGAAACCTACCATGTCCGCAGCCTCTGTCCTCCACCTCCTGTACCATATCCGCAGCCTCTGTCCCCCAACTCCTCTACCATTTCTGCAGGCTCTGTCCTCCACCTCCTGTGCCATGTCCGCAGCCTCTGTCCCCCACCTCCTGTACTATGTCTGCAGCCTCTGTCCCCCACCTCCTGTACCATGTCCGCAGACTCTGTCCTCCACCTCCTGTACCATGTCCGCAGACTCTGTCCTCCACCTCCTGTGCCATGTCCGCAGCCTCTGAGGGCCAGTCTGAGGGGTGTTGCTGATGTAAGGGGGGAGTGAATACAATAATGTAAAGGGGCAGTGATACAAAGGTTCCCCCTTATATTAGTAACACCCCCCTTACCATAGTGTATTCACGCTGCGGAAGGTGGTCTCTGGTCACTAGAACCCCACCCTTACATTAGAGTCCCAGCTTAGATCATGATCTGCAGCTTTCCCCTTTACATAAGAGTTCCGTTTCACTGTAAGGGGGAATCCTGCAGCCTCTGATGTAAGGGGGAACTCTGTGTTGGCTGGGTTACAGTAATCTTACCTTCATGTAAATGGAGAAAGTTGGTTTTTGACTTTTGTTTAACTTAAACACATTGCTAATAGCACTAGCTATATGTTTATAGTTTAAATATTGATATTTGCACTGTTTAGCAGTGAAAACGGTAATTTTAGGTACTTTTTTTTAGTGTCCATGAAAAGTAAATTGCAGGATTTTTGCCAGTAAAAAATTTGTGCCGTTTGTAAATATTGGCATCCTGCCATTAAATGTCTTTTCAGGGGGTTGGCAACACTGACTGTTATTAAGTTTAAACACATATCTGTCCTTTACGGTGCTGGTTGCTTTTTATTTTCATTTGTATTTGGCACACAAGCGGTTACATTTTTTGATTTATTTATCAATAAATGGTGTATTACATGCTGTTCATACTCTATGAGATTCATTTTCTGTATTCTGCAAAACTCCTGGTTGATCTTGCTGCTCTCTATCTCCACCTCCTGTCCCAATTCAACTAGGGATTTTGCAGCTGAGGTTGCAACTCTGAACATGCTCAGTTTTCTGTGAGTTTCCATGCTGAGCATTTCCTCCTTATCACCTCATAGCAGCCCATGTGACTATAGAGTCACACACGTGGGTGTATACACAGTGGTAAATGACAGCAAACTCCCCTCCTCCTCCATGCCCACTAACCAGCTAAACACAATGAGAGCGGGGTATTACATGTAGATTAATGGATGCCTCACCTCCCTCTTATTCTAAGGCACAGGCTGGTGGGGCGTGACACAATTTAAAACAGTATTGATATGAATTACTTATTCTTACTCTGTATTCCAAAGACTGTGTTTTTTTTTTGTTTTGGTTTTTTTTTAACACGTGGTCAGCAGCAGAGAACTAGAAGCTCCTCAGTTATTGCTGAGATGAGGGGGATGAGGGAGCTGGGTGAGCTAAGCTGCTGTGACATTATTTCTTGTTCTGTAAGGCTGCAATCACACATGGGCATTTTTAATCGTGGGCAGAATCGCCATGACGTTGGCTCTCATTCTGGGCCGACGTCATATGACGTCAGTCAATTCAAACAGGGCATGCGTGCGATCGCGTGCGCGCAGTCCTGCACTGTCGGTGGCGACGTGTCCCCGAGACACAGCGCGTCACCGACAGGGGTGGACAGCCATTGGGCATGGCTGTTTACCACGTGATCGGCCGCGATTATGTCAAGGCCGATCACAAATGGTACTCCTGTCTTAAGACGGCGCATGCGCATGATCGGAAGTGTGCAGCGCCGTCATGTCAGTGGCGGCGTGTTCCCAGGGACATTGTTATTATCTCTATGTGCACTAGTTAGCTGGGCGTTGTACATATACATACCAACTGCAACAGGCTGATACAGAATTTTATCTACTTATTTATGCAATTTTCGTGTTCCTGAGTCACATTTGGTTCCCAACAGTATCTTGATACTGCATTGAACAAGATAGTACAAATGAATCGCTCTAAGCATGGAAACTTATATTTGTTATATAACTTTCTTTGAGCATCACTAGGTGGAGTCTTTCTGACCAGGACAAGCCCTCATTATAAAGACGGCTGGGAATCTGGGAGGCAGGGAGCAAATATTGTGAGGGAATAGAGGAAGACGCACACACTCTCAACTGCAGTTACATTGGAAGTTTTCTTCAGTAAGAAAAATGAACAAGTGGATTGTAATTGGCTTTTTTGCACTCCTGGCCTGTCAACTGGGTAAGTCTGCATAGAATGTATGTTTTTTTAGGCTTTTAGTATTAGTAGATTATAAGTATTTATCATGTTTTGTGTACTTTGGAAATGAGAATTATTTCTTTACACGTTAAACTTTTGGAAAAAGATGCTTTGGTTTTTACATAGTTAAGACTATGTCTGTCTTTACTATTAGTTCGGGAAAATCTGATGTTTTTAATACCTTTACAAAAATGTCAAAATATTTGTTTATTATCTGAGAAGCGTTTTATGATTATTTTAATCTCCGAAAACGGTGATTCCACTAAGACAAACATGTTTAAGAAAACATTTTTACTTAAAGTGACGCTAATCTCAATTTTGAAAGAAATAAGTCTATTTAAGTATATATTCTTAACTCCAAAAAAAAAATCTTCTATTGCTCTCAGCCACCTCCAAATTTCTTTTTTGTTTGTTGCTTTGATCAGACTTTCTATTAGAGGGTGACTACATTTATTCTCCACTGTATGTAGGAATGTAGCCGTCCTCTCTTGCTCACTCCCGAGATGGACTCGGTATTATGGACTATGGGATTTGTAGTTTACAGAGCGGTGCACATGACCACTACTAATGTACTCTGCTCTCCCTAAACAAACCGAACTGAGAGGGGAAAAGATAGATGAGAGACAGAAAAACACTGTAAGAAATCCTAAAAAAAAACAGATCATAGGCATGTGCACAGGGTGCATTGGGTGTGACTGGGCACACCCTAATCATGCCGTGCTGTGCCGATTCCCCCTGCTTTCTATCTTTGCCCTGCAGTGCTGTCAGCTTCCCTCCTCTCCTCTCAGGAGAGGTGCTCGTAAATATTTCATTAACTGGCCCCTTCCTTTTTTGAATGAACACAGTGAGTGAACTGTACCGATCGCTCCTGTCTTCATTTTAAACTGAAGCATAGTAAACTATGTTTACTTCAGGTTGCAGAGAAAGGAACTGGGGAATCTCTGTCCTCAGTTTCTTTCTTTATCTCAAAAGTGAGATATCAGAGGTCTGTTTCCCTTGATATTTCACCAAAGCCCTGTAATGGGAATAATATTGTAGAAAATAAATTTATAAAAAATTTAAAAAATAATAAAAAAAGAAAGGAGTATAAAAAGCTACTGACATCGTCCACTGCCCTACTGGCAACAACCTTTGCTCTGCTGACACCGTCCACTGCTCTACTGATAGACATGCATGTGTGTTTGTGCTCTGGAATGCACATCCCAATGCAATAGGCTGCGCACACCAACAAAGTAGATTATGGGGCCATTAAGTCGTGGATGTGTATGAATTATTTTTGGTGAATAAGGATATTGTTTAGTGTCACTTAAAGATACAGAGAGTCTTTTGATGTCTCTGATGATAAATTATCTTTACACCTTTCAGAGATCAGCTCTTTAGCGTCTAAAGGCAGCTAGACAAGGCTTATGCTCCATACACACTGGCGTTTTTTAAAAGGGGTTGTAAACCCTTGAGGTTTTTCACCTTAATGGATTCTATCCATTAAGGTGAAAAACCTCCTGTGATGCAGCAGCCCCCAGAGCCCCCCTTTTACTTACCTGAACCCGATCGTTCCAGCGACAGGGTGGAGCACACCAGCTTCAGCCGGTGTCTTCAGTCCTGATTGGATAGATTGATAGCAGCCATTGGCTCCTGCTGCTGTCAAACAAATTCAATATCCTATAAGCTCCTAGAAGCTGTTATTAGCATTTTTTTCTGCTCTAATGCCGCGTACACACGGTCGGACTTTTCAGCTACAAAAGTCCGACAGCCCGTCCGACAGACTTTCGACAGACTTTTGACGGACTTTTGGCGGACTTTCAACAGACTTTCTAACGACCGGACTTGCCTACACACAATCACACAAAAGTCCGATGGATTCGTACGTGATGACGTACACCAGACTAAAATAAGGAAGTTGATAGCCAGTAGCCAATAGCTGCCCTAGCGTCGGTTTTTGTCCATCGGACTACCATACAGACGAGCGGATTTCTGGGTCCGGCGGAGTTACGACGTAAAGATTTGAAGCATGTTTCAAATCTAAAGTCTGTCAGATTTGCGGCTGGAAAAGTCCGCTGAAGGTCCGGGGAAGCCCACACACGATCGGATTGTCCGTCGGACTTGGTCCGTCGGCGTCCGTCGAACTTTTGTAGCCGAAAAGTCCGACCGTGTGTACGCGGCATTAGAAGCTAAATAATGTTATCCCATGTGCCTATGCATACTACATTAGGCTATTAGCATTTTTTGAGGTTCAGCATCTAGGAGCAGAAAAAAAAATTGTGTTTGTAGACTTTTTTGGAGCAGAAAAAAAACGCTGAATGTTCCTAAATGCTCCTTAAAGCTTCTAAACGCTATTAAAAAACACTACTAACAGCGTTTTTTGAGCTTTTTTTTTTTCATTTTCATGTACTGTAAAAACGCTAATGCTCCTAAAAACCTCTAAAAGCTACTAAAACGCTACTACAAGCCAGCACAAAAACATGATTTTTCATCCAGCATTTTTTTCTAGCATTTTTTGATCGTATTAAAAACGCTAGTGTGCATGGAGCCTAAAGTGGTTCTAAAGCCTCAAGGTTTCTTACCTGAATGCATTCTATGCATTCAGGTAAAACACCTTCTGTGCTGCAGGATCCCTGCCACTTCCCCCTCCCCCCATACTTACCTGAGTCCGTTCAAATTCAGCAATGTGCATGAGAGCAGCAGCTCTTGCCATTGTCTCCTTCCTCTCTGGGGAGAATGATAGCAGCAGCAGCCATTGGCTCAAATGCTGTGACAAGGGAGCGAGGGCGGGGCCAAGCCACCCGGTCGGTGTGAAAAAACGCAGACTGGGCGACTTAGGAGTGAGCATGCATGGGTGCCCCCAGGGGAAGTGGCTCTTCATGGGGGCACTAGACGAAGAGGAGGGGCTTGGAGCGCTAGCGTGGGACCCCAGAAAAGGAGGATTGGGGCTGATGTGTGCAAAGCCATTGCACATAGCAGGTAAGTATGTAGTATATGTTTAGTGATGTCACCTACCTGACCTATGTCACGTTGAGGATCCCACATAGATTTTTTTATTTGTTTTTAAGAATTTGTTCCTACAAAACCCAGCCTACAAATATAGATTTGTATGAGTAGAGCTATTAGTGAGGGGTGGGTCTCTCCTCTGGTTATTCAGCTGTGTATGTAATGTGAGCTTTAGCTATATAGCTCTGTAAACAGCACAGGCTTTTCTCAGCAAAAGCAGTAAAGTTAAACTAGTAATACTGAAGCATGAAGCTTTATCTACTAGCTGCTAAAAGTAAATATGAAATATCCATATGCAATAATTACCGGACAAGAAAATTGTAATTTTTATTCCTTAGCTTTAAACAAAATAAAGGAAATTATGTTTACAATTCTATCTATACTGTGTTTTACTAGAAATGATCATGACCTTCACAAAAGAGAGAATATCACATTAATCAGTGTATTACAATATACTTAAACCTAACAATTAACTATTTTTATTTGCTCCATTTTTTTATATCTGTTCTATTGCCCCGTACAGACGGTCGGACTTTGTTCGGACATTCCGACAACAAAATCCTAGGATTTTTTCCGACGGATGTTGGCTCAAACTTGTTTTGTCTACACACGGTCGCACAAAGTTGTCGGAAAATCCGATCGTTCTGAACGCGGTGACGTAAAACACGTACGTCGGGACTATAAACGGGACAGTGGCCAATAGCTTTCATCTCTTTATTTATTCTGAGCATGCGTGGCACTTTGTCCGTCGGATTTGTGTACACACGATCGGAATTTCCGACAACGGATTTTGTTGTCGGAAAATTTTATCTCCTGCTCTCCAACTTTGTGTGTCGGAAAATCCGATGGAAAATGTCCGATGGAGCCCACACACGGTCGGAATTTCCGACAACACGCTCCGATCGGACATTTTTCATCGGAAAATCCGACCGTGTGTACGGGGCATATGAGTGCAAAAAAAATTTTAAAAAATACTTGTTGATCCTATCAGAAATCCAGTGCTGTCCTGGGCACATGGCATATATTATCAGCTATGCCCAGTTCACTTCTGTGAACTACAGAACGTTTTCCAATACATATCTAGTAGTTTATTCCTAGGGTGGCAACGCTGCTCCTCCATGGATACAACACGGTAAGTGAACGTTGTCACCCTAGGACAGAAAGATCATTTGAAAATAAAGCAAGAAAAAGGCAACCACATCTAAGGACTGGTAAGCTGCAATATATTACACTTTGTTGTTGGGTTTAGAATTGCGATTAGAATAATCCCAGCAGCCGAATTCCCACAAAAATCTGGATAATTCCAGTGAATGTCACTGAGGTTGCCAAAATGACCCAACTAAAGGAGGCTCAGAGGAGGGGGTAAAATAACATCGAGATCTGAGCAAAACATTACCTGTTCAAATGATTGTGAGGTTTTATGGCACAGTTATTTTCAACTGAGAACAAGGGACAAAACATGCACAATTACAAAGAAATGAAACCTACTAAAAAAAATGTAGTTCTTCATCCCATTTCCTTTTTTTTGTTTTAGTGTACTTTTGGGTATTTTTTAACCTCTCATTTAATTTCACCTGAGCTTTTGTAAATGTAAAGCACAACTGAACATTTAGCCCAAATTCTGGTTTAAAAAAAAATCTATTCAAGTATATATTCTTAACTCATAAAAGTATTTTCTATTGCTCTCAGCCTCCTCCAAATTCCTTTTTTTTTTTGTAAAGCAATCTCCTGTGCGTGGCTACATTCATTCTCCATGATCCCACTGTATGTAGCAACATAGCCACCCTCTTTTTCTTGTTCCTGAGATGGAATATGGACTACAAACTATGGGATATGTAGAGCACATAGAGCAGTGCACATGACTGCAACTAACGTGCACTGCCCATTCCAAACAAATGCAAATGAGGGAGAGGTTCGGGAGCTTACAAACAACATTATAAGAAGACAGAAAAGTAATCTCATGAAAAATAGATTACAGGACTATTAAGTAGTGCATATTTATGTAGCACGGCCCCCTTGAGGGCTGCTTGGATTTACCTGTTCGTCTGCATTGCCCTGACCCCGTGAACATTCCAACCCACCTGGCAATTCTGGGTTCTGACATCTTTTGCAAGCACCATTTAATGACACTTCACATTATTTTATATTATCTCAGCTTTTACTGGAGTAAGCAGAGGGGTATTTATATACAAAAAGGAGTAATTGATCAACCGAATTCCGGATAACAGGCCAACCTCTGGAGAGGAATTCCCCAAACAAGACAGCTTAGAAACAGTTCAACAGTACAAGAACACAATATACAAATATGTACAATGAAATACCATCTGGAGAATGACCTGTAAGAATAGTAAAGGGGAATCTCAGGAAGGCCTATTCAACCTTTATATCCTAATGAGTGATCAGAAATAATAGGGTAACACAGAGAATGGCTCGAGTAAGCTAGTGGTACTCCTTAAAGTGGTTTTAGGTAAAGGTGTCTATGTACAGTGTCTTATAGAACTGCAGTAAAATATTCCCAAGGATAAGGGGTCTGTACACAGTGTTCAAATAAAGTAACCAGAGAAGGATTGCAAATGATGGGCAACTGCCCTCTCACCAACTACCGGACTGGACAGACGCCTGGCAGACAGCGACCCTGGAAGAGACGTCCTTCAGGAAAGCGACCAGCGATGATTCACAGCTGCTGGGAGCAGATGTTTGTAGTGTCGATCTGATGGGTTGGTTGCGCGTAGATGTCTGACTAACAGCCAGCAGAGTTAGGCCCTCCGGGGCCCGGTTGGAATCACTCGATTGCTGCGTGTTAGGCCACAGCCTCCTTTCTCAGCCACAGAGAGGTGTGCACTCAGCAAGGCCCAAGAAGAAGAGAGCGCGGGCGGATCCCATGGCTCTTATTATAGTTCCTCCCAGAGATCGCCTCGTGTAGAAGCAAGGATCCCTGGGATATGTAGTCCTGGTGTAATACCACACAACAGAATCGCCAGTCTGCAAGACTACTAGTCCCACAATCCTTTTGGTTGGGCTCACAGATATGACGACAGTCACTGGCGCCTAGCACTAGAGGGATATCACTATAGATATAGAATAACGGGGGCTCGTAAGAATATAACTGTAGTCCACCATCGGTACATTTATTATGAATTAAGTTTGGAGAACAAGGATATATTTTAAATTTAGCTATTTTCAACCAGGGTTTCATGGAATCCCAGTTTTCCTCCAGAGGTTGCTATGGCTTCCGTGAGCTGTGGCTCCCATTTAAAGGTGCCTGCATAGCTCCGGGATCAATGCAACTTGGCAGAATCAGCTGCATGACACCAATGATCTTTCTAGTGGTCCATAAGGGTGGCATTCTGTAAGAGGGACATTCTTCCCATTGACCACCAATGTAAGGGATGTTTTCCTGCTAATTGGTTTTAGCAGGGATTCCCCAAGACCTGAAAATTATATTAAGGGTTCCTCTGAGGTAAAAAGGTTGAGAAAGGCTTTTTTAGTGTCACTATAAAATAATGAAATACATTTCAGGTACCTCAAAACAAAAGGTGTGCAAAGTCTTACAGTTCATTCTCTTTGGAAAGACACAGCAGACAGAGTAAAAATGCCTGTAACCAGCTGGCTTACCACAAAAAGGACCCTTGCTCTCTGTTTGGAAGCAGCGGTCTCTCAGTAGAAGTCCAACTCTAGAACTTTCCTTTCAGTAGGGAGCATGGGCTTTGCAGATTGCAGAGTTCTAGGTCTGACTCAGCCGAGGCGACACGTAGCACTGCTATGTTAGTTAGAGAGGGTGTTGGAAGATGGGGATTGTATTAGATTAATGCAGAGGACATGATGGGGTTGGGGAGGGTGTTATGAGCTATTTCACCTTTTCATTGTGAAAAGGTGAACTAATCCTTTAAGCCATCTTCTCCACAGTCCCCAAACTGATAGACTGTACTTTTCATCTGGAGCTCCTCGTATTAAGCAGACAGAAATCAGCCACAATAATTTACACAATAATTGCCTAATATATTTTGCAATAGCAGGGTGTAGCCTGTATGAAAACATATTATTTATTCATAGAGCTTATTATTTCCTTTCTACCCTACAGCTATACTTATTCAAAGTGCTACCCTTTAGAAAACTCAGTATTAGTCATTTGTATAAAAGAAAGAACTGTCTGTCCTTGATGCTGAAAGCTTCCATATAGAGTATTAAAAAACATCATAGAAAGGAGGCTTCTGATGGCATGTAGAGACATGAGAAAGTATATTCTGATAGTTTGTGGTGAGGGTAAGCTTAGAGGAACCAAAAAGCCCTCCATGAAAGCCTACGTTTAGTTAAAATAAATAAATGTAGTGTTACTCCTGTAGAAGTCACAGGAATTTTGCCCATGTCTTCCCAAACTTCAGCCCCGTAGTCAGGGACACAGTATTTTTCACATCTAGGTGCACACAACACTTTCACTCATTCCTTCAATGACCAGCCACGGGGATATTGTTTTTATTTTTGGAGAAATTAGATAGGGATGAGGGTAGTGGTGGATACTCCAAAATAGAGAACTATGTACACTGAGGACTTAATCTTACTTTCTTGCTTAAGTAGTAGTAGAACTAGTAGAGTCCCTTTTCTTTAGTGGATGGTATTTGGACAGAGCTCTTCAGGACCACTGGTCAGTGTCCCCTTTAACAGATCCACAGCTGACCATAACTAGGCACCAGAGGGGTAGCTAGAGCACAAGGTCTCCAAGATCCAGTAATGACTCTGTACTCACAAGACCAAATCTTCCAAGTGATACCCTCCAGTGACAGACAGATTTATGGAAGACAGCTCCCCTCAGTCAGCTTCTTCTAAGCACCCGGGTCTCTGCATTCCTCCCCTTAGGTTACCCACCTGAGGCCTTCTGTAGCATCTTGTGCCTGGGGAGGCAGTGCGCCTCCCCCAGACTAGACTCCTCCACTCTGGGACAAGACCCAGAACCCAGTATAAAAATAAATACGGTCACCCAGCCCGCCTTCAGAGCCTACCTCTCTGGCATAGGCCAGAGCTGTATCCATATTAATGCTGCCATCTGCATAGCTGCACACCTACTATCCAGAAACTTCTCCAGTCTCTAGGATACAGAGGAAGCCATAGGCAGAACTAGCAGCTGCTGAGCACACTGAGCAGACCTAACTAGCAGATTGCAGCTTCACTGATTACAGTCAGCAGAATATTATTTTGCCTGTCACACAATTACAGCCACACAAACAACTGCATGGCAACTAAATTTACCTATCAAAAACAAAACTTAACAGCTATCAAACTATCCTAGCACCTACCTAGGAGGGTGCTACATAAAAATCAGTGCAAGGGATATTATTTATTTTTACTGTGACATGTCCCTTGTGCTGTTGACTTCTTGCTTAGTAGAAATCCTCCTCCAATGCCCAACCCCCCCGACCTCCATTGCCGTAATTTTTCCAATGTGGCGGGGCTAATAGAACAGAGAAACTGACAGGCACTCACTAAGAATGCTGAATATGCCCGCCCTTTCTGCACAACTCCTCCATTCATAAAAGCCATACTACTATAAATGAATCACGATCTATGAAGGAAGGTGGGTAACCTTACAATCATCTACCCATCCTCCATTCACAGATCATTCGTAGAAACTGTAGTATGACTTCTATGAATGGAGGAACTTGGCGGAAAAGGTAGGTATAGTCGGTTACTCTTGATGAGTGGCCATCACAGTTCCCTCCATTCTATAATGGGTTGGACATCAGAAGAGGAAGATTTCGCCTATACCAGAAAACAGCAGCACAAGGGACACAGGACATTGAAGGTAGGTAATATGCTTTTGCTGATTTTTTTTGTTTTAACTAAACTTAGACTTTAAATCAGTAAAGCGCTATAGACCCATCCCAAAGCAACCTTGTCACTAGCTTAAAAGGGTTTTAAAGTGACTTCCTGCAAAGAAAAGGGTTTATTGTCCCTTTCCCACTCACGCCACTGATCTCTGCTGTCTCCAAGTACTATACAGGTTGAAAACCTTCAGAATCATCAAGCACACTTCTGGGCGTGTCAGATGCCTGGTCTTCTGCTGGGGTTCTATCCGCCAGCCCCTACACCACTACTGTGGCCTGCAGTGATATAGGAGATGGAGGTTGGAACCACTGTGTGCAGAGGGGACCAGCCATTCGACACTCCCAGAAGTGTCGGATGCTGAAGGTTCTTCAGCAAGCTTCAGCTGTTCAAGGATCAGCAGCTTAGGTGGTGGAAGAGGTAAGTATTAACATTTTTCATTCCAGGAAGTACTTTCAAAAAAGTTTTAAAATAGTTACACAAACAAAATCTCTGCTTGTCACACAAATCCCACAAATAGGTTTCATTTTATTTTAGGATAGTTGGTGGAGCCTTGAAAACCATTCCATTATGCCCCAGGGCCAACAGCGCACCCAGATCTGCCGATTTCTAGCACAAATACGGTCTGATATTATAGAGCCATTATACCAAACTCTGTCCAGCTGGTTCTGGCCTCAGCGCAGTGCATGGAAACCATAGCTTTTACGATTCTATTGCTGAAAAATGAGGAATAAATCTCATAATGTTTGGGTTTCTGATGGAAGTGAGACGGCTAAATACCTTCTGTGTTAAGAATGCTCTACTTTGCTTTTTGCGTGTTCAGACATGGAGATAAAGACCCGTACATCCTCTAGTTTAACATGTATCTGCATGACCCTATACAGATCACAGATGCATAGGGCTCATGTAAATGGCCATCTACAGGTATGTTTAGCTTCTGATATCAGCTATTAACAATAATCCCCCAAGAATGCCTTTATCTCATGAGGAATGAAGCTTTGTTTGTTGAGGAATCATCCATCTTTACTCTGGTTTAACATGCCATATCAGAGATGACACAATTATAAAAATCCTGAAGTGTGATCAGTTTTTGACTGATTTCACAAATGTGTGACACAGATCAGCCCCTCCTGCAACCTCTAGCCTTGTGATTTGTTACAAAGTTAAAGCGGTGCTCCAGGCTCCTTCAGAAAAAAATTTACATCAACAGCCACAAATACTGTAGGTACTGACTTTTAATATTCGGACACTTACCTGTCCACGAATCCAGCGGTGTCTTCGCCCGAGCTGATTTTTTCAATCAGCTCTCGGGTGCTACCGCTGCCATCTCGGGTGATGGAAACTGGCAGTGAAGCCTTGCGGCTTCAAAGCCATTTCCCTACTGCGCATTTCCTGTGCTTTGTGAATGGCCTGGCAGTGGAGGAAGGAGGAGAGGGGATGAACTTCTGGATGAGCTTGTCATGACAAAGTCAGCCGGAAGTGGGAGCAGATACCTGTCAAAATCAGGTACCCTCTCTCCCCTTGTCCCCTTTTCCCTGGGGGGAAAAGGCAAATAAGCGGGTGGAACTCTGCTCTAAAATGTTGAAGCCTGATCAAGGGGGAGAGGAGACTGAAGAAATGCTTCTTCCTGCTTGCAGCAGACAGAAGGCATCATCTCAAAGTCACTTGGCTGGAGTTCTAGGACTACTTTTTAGGGCCTATTTACCCCAGTGCCCTGCATTAATGGCATTTATGGTGTTGCCATTTATAGAGAAGCCCGTAGCAACAGCATGTAATGCATAGAGGAGGGCATACATGACTGTGGTAACAGGGGAGTTAATAGTTTTGGGGTGTGGTATGAAGTAACCGAGGGGGAGGTAGCAAGGAAGGCTTTATAAGGTAACCCCGCCCAAGGGGGTGTAACAGTAGTTGTGGAAAGTTCCCACCCACCCTCCCCTTTTTTTCTGGTATAGTAGGGTTAACTAGATATGGTTATGGTTAAACTTAAAAAAAAAAAAAAAGAAGGGGTTTTTGACGAGGTCATGGCAGTGGCGGGCGTTGGTCTGGGCAAAAAGCAAGGTAAATGGCAAAAGTAAGAGTCTTTTTGGGAGCTAGCGTTGATATGGCTCATGATGGTGGTTCCCGGTTAACGGAGGTTAGCCGGGAAGTGATAATGGGGCACTGCGGTCATTGCTAGTCTCTGAGCCAGCTTGTCGGCTTGAGGCCTATTTGATAGATTTGATGGGACCGCAGTGCAAGTCCTGTTATGGACACAGAGGATGATCAAGATATTGCTCAGACCAACGCTTGATAATTAAGCAGGTTGTTTTAACAGATGTTGTTTTTGTTGTTGATGTTTTTATATTTATGATAGATAATGTTGATATGTTATATTTTTATATTTAAGATTATTTGTTTAATAAATTAGGCCGCTACGGCCTTTTAATACTCGGTGTGGTTTGAGTCATTGGGGTATCAGGGTGGTAGGTTGCTATTAGGGGAAAAATGACATCTGTATCCGTCAGTCATGTGAATGGCACCTGGAGTTCAGTACTAGTAGTAAAAAAAAAGTTCTTTGAGGCTCCATGCACACTATAAGCTAAAAAAAAGCGAAATGAAAAAGGTTCATAATAGCGTTTTTGTGCCAGCTTTTAGCTGCAGTTAGGAGCTTGCAGCTTTTTTTCTACTTGCAAATCGCTCCCAAAAACGCAAAAAAAACATTGTTTTTTTCTCTGCTCCTAGAAGCTGAAGCTTCAAATAAAAGAGTGTGCATGAACACACAAGAAAAAACTATATACTTCTTCAAGCAGGAAAAAAAAATGCTCAAAAGCTGCTGCTGCTTTTTTTAAGCTAGTGTGCATGGAGCCTTAGGCTGGGTTCACACTATTGCGAATTGGGTGTGGGTTTTACTGCATCCAATTCGCATAGCAGGAGATTGTGACTCGCTCTCTATGGAGCCGATTCACACATCTTCACATCAGCTCCAGTGAGAAATTGCACAGGAGTCCTGTGCATTTTTGGTCCGTTTCAGGTCTGAATTTAATGTGTGATGACAGGCTTTTGGTGGAAAATCTGACCGTTTGTGCGCTCCATTGGACAATTGTTGTCGGATTTTCCGCGGACAAATGTTGGATGGCAAGTTTTAAAATTTTTCGCGGACAAATGTCTGTTGTCGGATTTTCCAAGTGTGTGTACACAAATCCGTCAGACAAAAGTCCAAAGTACAAACACGCATGCTCAGAAGCAAGGACGAGGCAGAAGCGGTCGGTCTTGTAAACTAGTGTTCGTAGAGAGTTTGGAGAATTAACATTCATGACGTGGCAAATTATGAAATCTCCAAATGAAGAGCACAATTCTCTTCTTCTTTAATGGGATAATAATGAAGCTGCTTTGCTGGTGATACTGATGGAGTTATTGCAAATGAATTTTCAAAGGCTTTTTTTTTCTAGTGATATCAAGAATAAGTTACCACAACACCATGTGTTTTGTAGTTTTTAAGATTAAAAATACAACTATGTTGGTGTCCCTTGTTAATTTTATATTGTATTTTTTTTTAATGTAACTGCCTACTCCCAAACTGTCATTTGAAGTAATACACATAGCCAAGTATTATTCTCCACAATTTTTTATTGTGCATTAAAAAAGAAATCAAATAAAATTAGACATGCTATCTGCCAATAGAACTTAACCAAAAAGTGCATTCTATGCATCCAAAAATATAGAAAATATAACAGATCAAATCATTATTATTTAACCAAAAAATAAAATAAAAGCCTCATGCATGTGTCCTGCTTCTTAATATAGGGGATCAACAATGCCAAGAGTTGGTGAAAACAGGGGTCCGTCATCCGGAGATAATTCCGAAAATCATCCGGATTATTCTCCTGGAGCTCCCGCAGCAAAGGCATATGACATAATTGGTCACGATTAAAAAAGCAACCAATTTTTGGTTCAAGAACTCCTCCTCCTCCTGTTCCTGGACTGGACTTGGGTCAAAGCAATAACTCCAAGGCCAATAATAAATAACATGTTATCTCCTCCGATTCCGCAACATGGCTGGTTGATGAACGGCCGTTCAGAAACAAACTATAAAGCGCAAACTGAAAAGCGAGAACTGAAAAGCGCAAAATGAAAAGCGCAAATCAACACTCACCAAACTTCTACTAACACCACGTAGTACTCGTGTTTGTTGGTCAACAATTGCTTGCTGTTTGTATGCAAGACAAAATCCAGGCACGCTCCTTCGGACAAAAGTCTGAGGTTTTGTCTGCGGAAAGAGGCTTAAGATTGGGAATCTGCCAAGATCTCTTATTTTATTCGATTTAGCTTTATAAATAATCCTGGTATGGCCGCAATTTAAAAGACAAAAAAATCAGACTATATTGATCAATTTACATTATCCATTTGTGGAAAAGTATTTTGGCTGTAATATAACACAATAGGATTCTGCTGTGGTTGTTTTTTCAAATGGATCTGACAGTGAATTCCATCATGGCACGATTGTTTCAGCACAGAGGAATGCATTAAATTAGTTTTTAATTAAAAACATCAGGGTGGAAATGTTAGGACTGCTGCTCGGTTCACATTGGTGCGATGCGAGAACCTTGCGAAATCGCACCTGACTCACAAGGCAGTTCACACTGCTATATGTAAACTGCTGGGAGTGTCAATAAAAAATTAATGAAACCCCGAAATCAATTTGCATATCACAGTGCGAACTGTCAATTCGGGCAGGAATCGTATGGGTGTGAACACCCATGTGATCCGATTCTGGTGCGGACCAAAAAAAAAGGGTCCTGTGCGAGTTTGGTCCGAATGCGATGAGAATTCAGCCAGACAATCTGTATGTGAGAAATATTAGTAAGCCCAGATGCCAAGCAAAAATATATGCTGAAAAATGTGAAGCTGCCCCTTTAAGTGAATATACCACCTCTGAAAAGCGAACCAATGAGAAGTAAAGTGCTAGCACACGTGTGATAATTGCATGTGAACAAAGAATGAAAATAATCCAAATATAATTGAAAGTCCAAAGGTGAAAGAAAAAATGTATTTATAAGCAATTATTAATAAATATTGCACAGTCCAAAAAAAACACCTTTGTGAAGAAAGCTCCAATCACCGTGCTCCTGGTCTTAGAGGTGCCTCAGATACTCCTCATTACTCCTTCTATAAGTTATATGAGGAGTATCTGAAGCACCTTTAAGACCAGGAGCATGGTGATTGGAGCTTTCTTCAGAAAGTGTTTTTTTTTTTTGGACTGTGCAATATTTATTATTCTTACAGACAACATTGTTTTCACCTTTGGACTCTTAAGTTTATTTGGATTGTTTTTTTATCCTTTGTTAACATGCAATCATCACATATGTGTTAGTGTCTTGCTTTTCAGAGGTGGTATATTGACTTAAAGGAGTAGCTTCACATAATGTTTTTTCAGAAAATTGTCATTTGAGGTTGGCGCCAGGGTTTACTAATATTTCTCACATACAAACTGTATGGCTGAACTGGCATCGCACAGACATGGCATGTGATTTGCGCTGCAGTGCGATATTGCACAGCGCACCAGTGTGAACCGTCAATTAGTCTGAACAGAGTACAACATTGGGTGGCGTTGACTTGTAAAGACATGAAGTAATATTTGATTTCATTCTCTGGCAAACAGCAGGATGCTTCCTGACTTCTCAACGTAAGATTATTATATTTAACCCTCCCACTGCCTGAGCCTTTGTTTTTTTTTGTTTACATATTAAAAAATAATTTTAACCCGGAGGAGTCCATAAAACATAGAATATTAAACATTTTCTGAAAGCAGGCACCCTAGACAATAAAATAGCGGTAGTTCCAATTTTTTTTATGTCAGCAACGGTTTGGAAAATGCAATATGTCTGTAAAAAAACACACTAAAGTTAAATTGGCAATAAAAACCTGACTGGTGCTCCAAACCTCCTCCAGTCTGTCAAAAGAAAAAAAGGTTTGCCTTTAGTTATAATTGAGTTAGTTATTATAGTGGTTGTATACCCCCAATGCGGAGGTTGTACCTATATGTAAGCCTATAATAAGGCTTACCTACACGCACTGTAAATATCTCCTAAACGTGCGCCGTTTAGGTGACATCTACCTTGTAGTGCGCTGATGAGAAACGGCCCTCACTAGCAAGTGCCGTGACTGGTGGAGTGACGTCACGTGACTCTGGCCAGTCACAGAGCTGGAGTCCGCGGCCCCGGAAGGAAGAAGAGCAAAGATGGATGCGGCCACCAGCGGGGACAGCGCGGGCTTCGTTCGCAGGTAAGTGACACATAATGGGCTAGTATGCGATGCATACTAGCCCATTATGCTTTTACTTTGCAGGGTAAAAAAAGAGGAAGCAAAACCCATCAGAGTTTACTTCCACTTTAATTTCTCCACAATGTTTATAGATGCAGAGATGAATGAGGGTTTGTTTTAAATTGCTGTTACTGTTTGTTCAACATTAGTAATTAGTTCAATGTGCATGATCTGGGCACAGGTTCATTTTAAAGTTATTTTCTAGGGGGACGCCCTTCTTGATTGTTATAAAGATGGTAAAATTCCCCTCCTCCTCCACACTATCCAGGTGCTTATTTAAAGTGTTAGTAAACAATCACCTTGTAAAACGACCCATTCAGTTTAAAACAGAAATGACAGGCAAAACATTTTTGTATAGATATAAAAAAAAACAAAAAACATTATAAATTAGAGTTGCCACCTCATCTCTTTAAACCCGAACACATATGAATTACACAGGTTCTGAGGCTAGTTCAATGCAGATAAGGCACCAAGTGAGTTTAATTACCACCTTAATCAACCACAGATCCTGTGTAATTAATATGTGTTCGGGTTTAAAGGGATGAGGTGGCAACCCTATTATAAATACCTTTTTTCCCCTTTTTTTTTTATAAATGATCACATTCCCTCTGTTCTCAGCTGCATAAGAGCTGAGGGGAGGAAAAACAGCAGAACAATGAACCTCCCAGTGAATGGCTGTGCAGAGAGGGTGTGTCAGGACAAGTCTGATCATTGGAGGAGAGTACACAGAGTTCCCAGCACAGCTAAATAACTGACCACGGTGTGTTCTCCTGCTTAGTGTGGTCAGTTTTTATTAGGAAAGCAAGGGGACTAGCAGGAACACCAGGGATTTCATATAAAGAAAGCAACACAAAGATAACAGGATACTTTCCCATACAAACACATGGTACAGCAGGCACATATCAGGAATATGAAATGTTGGGGTAACAAAAAGCTTTAAATCTTTTTGAAGGAGGATTCCTCTTCCATTGTTTCCATACTCTAGCCGGAAACCTTCTCCAAAGCTGGCAGTGCCGCCACAGCAAGTCCCCATCAAGGGCGGATCCAGAGCCTAGCCTCGGGAGGGGCACTGCCAGAAAATATGTTTTTTTGGGGTAAATTTATCGGGGAAATGGCTGGTGTTAGCGCTTCAATCATCCCGGCACCATGGTTTTTATGGTGTCAGGATGACTGAAGCGCATTATTACTATAATTACATTGTTATAAAAAATGAAATGGTTCAACTCACCATAATGCTGAATCAGTGGGAGCCCCGAGCGTGTCACTGGCCACTGTCACCTGCCACACGTTGCGGATTGTCACTTGCCACGTCCCTTGCCACACGTTGCAGATTGTCACTTGCCACGTACCATGCCACACTGATCACTTTATTAGTGTCAGTTAGGTGTCCGATCTGTCCGCTGCAATGTTGCAGTAGCGCTAAAAATTATTGATCGCCGTCATTACTAGTAAAAAATAATTAAATATAAATGCCATAATTCTATCCCATAGTTTGTAGACGCTATCAATTTTGTGCAAACCAATCAATATATACGCTTATTGGGATTTTTTTTACCAAAAATATGTAGAAGAATACGTATCGGCCTAAACTGTGGAAGAAATTTTTTATAGCAAAATGCAAAAAATATAGTTTTTTTTTTTTTTCAAAATTGTAGCTCTTTTTTGGTTTATATCGCAAAAACCGCAGAGGTGATCAAATACCACCAAAAGAAAGCTCTATTTGTGGGAAAAAAAGGACGTCAATTTTATTTGGGTACAACATCGCACGACCACGCAATTGTCAGCCAGTCAAAGTAACGCAGCGCAGTATCACAAAAAATGGCCTGGTCATAAGGAGAGGTAAAACTTTTCGGAGCTGAAGGGGTTAAGATCAAGACTAAAAGGGCATTTTTTGTTTCATACATAATGGCACACATGTATTTTGCGATTTGACACATGACATTCAATCATTCTTTTACTCACGTTTAGTGAATTGGTGCTCTGGTGAGGGTAGGGGTTCCCAATTCCCATGCAGGAGCAATGGTGGAGTGGAGTCTCTGTGGAGATGGATCGGATGGATCCAGTAATCTTCTCGATATTATTTTCAATTCACTCCGCTCTGCAGTGCAGACTGCCCAAGGTGGAGAAAATGGAGGAGGTGGGTGGAGCCAACACTAACTCAGGGGCGGCGGAGCCTGTAGTGTGGACAACATGGAGGGAGGAGGGTGCCGGTGGGTGGGGCCAGCACAGTCAGGGGCGGAGAAAGAAGAATGCTGGCGCTCTGCCGCCACTGACTGTGTGGACGCTGGCTGGCCTGCTGGACTGGACATGATGTTAGTGCAATTACTGTGTTCCCTCAGTGGTCAGTGGTGAACAGAATAAACTTTCAAGTTGAAAGACTAAAGTGCAACTGGGCCATATTTGAGGCTCCAGCAGCTTCTCTCACTGTCAGTGTGTCACGTCGGCTCTGAGACTCGAGTCCGACGTGACTCACTGACGTCACTCGTTGCTAACGCCTGGGCCGCCTGGCGTCTAGCAACAAGTGCAGGGAAGAGGCTCCACCCACCTCCTCCGGCTCCTCCTGGTATCCTTGTCAGGCTCAGTGACTGTAGCATAACATTAGATGCGAGTCTCTCTCTCTGCGCCGCTGATCGGCTGGCGATGTGAGAGAGAGACTCGGAGTCGGGCAGAGGCAGCGGCAAGCAAATGAGTGACTGTTACAATTACATATTATCAGTGCTATTACTTCGGGGGGGGGGGGGGCAATTGCCCTGTTGCCCCCCCCCCTGGATCCGCCCCTGGTCCCCATTGACCTGAATGAGGCTGCACTCCTAGTGCCTCTAGTGTATGGGTATGTACTCAATCAAGTCTGGGAAGAGTCACTATGCAAGATCAGCTAGCACCAATGATTTTTGACTCAAGGACATAAACGCTGCCGCCATCAGAGAGAGATAAAAATATATGTTCTGCTTCACCTGTATATGTGTCAGATAGGGGACTGACTCTGGCATAGTGTTTTCTACTCATTTTGTCTTCTCAACATGGTATTTTGTTTATTTCAACAGGTGGCGCGCTGCAATGTTACACTTGCGCATTTGGGGCCTGCTCTATGCCTTCAAAAACAACCTGTGAACCACTTGAAGTGTGCAAGACAGAGAGAGCAAGTGTAGGTACGTAACTCTAGATTCATGGCAAACACCAGTCAAGCTCACACAATGTCTGTGCTTTTGGAGGATTTACATTATTGTGGAGAGATTTCCCCTATACTTCCTGTGGGGTCTACAGAAGACAAAGTGAAATCATTGGAATGGGACATATATTCCAATAAAAAACCTGACAGTAGTTTTATGAATTCCCTACTTAAAGTTGAACTCAGTAGTATCCAAGCACCACCAGCTCAAACCCCTTTTTAATATTCAAAGCAAACTCATCCATCCGTGTCTTCTTGTTTAATTGTGTCGAGAAAACATTTTGAAAAACATCCCACTAGCATCATTAGCTGTGGCCATCTTCAGTAACTGCAGATGATTCATGTAAAAGTTACTACCTGGAATCCATCTGCCCTTAGCTCATTCATGCAGACAGGAGAGTTTGCTTAGCTGAGAAAACCCCCTCCTCCAGATGAAAGATAAAATGCCCAAGAAGATGGCTGGGATGTATGACATTATTTGGCTAGGCCAGAAACCAGGAAGCAACTGAGGAAATGTAAAAAAAAAGGTTTAATATAATATACCTTCCTATCTATTTACTAATGCTAGCAACATTAGGATTAAAAAGAGTTAATTTAGAAATCTGGACTAATACTATCACAGATTAAACCTACCCATATTCCTATTCTAAGCCCTATTTTGACTATCCTGTAAAGGAAAGAGGTCTATACTAAGGATGCTCCAGTACAGTCACGTGATCTCCCCAGTGGCCGGCTTTAGGGGAGAGGAGGGAGCAGCAACAACAGCTGTAGTGCCTGGGTAGTAATGCCACCCATAGACTTACTATGGGGTTTCCGTTGTCCAATGCCCCTCTTCTCTACTGAAGAGAGGACCGGTGCGCCCTTAGATTAGGTAAGTATACACATCTTATCTTTACAGGATAGTTCGTATAGAGCTTAGAATGAAGGTGGGATAAGGTTTAAAGTATAACTAAAGCCAAATGTTTTTTTAGTTTTGGATAGAGTGGAGATGGATTAGAACACCTCCCGTTAGTGAGATTCCCCCTCTCTATTTGTCCTGTTTACCATTAATATCAAAAATGAAATGAAACCCCAAATTTGGGGTTGTCCCTTATAAAAGTAATAGAGGGTAAGTTGTCAAGTGGGGACAATAGTTTTGGTGGCCTGGGGGTCCCCAAAGAATTCCGTTAATTTGCAGAGATTTTTGTCACTTCCTGTTTTGGCTATGGGACAGGAAATAAAGGGAAATCTTCCCATTGGAACACAGATGTCAAAAAATAATCTGACACGGGTTATAATCCTCCCTTACTCTATTCATAATGCCAATAGTTCTTTAAAGCGGTGTTCCGCCCAAAAAAAAAAAAATTATATAGTATAGTATATAGCAGTCTTGTGATTTCTATCAGTGCTTGGTTAAAGCTTGTATGAGTTTTCATGTGCACTGGCTGTCCTATCAGGATGCAGGACCCCTGACCTTCTGTCTGGACAGTGCTGATCGGCCCTGTGCTAACCACATGCACTCTTCCAAGAAAAATAAAAACTCCCTAGCAATACACACCAAACTGAGCATGTGCAGCCTGACTCCAGTAACTTCTGTATAAATTCTGTATAAATTTCCTAATAAATTCTGTCTTATCCGGACATGTTTTGGGGGCAATGCAAGAAGGGGAGGATCAGAAAAGATTTTACTGTTGTGTGTTTAGTAACACTTTAAAGTGGTTGTAAACCCTTACAATCCACTTTTTACTACAGGTAAGCCTATAATAAGGCTTACCTGTAGCTACCCCGGATATCTCCTAAACCTCCCCTGTATCTCCCCTGACGTCATTGGCACATGCGCACCGAAGCAATGGCACGTACGTGCCGTTTGCTTCAGTGAGTGCGCCGTTACCATGCACGGGAGTGACGTCATCACAGCTCCGGCCAATCACAGCGCCGGAGCCGCGATACCTGGAAGTAACTCCGGGGAGAAATGCCGCCGGCCGGTGCTGCGTATGGGCACCTCAGCGGGGGCTTCGATCTCAGGTGAGTATTACATAATGCAAAAAGGAGCAGCGCTAAACCCACCAAAATTGAAATTGCACAGTAAAGACCAATATGAAAAAGAAATCAGTGTAAAAAATTGTTCTAAAAAATTAATTTCAATTGAACTAAAAAGTCCATCTTCTTAATTCCACAGTGTTTATAGTGGAACCAAACTTGTAGTGTATTCAGAAAGTTCAATTTTATCCTCCACCGCATCACCAGTGCTAAACACCCAAAATGCTCGCTTACCAGACAGCAAGCAGTGAAAGCTTGCGACTTATACCCGGCCAGGGCCTTTATCCGGTCAGGAGCCAAACAGATGGATACCAGGAAGAACCCTCAGGCTGATCTATATACCAGGCAGGGACCGCCAAACTCGTGGTTCACAGATACTAAGTGTAGGTAGATGTGGATACCATTCAGATGCATCCTTATATCAATGTGCAAGCAAAATGTGAAAGTGCACTGTGCTGCCCTTTACATTTAGACCCAAATGTGACCCGACCCGGGATTGGCCACAGGGTTTGTCAGGCTCAGTGGACGCTCATCCAAACAGAGTTGACAGTCAAGTGAGAGCTGCAAGAAAGTCAAACCACCCAGAGAGAGAAATTGCCGATTTTGAGTATTACATAATGAGCTAGTATGCTATGCATACTAGCTCATTATGACTTTGTCTTGCTTTTTTTTTCTCCTGTGGGTTTACAACCACTTTAAGCCTAGATAATATTTGCCCAGATTTTAACTTCTTCAATATTAATCTAGAGATTTTAGCTCCACGGTAATCCAAAATAAACAAAAAAAAAGTTTTGGCTTTACATATACATTAAACCTCTTATAATGTTGGGCGCTGTTGCAATAAATAGATTGTGCAGCACTGTTAATGGCTGAACCGTGATGACGCCATTGAGAGCTGGCGAGGCAGGCTTCCCATGGTGTTGGTGGTTGACTCTGGGCTGTTCAGGCACAGCTCTGGGGGGTGCTGATGGTACACACCCCAGGGCAAGACAGTGACACATATATGTGCAGGCTGGGGGTTAATGCTGACCCGTCCTTCTGACACATGTATGTATATTGCTGTTGTAAACAGGTTAATGAGAGTCTCTCCCTTTGCCCATTCAGGGATGGCAAAAGTGACACTTTTTTGATAACCCAACCCTCTTCCCCACTAATACTCGTCTTCGCTCCCACTCATTGCTTAACTGTATGTCCTTTCTGGGGAGAATTAGTCTCTCCGTTTGTCTTGGTGACCTTTGGAAGAGGGATAATAAGTGATGGAAGATCCAAAATGTTATGGTTGTCACCAGAACAGAAGAGAGGAAATATTTAATTGAAGATGCTTGTTTTGGTTGCAACTGTCTAACGGGGGAATCCACTCGCACTGGAGATCTTTTATTTCCTGTAGTGTCTTCCATGGCAGGAAGGACATATACAGACCAAAAAACAGAACAAAAAATACTGATAGAGGTTTTGATTTAATCCTTGATTACATTTTCTAAAACTTTGGCCATACATACACCTTAATGAGTGTATATGTACAATGATACGCTTTGTTTATCTTCTGTGTATTTTGATGCAGGTGCCGCATATTTAAAGAAGAAGACCTGTTCAGCGCCCACACAGTGTACTGCAGAGTCTGAAGAAACCTATATGGAAACTATTAAAGTGAAAACCAAGGCTGAGTGCTGCATTACTGATCTTTGCAATTCAGCTGCTACAACCTCGGCCTCCTTCGCTACTGTCATTGCTGTCCTCGTGTCTTTGTGGGCGACCAGGCTCCTCTAAGCTCCCTCTACACCTACTCATCTCACCTCAGATAAATCTGTTACAAAGCTTTTTTTTTTGTAAACAGATACATACGTTAAAGGGAACCATTTTGCAAGCCAAATTAAACATAACGTACCTATTTTCAGACATACAGTAATGCCACTGAATTGCCCAGTAGGGGTTTATATATATCTTGTTGCCCGCAGTAACTAATCAGCCCCAAGATAGCGCATAATAACTATTTGTCTTGGCTCTGCTAAGAAAACTGGCATCTCAAGAGGAAGCCATACTGTAATCTTAACAGTTAAGCCATGTCTTTACCGTCCACCCCCAACCACCCCATATTGACCCGAAAAAGCAATGGACAGGGGTTTACACATTCTGTGGCTCCAACACAAGTTATTTCCCCCTGTCACCTTCCGGTGGGTAGTACCACAACTGAATGTGACCCATTCAATTGAATGGGGCTGAGCTGAAGCACCCCACAGATGCTTGCAATGTACTCAGTTGAGGTGTGGCGGTGCAGCATTTAAAGGGTTAAAACAGGCATAAAAGAACGAACATGTCACTTCCTCACCGCCTATTAAAAAACGCCTCTGAAAAATGACCCAACTTTTTAGAAGTGCTTCATGAGACAGCAGTGTGTGTAAACCCAACCACAGGGTTTTTTTTTTTTGGAATTGACACAACCTAAGTGATGTCATTGCTCCCTAATAAGGATGAGCTCCGGCGGGTTCGCACACTCCATGTGCCGAGCCCGCCAGGAAGTCTAATCACAGGCAGTGAGACATTTTCCCGATGTGCGGCTGCAGAGATCGGGAAATGTCTCACTGCCTGTGATTAGCGCAGCGCCGTGCCGACTTCCTGGCGGGCTCTGCACGTGGAGTGTGCAAACACGTTCATCCTTACTCCCTAATAGTTCAGCCCTTTAGTGAATGTGACTAGTGCATTTTACAGTGTACCTGTCATTATCTTGCACAGAACACCTAGTTCTAGCATCCATAGCTAAATGGTGGTAATAAATACATTAGATTTCATAGGTTTTTAGGTTTTTCTTATTTTAATTTTAGCATTTATGGATAAAACAAATATTTGAGGGTATTATCAGAGCCAAAGATATTTAAAATAAAAGTAGTGTCCAAGCCAGGATAGTCCCACTATCCCAGTTTGGATATTTTGGGAGAATAAGAATATAGTTTAGTGCGGTGGTCATCAACCCTGTCCTCAGGGCCCACTAACAGGGAAGGTTTTATGTATTACCTTGGGGAGATGCAGACTAGAATACTGCAATCACTGAGCAGCAAATGATATCGCCTGTGATTTCAGTTACCCTGGCCTGGCCTGTTAGTGGGTCCTGAGGGGAGGGTTGATGACCACTGGTTTAGTGTCATTTTAATCTATCCATACTGCTGACATGTAGGCCTCTGTGGTGCCTAAAGGTATCTCTGTTTATCTTCAGATCAGATCCTGCAAAGTCCCTGGACTTGAACAGAAACTTAGGTTTTCCAGCTTTGCATAACGTCTTGGCCAGGAATCCATTGGGCTACACTAGATCAGTGTTTCTAAACTCCAGTACTCAAGGCGCCCCAACAGATCATGTTTTTAGGCTTTCCATTATTTTGCAGAGGTGATTTGATCAGTTTCACTGTCTTAGTATTTACCACAGCTGTTTTATCTGAGGGAAATCCTGAAAACATGACCTGTTGGGGCACCTTGAGGACTGGAGTTGAGAAACACTGCACTAGAACACAGAAAATGATTTGAGGAACATGTGCACTTCAGCTGAACTGCCATCACCTTGTATACAGATAAAAATACTTATGTTCAACCATGTATCACATGTTATGAGGTATGCTTTGTTTTTATGCCAATTAAACAATTTTATAATTTCTCCTATGCCGTGTCGAGTGCCTCACTCAAGTCCCAAAAATCCCATTCTTATTTCTGATTTGGGGATAGAGGTGCAGCTGCATGTAATCATGCACCTCATTTAAAGTCCCATAACCCCTTTTGCTTTCTACTTCAGCTGAACTGTTAGGGCCAATGCACACTATATGCAGTTACAGCATGCTGCGATAAAATGCAGACATGCTGCATTTTATTGGCCGAATTGCACTGCAATATCAGACAGTGCAGCACACGCCGTTGCACTGAATGAAGTGTACGTTTTGTAAGATTTCACATAATGAAGGCCTCTTGAGCCCCTTTAGGGAAAGAGAGCCTTGACTGATGGGGGCATGGCCAGGGCGGGACAAGGTGGCTGAGGGGTCACCAAGGATTGGTTGCTAGGGGGGACGGGCTGGGCCTGAGCTCTGTAAAAGTTGTGCCCCAGGAAATTCTGGGTCTTTCAGGAAACATGGTTGGAAACAATAAAGGCGGGGGGGGGGGGGGCACTGAATCGTGCACCACACTGCTCCCTAGCCAGCTGGCAATGCAGACCATCCGGAGCACTAAAAAGCTCTGGCTGCTCTGGGATTTGATTGAGGACATGTGTGAATTCGCCCTTAGTCTGAACAATGTTTAGAACCTGCCAGGTGACCATGGACAGATTGTTTCATTTTGGGTATGCTGATCCCTATAGGCATCAGCGGTCGACCTACAGTGCGCTCAGTAATCAACACTCAGTAGCAGACCTGGCCTGACACGCCACCTCCCTCCCTCTGCAATACAGATATGTGTGAGGAATCCTGTGACGAAGGGTGTGGCTGTTACTCAGCTCTGCCAGCACAGAGCATTGCAGTGTGAAAGCAGAAAGCAGCATTTGCACAAAGAAAAAAAGAAAAATAATGAGATAAGGTGTAAAACTTAAATTGGAATTTAAGTCTTTGTGGGTGTCTGTGTCAAAGAACAATGAGTGATTTGCTGGCATCTTTGCCTCGTGCCTTTAGCAGGCTTCACTATGCAGCAGCAAAACCCTTTACAGCTTTGGCAATATAGAGGCTAAAGGAAACATTCCCTGAGAAATATGGAGTCTGTCATTGCTGTTTTATTCTTCTGAAAATGATAGTTTCCTGGCTGCCATGTCTTAAATTCTTTGGCCTGGAACAAACTTTTAAATCACAAGTTCTGTCTTCATATGCTGCATTGTTTAAAGGTTGGTGATTTAGAAGATGGTGAAATCCTCAAGGTTCAGCGTTACAGCCAGGTAGCATTTTCAGATGGAGGCCAACAATAACAACCTCATGCAAGGTTTTCTTTTATTTGTTAATTAGCCATTATCTCAGCTCACATGTAAACATTTGCTAAGTTAATAATTACACTCAGTAATGACTAACAGAATAAAAACTCAGTTGGTTAAACCTTAATGAGAACGGAGACGTTTACAGGAACAATGGGAGTCATGCGACTTTCATGACATCACTGATGGTAAACCAAATAGACAGTTCTGTATTCTTGTAATAGGCAGACCTAACATAAAAAAAAAATCTAAATTCATAGATAATACCTAGATAGGGGCTGTGTTACCTACTAAATGCATGTGTGTCCATTCAGTCCTTAGATTTGCACATGTGATGTTTTAACACCAAGTATAGGCAGACAGCAAGGAGCTTGAGCATGAGCCTGGTGTTTATTCAGCAGCATCCATCTTACAACTACCCCTGCCCCCAGATCACATGACAAAAAATGTTAACTGTTTCCTAACATGCAAAAGGAACTAGGCAGAACAATTGAACTTGAAGTATAACATAAAGCCTACACATCATTACATCTTTCCTCTCAAGTATGAAACATTTAAAATCACGTCAAGCAGGAGAGGGGAACTGATGTGTCCTTGCAGCAGTTTCACTTTCACTTACAGGTTTCCTCCCCACCCATAGTTGCCAACATTGTAAAAAAAAATTGAGAGACGCTTTTTTGCATGTAGGTGGAGCCTTGCTATAATTAGGGGGCGGGGCATTTGTTTGTAGGCGTGAAATAGCAAAACAGTAAAATGCGGTGCGCTTTGCGCGCAGTGCCAAAAATGGGCGTGGTTTACACTGAATAGTGGGTGTGTCTTAAATGGGCGTGGCTCAAAAAAGGGTGTGATTAGAGTCTGAGATGAATGAGGGATGAAGGGGGGAAAGAAAGAAAGGACAGCAGGCCCAGATCCTACACCACAATATAAATATGTGTATTCCAGAAAGTTTAACAAATCAGCAGAATAAGATACTCCAAACACCTGGGGTTAGCGATTCAATCATCCCGGCACCATGGTTGTTATGGTGTCAGGGTGATTGAAGCGCATTATTTCTATTATTACATTGTAATATAAAATGAAATCATTCAACTCACCATAATGCAGAATCAGTGGAAGCCCTGAGCGTTTCACCTGCCACGTCACCTGCCACCAGATGCCATCAGGTGCCCTCAGCAGAGTCCATCCTTGCATCAGGTGCCTCCCCAGCAGAGTCCGTCCTTGCATCAGGTGCCTCGCCAGCAGAGTCCGTCCTTGCATCAGGTGCCCCCAGTAGAGTCCGTCCTTGCATCAGGTGCCCCCAGCAGAGTCAGTCCTTGCATCAGGTGCCCCCAGCAGAGTCAGTCCTTGCATCAGGTGCCCCCAGCAGAGTCCGTCCTTGCTTCAGGTGCCCCCAGCAGAGTCCGTCCATGCATCAGGTGCCCCCAGCAGAGTCTGTCCTTGCATCAGGTGCCCTCAGCAGAGTCTATTCTTGCATCAGGTGCCCCCAGCAGAGTCCGTCCTTGCATCAGGTGCCCCCAGCAGAGTCCGTCCTTGCATCAGGTGCCCCCAGCAGCAGTGGCGTAGCATGGGTTGTCAGCACCTGGTGCAAGGCAAGAAATTTGCGCCCCCTAACCTATGGACTTTTAGCACTCCCCGAGTCCCTTCCCTTCCTACCAGAGGTGGGGGACTTGAGTCACATGACTTGACTTAAGTCAGACTTAAGTCACCTGTTTGAGGACTTGCGACTTGCTTGACAAAATTAAATAAATGACTCGACTTGACTTTGACTTGTCACTAATGAATTGCGACTTGACTTTGACTTGTGCTTTTTGACTTGCAATGACTTGGCACCACCCCCCGAAAATATTACCCACACACTCCGCCCATTACCGCCTCTGAGCCAATCAGCATTTGCCAAATGCCATTGGAGCTGTTCAGGGTAGCGGTAAGAGTTATGTCAGTCCCTGCATCAAGCGCACCTGTTGAACGTGTGTTCAGCCATGGTGGGTAATAATGCGACTGAGCGAGAAAGTACTTTCCAATTTAATGTTTTGCAAATGCAATGCATTTTAAGTGGCTATTCTCATCACCATTCAAGTGTCCAGATGTTGGCATTGTGTCAAGTTCAAACTTTGAGCTTAGTTATTTTCCCCCTCAGCAAGGACTACATTTTTGCAGGCTTGTTGGCCATTTAATTTCTGAGTGTTCTGCTCCTTGTCTGCTGTTTGGGCATTCAAAGTGTTTCTTTAATATGCCAAGAAAAAAGCACTAAGCAGTTTTGTTAATGTTGAAAATAAAACAAAACCTTTCCTGAAAACTGACTTTTAACTCATTTAAAGGTGGAAATGGGGTAGATCAGTATTTTGACTTAATTTGTGACTTGACCAAAATAAATGACTTGACTTGACTTGCTTGACTTCTAGCAGAGACTCGACTTGACTTGCTTGCTTTTCGCCACAGTAACTTGGGACTTGCTTGTGACTTGAAGGTTAAGACTTGAGACTTGCTTGTGACTTGCACATATGTGACTTACTCCCATGTGTGCTTCCTACAATAGTACTTACCAGCCTGATTCCTACACTGACCACTACACTAACCTACCTATCCAATGCACTGACCTACCTGATTCCTATACTGACCAGTACATTGACCTACCTGTCGACTACACACAGTTCACTACACTACACTGATTACCACTACACTACACTGATTACCACTACACTACACTGATTACTACACTACACTATCCACTACACAGCCCACTACACTACACTACAATACCGAGCAGAGCCGTGTCCAGAAGATGGTACCTGCGTTGCGTGAGGATGTAGGGCCGAGGAGTCTTCCAAATGGAGCCTTGTGAAAGGGGGGAGCCTGGACCATCAGTGTCCCCAGCCAGCGGAGCCCCAGTCCTTCCATCAGTGTCCCTGCTCGTCGGACACACAGGGGCGGAGGGTTCGCGACGGTGGCGGGTGGAGGCTGATGACTTCCTTGTGTTCAGTGGAGAGCAGGGAGGGGTCGCCAATCTCTGCAGCCAATAGGCTTCAGTGAACAATAGAATTTTCTATTTGTACACTGAAGAGAGAAGCCGCCCCTCTGCACTGAACACAAGGGGAAACAACACTCGTGGCAGTGGCTGCGGGTATTTTTGTGTAGCCGCTGCCGTTTCTAGCCAAAAACATTCCCGATTTTCCTGGGACAAAAGCAAAATCCCGGGAAAATAATTGGGACAAGCTTAAATCAGGACGAGGGTCCCAAAATCGCGATTGCCCCGGGAAAATCGGGACTGTTGGCAACTATGCACTCACGCCCATCAGCTACGCAGCAGGCCTTCCTAACTTGAGATCCTCATGCGGGGATGGGAGGGGTGACGTGCGCGGACACAACGTCACTCCTCATTGGCTGATGGGTGGAGCTCCAGAATTCTTAGGTTACGCGAGAGGTGAGTGTGACATGGCTCTTAACGCTGCCTGCCCACAGTAGTGTTAAGGTGTCCTGTTATCTCTAAAATAAAGTCACGCTGCAAATAAGCTGTTCAGTCCTGCTTAAATGAGTCAGGGCTCTTAACCCTGCCTGAGCACAGCAGTGTTTAGGTCCCCTGTCCCTCAAAACTGGGGTAATGTGTGTAGCACTACCCCCGAAGGAGCTGCTTGGTAATTTTGGGTTCCCTTTTCTGTGCCTAAACTCCAAGAACACCCTCGGCCCCTCTGACAAACCTCAAACCTGGTTTATTGAATCACTACAGACACACGTAGCAACACCAGCATATAGAACCTTTCCCGTTACTGTAGGATCTAGGCAATGAAGGAACACAATTGCTTAGGCCCCTTTCACACTGCCGCGACTTAAATGTCACGCAATTTTGCCACAATTTCAGGGAATGCCTGTGTAAACTTGAGGTCTATGGACCTCAACTCACATCAAAGTCAGACCAAAGTAGTACAGGGAGGACTACTTTGAAATCGGTGCAACTTGAAGTCGCACAGATATGAATGGTACTCATTGGAAATCATGGAGTATGACTTGTCATGTGACTTTGCAGTCTCAAGTCGCAGGAAAAGCCGCACAAGTGTTTTAGGGGCCTTAGTGGTAGACACTATTTGACTATAATTAAGACTTTGCATAAATGACAATTAAAGTGCAGTTCACTAAGCAGAGCAGAACTGCCCTCAGGTAATAGAGGTAAACAAGTATATCTATATAAGCAGCTCTATATCAATAGTAGAAAATTCAATACGAGAATAGGTAAATCAATGTTTAGCAACGCAAAATGTGTCTAAAGGATTAGCAGTTTCCTAGTGGTTTTTCAGTACACTAGAAGAAATGAGAAAAGGTGGGGTACTCCTCTAAATGGCAACAACAGATTGGACCCTGCAAGGATTTTTCTCTACTTAGGAGGTGAAGGTTCCCCCCCCCCCCCCCCCCGCCATCAGGGCTGTCTTTAATATTGATTGGACCCTGGACAAACATTTTCTTGCTCTCCCCCTCAATTCTGAGACCTACAAACAATAGCAGGTAGACTCAAAATCAGTTTACTGCAGCAGATCCCAAAGTGAGTGCAATTGGTTGCCAGAGGTTACAGCCAATGATTACCACTCACTGACTAGTTGCTAGAGGTTACAGCACATAATTTCTGCTTGCTGATTGGTTGCTAGAGGTTAAAGCACATTATTACTGCTCACTGATTGGTTGCTAGAGATTACAGCACATCACTACAACTCACTGGCTGCTAGGGGTTACAGCACATCATTACCACTCACTGATTGGTTGCTAGAAATTACAGCAGATCACTACTGTTCACTGATTGGTTGCTACAGGTTACTGCTCATCATTACCACTTACTGAGCAGTGGAGCAATCCCAAATAATTGAGCAAGTAATGTGGCACATTAATACACATGCTACGGAAGAGGCTCAGAGACTGCAGACAGGCTACAGGAGAGGCTCAGAGACTGCGGACAGGCTACAGGAGAGGCTCAGAGACTGCGGACAGGCTACAGGAGAGGCTCAGAGACTGCGGACAGGCTACAGGAGAGGCTCAGAGACTGCGGACATGCTACAGGAGAGGCTCAGAGATTGCGGACATGCTACAGGGGAGGCTCAGAGACTGCGGACATGCTGCAGGAGACGGTCAGAGACTGCAGTTCCTATGGATGATAGTTTGTATGGATAGGTGACAATGTCAAGAAAATGGCACCAACATCCCTGAATAATATATGTGAACAGGGGAAAGGTTTTGGTGGGATTTTAAGGTGCCGAGCAAAAAAGTTACTAGCAATACACCAAAATAAAAAAAAAAATATATAACAAAGTTTATTGCACAGAATACAGTTTAAAAAGTATATGGCTATACATGCGCTATGCAGAAATAGAGACACATCTAACCAACTGATGGAACAAATGGTCACTCAACAGTAACATGGAGTGACATATCCTGACATAATATATAAAACACAAAGCGCTGTGATGCTAAATAGCTGATAATTACACATAAAACCAAGTGAGGCTGCTATCAAAAGAGAGTGTTTTCAGAGTCACTTAAAAAGAATAAATAATGATATTTGAAGTGCTTCACAATGTGCATAAAAATGAGTATATATGAATAAATATAAATGCTCAAATAAATCCAGCGGTGAGTAAAATTCCTAAAAAAATCCAGCAATCAAAAAAGTGTAAAATTATTAGTGCCACCAAATGTGTAAAAAAAAAAAAAAAAAAAAATCCACATAAAAAATCAACATAAAAATAAATATATAGGGATGTATTCAAAAGGTTCAATTATACAAGTGTAGAATCCGATTGGTATAGAGCTTTGATCCAGTCCCACTAGCAAAGCTGTTTAAAAACACTTGCTTAATTAAGGTGCTCATTGACATTTATAGTACCAATGTTTCCTTTGCTTCTGTTCACAACCAATGTGAGAATCATAAACAGATCTCATTTGACAGGCAGATAAGAGAAAAAAACAATCATTATGCAATAGTTAGGATACCAAGGTACACAGGCAAACTTCAATCCACTCACGTGTGCCTTATAATGATAAGGCATATGCAGGTTTTACTATAGCAGTCAGCCGCCTTAGACAGGAGCAGATTCACTGCAGTACACTGTGTGATACTGCTGATCTGCACAGAGCGTCCTTGGCTCCTCCCACGCGTTACATCACAGTCACGTGACTTTTTACCAATCGGATTCTACACTTGTATAATTGAACCTTCTGAATACATCTCTATATATTTATTTTTATGTTGATTTTTTATGTGGATTTTTTTTTTTTTTTTTTTTTTTTTTTTTTACACATTTGGTTGCACTAATAATTTTACACTTTCCTGATTGCTGGATTTTTTTTAGGAATTTTACTCACCGCTGGATTTATTTGAGCACTTATATTTATTTATATTTATTCATATATACTCATTTTTATGCACATTGTGAAGCACTTCAAATATCATTATTTATTACATATCCTGACATGTTTCGCCTTTTGGGGCTTCCTGAGGGGATGTTTATTGAGAAGTAGACGTGATACTGCATAGAACAAAGTACAGTTAGAAACAGTACAAAAATTATAATACAAATAAACCCAATAAATATGCTGCTGACTGCCCTGCCCAATGCTCATCGGCCACCCAACAAAGATGTTTTTACCTGCGGCTTGATGTTGAGCCAATTGAGAAAGATGGACACTAAGCGGCACACACAAAGACGCCAACCGAGAAGAGCCCAGGGACAGGGCCAAGAGACCGGTCTCTGTCTAGTGAGGAAAAAGTGTGAATAAAAGACAATGTATATATGGTATGGGAGGAGGAGGGGGGGGAGGGGGGAAGGGAGTGAAAAGGAAAGGAAAGAAAGTGAGGGGGGAGGGGAAGTGGGGGGGGTAAGGGGGTGAGGGGGGGTGGTTGTGTGAAGGGAGGAAAAGGGGAGGGGAAAAGGGGAAGGAAGAGGAAGAGAATGAATAAGGGAAGGAAGGTAGGGTAGGGGAAAGGAAGGAAGGGATGGGGGGAGGGGAAAAGGGGGGGAGGGGAAGGGGTGGGAGGGAAAAAGAAGAGGACAGAGGGGGGAAGGAAGAAGGGAAGGGAGGGGGGAAGGGTGGGGGAAGGGGGGAAAAAGCAGGATACAGGAAGGAAGTGAGGTGTGAGGGGGAGGGAAAAGAGGGGGCATGTGGGGGAAGAGAAAGTGGGGAGGGGAGGATAAAAGTGAGGCGGAATAGGGACGGAATGAAAAGGGGGGAGGGGTGTGAGGGGATGATGAAGGAATAAGGATTGGAAATCCCTCTAGGCATTGAAGGCGAAGGTGCATGGGAGCCAATGAAAAAAATACATATATTTAAAGGGTTGACAATAATGACGGAATGTGAGGTGAAGGGGATGTGAAAAAATATATATAATTTGGTGTAGTGTACTTACAAATGACCAAACTGGGTCTATGAAAAGACCAAGGGTGCCTAAATTACAAGGTATTATCTAATTTGGAAAGATACAAACAATAGTGAATATATATTTCGGTTGAAGATGGGCTTCTCTGTAGCGGAGGACTTGGAGATTGGGTCAATCCCAGTCCTTGCTGGATTGGAGGGCAAGTGCCCAGTCCTTCATGAAGGTCGGGGCTAGGATAGGGTGACCAGACATCCCCGGTTTCTGGGGACAGTCCCCGGATTGAGGACACTGTCCCCGGACCAAATCTGTCCCCAGTTTTGTCCCCGGATTGGATTTGAACAGGGGCTGGGGCAATTTCAAAGACAGCCCGTGCAGAATAAAAAGAAAAAAAATGAATTGCACCCCCCCTCCTCTGCCGCTCCTACTAGCTTATGGGGGGTTATTTTTTACCATTATCTGTGCCCCTTTGTGATGATCATGTGCTGGTCGGAGCGGAGGGACTATTTCTTCAGTTTCGGGCGCATGCCCATTCAGCTCCACTCGCATGTTCTTCTGCCTTGGCTCAAGTACCGGCCAGCCACCTGCCTGCTTATCTCCTTGCCTTCCCTGGTGGAGTGATCTTCCTCTGTTCCCCACCCAGTAGTAGCCGGGGCCCGAAGAGTAACATTCATTATATTACCAAAAGTATTGGGACGTCTGCCTTTATACACGGGCTGTGAGGTGGGCGGTGGCGGAGACGGGCAAAGAGTTGTCGATTGCTGCCGTTACTAGTAAAAAAAAAAAATGTCCCCGGATTTCATTTTAAAAATCTGGTCACCTTAGGCTAGGACGGATTCAGTCTTTTTGCCCTCTGCTGTAGTGCAGCTTGAAAGTTGGTCTAGGAGGTCAATTGTGGCTCATCATGGGAATGGGAGGTTTATCTTTGACTGCACATCTTTTCTTCCTGGGAATATAGTGTTGGTTCTTGGAATGGTTCTCGATCTTTCTTGGTTAGAGTATGAGGGCACCATGCTAGAGTCAACAAATACTTTGGCCAGACCAACACTGGCACTCTATTTTTGGGTCAGACTTTTTGGTATTGGGTTAGATACCTTATCCTCTTAGGGGGAGAAGGGTCTGGCACATGCCATTCCCACAAAATGGTAACCCATCAACATTTTCATTGGCTAACTTCAATCAAAGGTTTAAATTGTTGTTTTGAGATCTTATTATGAAGCTTTACTACTTATTCACACCTAAAGCAGTGGGCAGACCTCCGCAAAAATGTAAAAGCTAGCAGCTGCTGACTTTTTTTAATAATCGGACACTTACCTGTCCTGGAGTCCAGCGATGGCAGCACAGCAGCTGTTTCCATCAGCTTTCAGGTGCATGCTGCCCTTATTGCAAGTAAGGGAACCCGTGGGAACCCTACTGCGCATTCAGAGGCTCCACTCCTCTCTCCTACTGGCCCGGAGGCTGGGGAAGGAGGAGGGGAGCCGAGTGGTGACGATACCTGTGGCTGAGGCTCCCAGAAGGGGGAATAGGATACCTGTATTAGAAAGGAGTACGACAAGCGGAAGTTCCACTTTGGTGTGGAACTCCGCTTTATTTAAAATTAAATTTGCTGCTCCTTTTACCTCTAACTGTTGTCGTCATACGGAAATGATTTAAATTGTCGTCAATTTAAAAAATGCTTCTATTATGATGCTTTACTGCTTGTTCACACTTACTTAAAACTTACATTTGCTGCTCCTTTCACCTCTGAAACTGTTGTGGTCACCATGCTGAAATAAATGCACCTCTTGTGGCTTTATTGGAGGCAATAAGGTCTGCTTTATTTGCTGTCTTTGCTTTTCTAGTGTCGGTTTTAAAAGACCGAACTGTCTACTGCAAGTTTGGTAAGTAGGTAATGCGTTTATCTAAAGTACTTACAAAATAGTTTATAAATTAATTGTTTATGGGGTTCTAATGCCTACCCTTTTCATTTTGTAGCTGGTGAGGTGCCCATCAAGGGTGAACTATGGCAACACTGAACAGATGACAAATTGGAGGTATGTATCAAATTTGGCTTATAAATCCAGTAATCTTTTGGACAGTTTAAAGCAGAGTTCCACCCTAAAGTGGAATTTCCGCTCATCGGATTCCCCCCCCCCCTCCGGTTCCCAGGAATAGCTAGCTGCAAATGCCAGACCCCCCCCCCCCCCCCCTGTTGTGTTGTTGGAAACACACAGTTCCCACAACACAACGGGGACCAGTGTAGACGCGCAGCGCAACTCGCGCATGCGCAGTAGGGAACCGGGCAGTGAAGCCGCAATGCTTCACTTCCTGATTCCCTGACCGAGGATGGCGGCGGGGGCAGCCGAGAGACGATCGATCGGCTTCGGCTGCCGACATCGCTGGACCCCGGGACAGGTAAGTGTCCATTTATTAAAAGTCAGCAGCTGCAGTATTTGTAGCTGCTGGCTTTTAGTACTTTTTGTTTAAGGTGGAGCGCCTCTTTAAGTGAAATGTGTTTTGATACAGTTTAGGTACCAAATCCTGGTATTCATTATATTTTTTTTTCATCTTTTCATGAGTAACACTACTAGAAAGTCTATCCTGAAAGCAGTTCCTCAAACTAGTTGGGTTACAATAGACCAGTGGTCTCACTGCAGCCGGATGTGCTCCCTTGCTTGCCTTATCTGGGCCTTGAGGCATAATTCCTGCCACTGACAAAGACAGTATCTCTTCCACTCAAACATGGGGCACTATTTCTCCCATGACACCAACTATTTCTCCCCTAATAACTAATGAATAGGCATGGTTTATGCTCAGTGAGCACATTCCAGCCCCCCTAGATTCTCAAGGTCAATTTACTGTCATTTTAGAAAATTTGGAGACCCCTGCTGTAGGCCTTTATTGCTTGGGTATGAAAGGTTGCTGCAATTGCATTAACAGATATTGCTACAATAGCCAGCTATAACTTCAGTCTTGGTAAAACTAATCTGTATAGGAATAAAAACCTAAAGAAAACTAATGCAGCCACAACCTCCTAATATATATATATATATATATATATATATATATATATATATATATATATATATATAATTTTTTTTTTTTACTTTAGTATGGCTTGTTTACACCACACTCCCTGTGTGCAGTTCTGTAGGAGCCAGATAAAGTTAGGTGCCAGTTTTTTAAACTTGCAAAGCTTATGGGTGGAACATGTAACGTGTTCCTGAAAGCGAGCTTAGCCTTTTTAACACTTTCATAGCCAAAGCAGTTTGTTTTTGCACAGGTTAAAATGTGTTAAAGCCTGAAGATTACATAACCCCCAGCCAAATATTACTGTATATATTTTCTGAAAGCAGACCTAGAGAAAAAAAGTGATAGTTCCAGTTTGTCACACGATATTACAGCAGGGGACTAGGAAATACAATTTCAGTTAAACACATTAAAAGTTAATTTTAGGGGGGAAAATGCAATAAGTTACCCAATTTAATTTTTTTTTAATAAGAAAGTCAATCACATAGGTGACACAATCACCTATGTTTTTTTATTTTTGTGACAGGTGCTCTTTAATGAGGCACCCGGGGTCTGAAAGACCCTGCATGTCTCCCCTGTGCTCCACTGAATGTAAAGCAATGCATATCACACTGCATTACATTCTTTCCTGGCCTTGACGGCCGGGTAAACTGTCAACGGGGGCCTGGAAGTGATGTCACTTCTGGGTCAGCAGCAAGAAGGAGGGCAGAGAGCAGATGTGCACCTATGCCAGTCTCAGGCCCGCAGATCAGCAAACGGAGCCTGGGATACGTGGGGTATAGAGCATTTTGGTGTCAGCTCAAGCACCAGGATGCAGTGTGGGGGTTTGTTTATTTTTTTTTTTGGGGCCTTTGCGTCCTGGTGCCTGGGGTTTGTTGAGCCCTTAATCATGAGAAAAGTACAAAGGCCGCCATTGCTCAAGTCTGATTTTGAGAAAATGTGTTCTGGCTGTCTGGTGCTTTGGCCTGAACTCTTTGAGTGTCTGACCTGAGAAATATAAAATTCTGACCATCACAGAATGCTTGCTTGTTTTCAGACTAACTTTTTAAAGCCAAATTAGCCAGGCAACAAGTCCATTAGTTCCTGTACTGTTCAGTAAGCCAAGTGGAAGTGAAGTGAAAAAACACCCTCCCTATGCTCCCAGTATGGAATTATCTAGGGTGGTTTTAATTTATTTTTTTTTAAATTTAGGCCTAAGCATAGGAAACATAGAGGCTTTTATTGTGGGTTTCTCCTGGAAGTTTCAATTGTTTGGCTGTCATACCGATGCTCTTAACCAGGACAAGTGTGCAGAAATACTTCTAGACTTTCATGATCTGCTCACTTAGGGGTGACCTGGAACACATGAAGCCAGGTGTTGAGCATAACATCAGGTCAATTTTGGGTTGGTAGTGAGCCTTTTCATGACCTTTTTAAACTTCATTTTTAACCTTAACCTCAAATTTTATCTCCTTAAGTAGACACGTTGCCATTAAATGTTTTCTTTTTCCATTATTGGAAGCCTTGACCACTTCAAGCAAGTTGAAGTCTGAACACTCCAAGCATGATGGAATCCCTTCTCTTGTCCTGCAGCATTCGTGGGTAGTGGGTACCAAAACTCATTAAGGATGAAGGCCTAGCTTGAGTTCTGAGCTTTTGTTCTAACTCTTGGTTTGAGTTAGCCACACACTTGTGTGGACCCACAAATGAATTTAGAATGATAGTCTAGCTTGGTTTGCTAGGTGTCACCAGAGTTATGAGCTTTTTATCATAACTCTATCATAACCCTTAGATTTTGGGGTCTAAGAGTAAAGTTCTTGTTCAGTCGTATGTCCCTGGGTAGAAACTTGCTTCTAGGTTGTGGGTTGAGCTCTGTTGGAGCAGGCTGGGGCACTGCAACACTGCTACTTCAGATTTTGTTCTCTTTAATCCACATTTTGTGCTTGCCTTGCAGGTTACCGGTTTCTAGGAGCTTTTTCTGACATATACAGGGATAGATTACTGAGCATTTATTTTACTCTGAAACCTCTTGGGAAAGTCTCCAGAGAGCCCCCACTCTCTGCAAGTAAAAGGGTCTGCTGTTCTGAGACTGTCTTGCCTTTCCTATTATGAGCTGTGATTGGGAAACTGGGCTGGTCGATGGTCTTCTCTGTAGTGGAGGGCTTGGAGACTGGGTCAGTCTCAGTCCTTGCTGGATTGGGGGGCGAGTGCCCAGTCCTTCATGAAGGTTGGTTCTAGGGGTGATTCAGTCTTTTTGCCTTCTGCTGCAGTGCAACTTGGAAGTTGGTCTAGGGGCTCAATCATGGCTCATGATGGGAGTGGGAGGATTCTTTGGCAGCACGTTCTTTCTTCCTGGGAATACAGAGTGTTGATTTGGAATGCACCTTGGTGTTTCTTGGTTAGAGTATGAGGGCACCATACTAGTGTCAACAAATACTTTGGATCAGGCCAACATTAATACTCTTATTCTTGGGTCAGACTTTTTGGTATTGTGTTAAAAATACTTATGCCCTTGGGGAAAAGGTCTAACACATGCCATTCCCATTTAAAACAAATACGTTTAAATAGTTGGTTTTACTGTTAAGCTCCACTAAGACAGTTTAACAGATTGCACATTATTTTGTTCTCAGGGCACTTTAGACCCATGTAGAGTATTTTCTTGTAGAGCCCTGAAGCCCATTCTAGTGGTGTTTATATACAATGCCAGTGATTCCCCTTCGCTGGTCATTTTATGCCTGCCCTGGTGCAGTAAGAATGCAAATTATTTTCCATTTTCAATTTCCATCCTGCATCGGGTATAATTAACCTTTTTACACTTTCACTATCCTTGATAAGTTAATGGAGATGTCCAGGAACTCTGTTTGGTACAGTGTATATTCAGACCCTTCCTAAACATCACAAAGCATGTAGGAATTTTTAAGAAAGTTGGGTGCTTTTAAATATTACTGGCTTGCCTTTCTAAGCTATGTTAATGGCAACATTTAATTGATCTAGACGTAGGTGTAATGTGAATATGGCTGGAAATATATTTTAAAGACTTGGCTTGGAAATGTTTTGTCTCTAACCCTATACCTTTCCTCTTTTAAGCTGCTGTCTCATTTTGCTCACCTATACTTGGAGCGTTCGTATGCAAGCAAGGCCGAGGTGAACTTCGATCATCCCAGAGACGGCATTTTTATCACTTAGCCTGATTTTACTTGCTTTTTATTTTTTCTGTGGTTGCTTTAGGCCAGTGATGGTGAACCTTGGCACCACAGATGTTTTTGGATCTACATTTCCCATGATGCTCATGCACTTTGCAGTGTAGTTGAGCATCATGGGAAATGTAGTTCAAAAACATCTGCGGTGCAAAGGTTCCCCATCGCTGCATTTCTGATTCCTTAAAGGACCAGCCTCTTACCAATGTACGTGGCTAAATGTTGACATGATTAAACATGAGAAATGTCTTCAATCCATTCTTTACATTTGTGTTTTAACTAGATGGTGGCAGTGTGCTTGCACTTAGATTGAATTACCATTTAATCGGAATACTATAAAGACAATTGAGAGGGCAAAGAACCTCCTCACTGCTTCTTTCTGGGTTCCTGCGACACTGGAAGTGACATCACTGACTCCTCCCTGGGAGGAGTTGTTGACTCTCGACTCCTGATGTCTCAACCTCTGACTCAGAAAATCAGAGGAATATTTGTATGCGTTGCTAGAATTCATTGCTTTCATTGCTGAGCGCCGATTAGATACTCTAGTATGTTCCGGGTATGAGAGGAAGTCTCGGCTCCAACACGGAACAGTGTGGTATGCTGGATGTAGCTTCAGCTACATAGTTTATACCGCATATCCAGAGAATGAGTATCCCTAAAAAGGACTTTAGAGGCCTTTTTTATCTATGCAAAAAGTATTGAAACGTAATTAGTGTAGCAAAGATATTTAACAAAACATGTTAAAAACATGATGGTTAAGACAGCAAAAAATTGGAATGTATACAAATCTGTGTATATGGACAACAATATTACAGGGGTGAAGGATCACATTTTACTGTGTGCTGTAATATTTGTGTCCATATACAAAGATTTGTATACATTCCACTTTTTTGCTGTCTTAACCATCATGTTTTTTACATGTTTTGTTAAATATCTTTGCTACACTTTATTTACATTTTAATACTTTTCGTATAGATGCTGATATGACTGATTTCTGATTGGGACTCTAAAACAAAGTTAATACTGCAGCTGCAGGAACAGATTCACAGGACTCAATCACTGTGTTTAAAATGTCCGTTCAGTGAAAAATGTATTATTACATGTTATTTTATACATAGATAAGAAAGGGATGGTGTGAGATGTTATTAAAAACTAACAAATAGCAATATGTTATTAAAAGCTAACAAATAGAAATATATTATTAAAAACTAGCGAATAGAACAATTGCAAAAGTAAAACCTTGAAAAGGGAGGGGGGAGTAGAGAGCGTTTAGTAGGAGATGTGTCTGTGTGTTAGGTGAAGGTTACAGAACACATTTCAACAGTGAGAACAAAATGGATTCTCTTGTGCTTAAATGAACAGTACAATGAATGTCCATGTCATTTCCCCCCTTTTGTTTATTTGACACCATTCTTCTCCGCGTTACGTTCAGCCGATTGCTGGTAACTCCTGTTACATTGGCGCAGAGAGACGGCGTCCTGTTCAGCTCTCTCCTAGTTTTCTCACAATAATGGGTTCATCAGGGCTGGTGGTACATATGTTGGTACAGCGGGTAGTCACACAGAGGCATAGCCTGATGAGGAAGTAAATAACAAACATGAGAAATAGGAACATCACAATGTAAGCGTCTAGTTTCTGTAACCATGTTGCTATGCCATATAAAAAATCACCAAAACCTCCTAAACCCTGAAAGGGGTTCCATCCATCTTTAGCAATATCTCTGGCCTTATTCTGTAGTTCTCTTATCTTAGCAAGATGCCCTTTAATAATGTCCTCATTATCAGAAATGTATATACAACAGTCAGTGCGAAATACCTTACACATTCCACCTTTAACTGCAGTGAGATAATTTAGCGTTAATCTGTGCTCTAATACTACTTTTTTAAGCTGAGCCATTTCTTCATTTAATAAACCTATATCAGTGGTAGTAAGGTTAATGATCTCATCTACAATTCTAGTGAAATTATTTAGTCTTTTCATTGCTTCAATTCCCCATCCTGTCCAGGAAGGGAACCATGACCATGCCATGTCACCTTCAGTGAACAGCTCTCTTTTGAACACTAAAGGGTATTCTGGACTTTGATCTGGTCGCACTGTATCTTTGCGAACAGCCAAAGCAGGTACTAACTTCCCAATATAACATGTACCTGTAACATTAGTAGGAAGCCAGGCGTAAGCTTTATTTCCACATATATAATATAACCCCCTACGTATGGACGGTATGCCTGCTCCTAAAAAACTGGAAGCAATAACATGGAATCTCAGGAAACCGATATTTTCACATATTGGAAACTGTGAGCAATTTGTACTATAAAGGATTCTATTTAGTTCTGGATCTGGGATATAATAATATTGACCATAGTCTCCTCCATAAACTGTAATTTTTTGCTCCAGTGCAATCTGAATTGCCCAACCGTCTACATTTAGTGTTAAACGGGCATGTAATGTTTAAACAAATCTGTGGAGTGTTTATCTGTTTCGAAACCATCAAAGTTACTGATCTGTGCTCATTTGCTGTGGAGACTATGTATGAGCCATTTATTCTGGTCCTGTTTAGATCAGTGAAATTGAGAGGCATTGCTATCATGGGTATTGTTCCTGTTTGGGGATGTAAGTGAGAACACACCCAGCAGTTACTAGCGTTGCTATGGGTTGCATACAAATTTAACATTTGGATGAAAGGGTTATTTTTCCATGTCTCAGTTCTCACAAACAACAAAAAAAAAAGAAACATTATCATCTTTTTTTCAAAGGATATCATCACTTCAGGATTTTCTTGCAGTGACTGGCGTGAATCCAGGTGGGCTTTCCTTCCAACTTGACAGCAGAACTGGTTGTCAAAAGCACCAAATGTGGTCCGTCAAATTTTGGTTCTAGTGGCTTTCTGACGTGTCGCTTGACCACCACCCAGTCACCTGGTTGGATTCTGTGAATACCTGAAACAGAATCTGGGTCGGGGATAGATTTATAAACACCTTCATGTATTTTATTCAATGTTCTTTGCAAAATCTGAACATATTCTAACAGATTAGAGTGAGAAGCCTGCAACTGTTGGGGAAAATATAGCCCTGTTTTGGGTGGCCCTCCAAATAAAATCTCATAGGGGGACAGCCCATGTGGTTGTTTAGGGGTAGTTCGTACAGAATATAGGGCTAATGGCAAAGCTTCCACCCATCCTTTTCATGTATCTGCTTTAATTTTTGCACATCTGTTTTCAAAATTCCATTAAGTCTCTCAACTTTACCACTACTTTGTGGATGATAAGGTGTATGGAAAGCTTGCTGTATGTGAAGTGCTTCCATTACCTCTTTCATTACTTCCCCAGTAAAATGGGTTCCTCTGTCACTCTCAATAGTTTCAGGAACTCCATATCTACAAACTATTTCATTCATTCATTCATTCGTTTTCTTTGCTGTTGTTTGCTCGTCTCTTCTCTTCTCTGTGAGTTTTATCTGACCCTACCATGCGCCTCTGACCCAGGTCGCCCACAAGGAGTCAACGCAGGGAACTGCAGAGGATTTTCCCTATCCACACACAGTCCGACCCGTGAAGGAGGACACAAACACATTCACACACACACGTTACCCAACCAGAAAGGTCCGAGAGTGGTCTGGTTTCCTTGAGAACCGACAGATAGGATACATAGGAAAAGGCAGAAATATAGCAAGTTTAAGGGCAGCTTACCTAGCCGGCATTTGAGGTCTGCGTTTCCCGATGATCCCGATCGAAGCGCGGTTCCTTCTGGAGACTCTGCCAAACTCCTGTTATGGCTCGCCAAGACTGATATGACTGATTTCTGATTGGGACTCTAAAACAAAGTTAATACTGCAGCTTCAGGAACAGATTCACAGGACTCAATCACTGTGTTTAAAATGTCCGTTCAGTGAAAAATGTATTATTATACATAGATAAGAAAGGGGTGGTGTGAGATGTTATTAAAAACTAACAAATAGCAATATGTTATTAAAAGCTAACAAATAGAAATATATTATTAAAAACTAGCGAATAGAACAATTGCAAAAGTAAAACCTTGAAAAGGGAGGGAGGAGTAGAGAGCGTTTAGTAAGAGAAGTGTCTGTGTGTTAGGTGAAGGTTACAGAACACATTTCAACAGTGAGAACAAAATGGATTCTCTTGTGCTTAAATGAACAGTACAATGAATGTCCATGTCAATGCCAATGCCTCTAAAGTCGTTTTTGGGGATACTCATTCTTTGTTCATGATATCTTGTATGTCTCATTGTATCTGAAAAGCCAGTCACCGACTGCCCTTTTGTGCACATCCAGAGAGGGACCGTTTGTTTGGGCCAGCTTGGCCCAAACAAACTACGTAAAGTAAAGTGTTTCAAAAGCTGGAGTTCAGCTTCAAAATTCTTTGCAGTGGGCCTGTGTCCGCACTGCTAGGGTTCATTGCTCCTCTTTTGTCTAAAGAAGAAAAACACTTTTTACTTTATCTGATCCTCCACTCCCTCGGCAGATGGTACTCTCCTATGTTCCAGTGGTCGACTGTCCAAATGCGTCATCGCAACCATTGCAGGCCTATAAACCCTGCTTTGGTTGTGATGTCAGGATCCTAGATGGAATCGGAGAGAAAGGGCTGCTGCAGCGACTGATCTAAATACTAGAGGAGGGCAGGATTGGGAATGTAAATTTTTCTCTAGTCCGCTTCCAGGATAGCACAAGAACTTGTCTATGTGGTCTTTTATTAAACTCTCCAGTATCTTTAGACTATAGAAGTTTAACAGGTTTATAGCTACATGGTAAAGACTTTGATCCCTTTTTTTTTTTTTTATTATAAAGGGACTGAGCACTCGCCCTGCGCCAATCCAGTGTTACCATTCCTTTCATTAACAAGTCACTAAAAAATTGAAACAATGGCTTTGAAATGACATGATGTACTTGTTCCGTTTTATTAAAAAAGGCAGTTTAGTTTACTGAATCGGGCCCAGATACTACACCACAATAGAAATGTGTATTCTAGAAAGTTTAACAATCAGTAGATAAGGATACTCCAAACACCTGGTATTAGTGCTTCAATCATCCCGGTACCAGGGTTGTTATGGTGTCAGGATGAATGAAGTGCATTATTTCTATTACATTGTAACATAAAATTTAAATCGCTCAACTCACCATAATGCAGAATCAGTGGGACCCCTGAACGTCAGTTGCCCCCAGCAGAGTCGGCCCTTGCGTCAGTTGCCCCCAGCAGAGTCGGCCCTTGCGTCAGTTGCCCCCAGCAGAGTCGGCCCTTGCGTCAGTTGCCCTCGCCACTACTGGGGTATGCAGTTGCACCTATGCCAAGATGTTTGGATCGTTCTTCAGCCAAATGTCAAGCATAATTTTGCTTTCTTGAAGTCTAGAAGTTTTTTTTATTTAAAGCATTTAAAAACCTATTCCCAGTGTGCCAGCCAACTAATCTTTCTCTGAAACTGTGTGTCTACCATACTAAAGTGTACCCTCCTACAGGCTGTACGTTACATCGCTGCTGGCATGCTTTGGGACAAGAGCAGGGCAAACTCCACTAGTGGCGCCATGTGGTCAGGTTGGGGGGGAGAGGCCGATCCGTGCAGCTAACCCCGGCTTCAGAATTGTGAAGAGAGAAGGCGATTCATTGGCTGCATGGATTGACCCTCCCCTCTCCACTGATCGCAAGGGGAATGACATAGCAGTGGCGCCAGCGGCCATTTTGTTGGAGCCAGCTGCTGCAGAGCCAAACATTCCCGAATTATTATTTATTTTTTTTCGCCACAAAAGAAATGCCCAGTAACAGCGCTACCGCAGCATCACACCCAACTACCAGCACTGGAATGCCATGTCTCCCAAGAGCCAGGGCTGCTACACATCTTCCAGCTGGTCTTGCCAACCCAACATCTGTCTGCAGACTCCGGATCAGCAAGAATTCCCCCTTTCACCGCACAGCCAGGTGTGCAGGCCAATACCCAAAATTTTACAAAGATCAATTATTTTTATTCATTTTTGCCCGAAATTTTGCTGCAATTCATCATGGACCAGACAAATTTATATGCCTAGTAGTATATTAACCCCCAATCCTCATACGCCCGTCCATTTGAGTGGAAGGATTTGACTCGTTCAAAGTCTTTATGGGCCTCACAAAAAAAAAAGAAGGACATGAATTGGCTCCTTTTGATTATGTGTGACTTTGGATGCAGTATTCAAGCATTATAAAGTCCATGGGGCATTATAAGCTCTTTTGGTGGTAGAGGCAGAATGGTTTAATATTTTTTGTAAATACTTTCAGAACAAAATTTGTTAACATATACATCATAATTGTAAAGGCAGAGTTTTTTTTATCTTGCATTCTATGCATTAAAAGAAAAAGCCTTCTGTGTGTAGCAGCAGCCCCCTAATACTTACCGAGCCCCCTCTCTGTCCAGTGATGTCCATGAGTCCCTCAGCCGACTCTCCCCCCTGATTGGCTGAGACACAGCAGCAGCGCCATTGGCTCCTGCGGTTGCCAATCAGGGGAGAGAGGAGGTGGGGCAGAAAGGCAGCTCCATAACTGAATGGACACACAGAGCTGCAGCTCAGCTCGGCTGCACCCCATACCAAGCTGCTTGCTGTGGGGGCACTCAACAGGAGGGAGGGGCCAGGAAGCAGAAGAGGGACCAGAGAAGAGGAGGATCCTGGCTGTTCTGTGCAAAACCACTGCACAGAGGAGGTAAGTATGACAGGTTTGTTATTTTTTTTTTTTTCAAACAGACTTTACAATCACTTTAAGCATCTATGATGCATTTTCTTAAATCCTGACTTTGCTGTGCCCTTCAAGATGCATTATTTAAATTAGGTTTTATTAGTTGCATGTAACTGCCTGTTGCTGCTTGCTGTACTAGGCAGGCTATGTGAAGATGGTTTATTGCTTTTGTTGCAGTTATTAAAGGATTTAAGCAAACACAGAAATGAGACAGAAGAAACACCAGCAGAGCATTCAAATAATATATACATATATTAAAACAATCGCATGGAAAATAAAGGGAAATCTGAGAGCAGTTTAGCCCGAAAGATGTTCCAATATTTCCTCCCTTTATCCAAAACATTACATGTTACTACAATAGAAGAATATCCTTTCTTATGCATGTTGAATCAGCACTCTATTATCCCTTGTTTACCTCTATCATTTCCTCTTCTCACCTGTTCTTTCCCACTTTTTCTTCTCTCCTACCCTGTTTCCCCGAAAATAAGACCTAGCGTGATTGTCGTTGATGGCTGCAATATAAGTCCTACCCCCCAAATAAGCCCTAGTTAAAGTCCTTGTAGGTCTTATTTTCAGGGTAGGGCTTATTTTCAGGGAAACAGGGTAGGGCTTATATTGCAGCCATCACCGACAATCACGCTAGGTCTTATTTTCGGGAGAAACAGGGTATTCATCCTTTTGTTTTATTTTCTCCTCTCTCTTGTCTTCCCCTTCCTCTCCTTTCTCATCTCTATTCTTTCCACTTTCCTACTGTTCTCAGTTCTCCCAACTCCCTATCCTGTTCTCATGCCCCTCCCCCCTCTACTCTACTTTCTCTAACCTCCTCTCATCTGCATATTCTCCACTTTTGTCTCTCTAAGTCTATCCTCTCCGCTTTCCAGCTGATATGTTGAGTAGCTGGCTTGTCATCAACAGTGAGCATGCGCAGATCATTGGAGGCATTACCCGACAATGTGAAAAAGGGAAGGATGTAATCGTCAAAATTCTGTCTGCCTCTCTGCTCATGCAGGAGAATTGACCGATCATGTAACAAGTGGATTTGGGTGTGGTGCAGGGAGGGTTTTGGTCTGTTGAAGGGAGGATTTGGGTGTGTTGCAGGACGGTGGCATTTGGTTTGTTGCAGGACGGTGGGCCGCCCTGCAACATACCCAAATCTGCCTATGACATGATCGGTCAATTCTCCTGCATAAGCACAGAGGCAGGCACAATCTGGCGCTTACATTCTCCCTTTGCAGATCGTCAAATAGTGCCTCAGACGATCTGCCCATGCGCACTGTTGACGTCACATCAGCTGATCAACATATCAGCTGGAGTGACATTGCATACTGCACATGAGCAGATCGTCGGAGGCATTATCCAATGGGGATGCCCTAATGGATAGAACATCTGCACTGATGAAAGCACAAAAACACAAAGGGGTTGATTTACTAAAACCAGAGCGTACAAAAGCGGGTGCAGCTCTGCCTAGAAATCAATCAGCTTTCAGGTTTTATTGTCAAAGCTTAAACAAGCTGAAGTTAGAAGCCGATTGGCTACCATGCACAACTGTACCAGATTCTGCACTCTCCAGTTTTAGAAGGTCAACTCCAGTCTCTCTTATTTATTCTCACTATTATCCTCTCGACTCGTCTCTCCTCTTTCTGCCCTCCCTGCTCTCCTTGCGCTCTTTTCTTTCTACTCTCCTCCTCCCTGTGTATCCTCTCCACTCTCTTCTCTGTACTGCTCCCTCTGCTCTCCTTTCCATACTCCCCTCTCCTGTCAACCTTCTTCACTCTCCTCTCTTCTCTCTGTAGCACTGCCCCCTTTAGGACTGCTAAGAATTATCTGCTCATCTGCATGGCCATGACCAAGTGAACCTTCCAATCCACCTGACACTCTGGGTTCAGACATCCTCTTAATACTATAAAGCAAGAATCAAGCAACTCAATAGTATAAGGTTCTGAAATGTTTTACTTGAATCAAATAGGAAACGTTATTGTACAAAGAAAGGAGTAATTCCACTGAGCTATGATCACAGCGTCAACTGAGCAAACAGATTCCTCCCAAACACAACAATGGCTGAACAATGAATAATGTTATATACACAAAGGTACACTATATTCAGATCCCAGGTCACCTTCTAGTTGAGATAAATGCAATCTAAACAGCCTATGCTATATTCATGGGAGAGCTAATCTCCTGCTGGTGTATATATATATATATATATATATATATATAAACAGGCTTCCTATAAGTGATGACAGTAGAGTTCCACGTTGCAGATCTGTTATTCTTCACTAGCTAGCTGGAGCTCAATTGTACTCCGTTTGGTGGCAGAGGAAACAATAGATTCCAAGAAGTGTAGGCCTAAGGCTTCTGAGTACAGTGTTCCAGCAGTTCAGTAAAGATGTATGTGCACTGTGTTCGGTAATGGTGGTAGTGGCTAGGTAAAGATTGAGCAAGTTGCTCTCTCACCATGGACCCAAATTGTTTTGCCGTCTTCTGGACAGGAACATGGATGCAGGGGCGGAACTACCACCATAGCGACCCATGCGGGCGCTGTGGGGCCCGGTGAGGATGAGAGCACCGCCGGCACAGTCTCCCAGCCAGGGGACGAGAGAGGAGAGGAAGAGCAAGCTGTCCGTATCAGCAGAGAGTTGAATTGCCCGATGTAATAGCTTTCATTAGAACTTCCAGTGTTTCCGGGGCTCACGTCACTCAGCTCCACCTCTTGGCCCGGTGGCTTTGATAGACAGAACGCCAATCCAATGTGGGACGTGTGACGTCATCAAAGGCGTCAGGCCAAGAGGTGGGGCTATGTGATGATGAGCCCCGGGAAGATGGGAAATTCAAATGAAAGCTATTACAGCGGGCAATCCCGCTCTCTGCTGATCCGGGTGGCTTGCCTCTTCCCCTGCACAGGTGAGGCTGTATTGGGCACAGGCAACGCTGTATTGGGCACAGGTCACGCTGCAATGGGTGCAGGTCACGCTGCAATGGGTGCAGGTCACGCTGCAATGGGCGCAGGTCATGTTGCATTGGGCACAGGTCACGCTGTATGTGGCACAGGTCACACTGCATTGACACTAGGGCAGCTGTGGGGGGGGGAGCTGTTTGCAGGGAGGCCCCATACAACATTTTGCTATGGGGCCCTGCTATTTCTAGTTACGCCCCTGCATGGATGGCGACACTCCGGCAACGGCTCCTCTGTCTGTCTTCCGTAGCAACTTTCACCACACATCTGCACTGATGGGTATGTGCTGTAAATGGTGCTAGTAACAGGATGTCCGCCAGTAGGTGACAGGCCCCAGCCTCTCAGGCCTCGTGGTGGAAGTAATGTTCTGCGTGGTCGGCAGCGACCTCTCTTCCTAAGCTCCTTTTATTATCCCTCCCAGCAACCTTCAGGCTACTGCAAGGGTCCCTGGGCTTTGTAGTCTTATGGTACGGGATCGTATAGCAGCAGATTCTAGAAGGACTATACACCCCATAACTCCGCTGGCACACAGGTATGAGGTCACTAACCGCCGAATAATCACGGGGCAAACAATATTCAAACACTGGAAGGTACGAAACATTTTGGTTACAGTCCACATCGCTACATCCTCCCTCCACTTGAAATTTTTTGGCCCCCAAAGACAGGATATGACCCAATCACTTTATTACATGAGTTAATCAGTCATTCTTCTACTAAACTAGAGGTGGTAACAGCTAATAACTGGCTTAATACAGGATCCTCTCATAATAAACTACATACATCAGTGGAGGATGAAATCGCATTAAGTTTACGACAGGCCGAAAGTAGATCAGTGGCCCACCCAGTAGTGTCGGGTTGGATTGAGATCATCCTTTACCAAAGACTCGGTAAAGGAGGCAAGTGCTTGCGAGGGCCGATTTGCAGTGGTTATGAGTTCATCAGAGCTTTCACCAAGGGTCTCATAGGTCAAACCCTTTGGGGGACATATTTCCTGTCTCAGTCGAGAGCACATGTCTTCCACAGAACCAGGTCCCTGTTCTGTCTCCCATTGGCTACATCCAGCTTCTGGTTCAGGCTCTGTTTCTATCTCTGGCTCCAATTCAGGTTCTAGTTCAATTACAGGTTCTGATTCTGGGATCACCTCTCCTTTAGTTCTTTCAATGAGAGGGAGGGGTGCATCGACCGGAGCAAGTACTTCACCGACTTCCAGCCTGACTTCTTCAGCTTCCAACAGCGGACCAGAAACTGTGGCCTCAGTATAAGGCATGTGAGGTCCTGTGTCTAAACAGTCTTCTGGTTCAATTGCAGGGTCTAAAAAAGATCATCTCCCCCAGAGTGGACCCACAGCCAATCCAACGGTATGTCCTCATCGCCATTTTCCTCTTCTAGGGAGGTAGGGGTACATGGTGTTCTTTTCTGAGACCTCAGTACTGGAGGCTGAGATGGCTCGGAATACGGGACAGAAGGTACCCGTACAGCCTCTGAAATGGGCAATAGGTGGTTCTGATGCCAAGTTTTTGATTGTCCGATCTTCCCTTCTACTCTTATCTGATATACAAGGAGACCTGATAGTCGTTGACAAACAATGTAGGGCTGGGAATGCCATTGCTCTGATAGTTTGTTTTCCTGGCACTCCTAGATTGCGTAACAACATTCGACCCCCAGGTTGCAGATCTTGAACTCTCATGTTAAGATCAAAGTTCCTCTTATTCCTTTGTTCTCTGATGTGAGAGGCATTTGTTTGCTTTTTCATAGGCTACTTTTAGATTCTTCCTCAGCCTATCCACATAGCCCTTGTAAGAGGCTTAAGAGGTGTGGTCAGTGGAGGTCCCAAAGGCTAGATCTACTGGTAAGCGAGCCTCTCTCCCAAACATCAGTCTGTAAGGAGAGTATCTGGTAGCATCATTTGAGGTACTATTGTAGGCGTGGACTATTGCAGCAATGTGGTCTTCCCAATGCCGTTTCTTCTCTAATGGGAGGGTTCCCAGCATATTCAAAAGTGTACGGTTAAACCGCTCTGGCTGTGGGGTAGTTCTCTATTTCTTTATGTTCAAAAGATGTTCACAAAATCTGCCGACTAATCTACTTTCAAAGTCCTGGTCTTGATCTGAGGGTAGACGCTGAGGGAGCCCGTAATGGATCAAGAACTTTTCTACTAAAGTTTTGGCCACTGTGCTGGCTTTTTGATCCCTAGAGGGGAAGGCCTGGGCATATCGGATGAAATGATCTGTCACAACCAGGACATTGCTCCTCCCACTCAAATCAGGTTCCAGGCACAGGAAATTAATGCACACCAACTCCATAGGTCCTTGACCTTGTAAGTGACTCATTAGGGTGGCCTTGCCTGGTAGAGTCTTCCGCTGGATACTCCTCTCGGCCAATAGAATTTGTCCTTTACTAGTTTGAAAGTTCTATCTGGGCCTAAATGACCATGGTCATCATGAAGTGCGGTTAGTACAGTCAAGCAATGGGAAAAAGGAATAGCTGCCTTACACCTTCATCCTCTTCGATACAGGATCCCTTCTTCTATTTTCATTCTGTCCCACTCTCTATGAATCACCTTGGCGCCCTCAATGGGACTATCCTTCAGTATCTGAGGGTGTATGGGATTTGGGATTTAGGGTATTTAGGGATTTAATTATTAGATTTCCTAGCGGATCTCCCCGCTGTTCTCTGCTCATGTCCTCCTTAGTCAGCTGAGGCAATTCTTGGCTACGTATTTGGGTCAGGTTGCAATAATGTTTCGGTAGTTCTCCAGGGGCAACCCCCACGGCTTCAGCTCCTATTGCCCCCCTGTGCTTATACTCCACACCTTTGCACACTGCTTGTACTTGGTAAATGATCCCAACTTCTTTGATCATTTTGAGTGAAGTGTGGTCTTCTGGAAAGACCATCAGCATCTCTATTTCCCACTCCTGGCCGATACCTCAAACTGAATTGGAACTCCGATAAAGCGACTAACTAGCCACCGATGCCCAATGGTGTCCAGCTTGGTAGAGGATAACAAATAGGTCAAGGGATTGTTATCTGTTTTCACCACAAAACTGGCTCCATACAGGTAGTCTCGAAATTTGTCCACTACAGCCCACTTGAGGGCCAGGAATTCCAACTTGTGCACTGGATACTCACATATGCTACTGGGCGGAGCTTCCCTTCTTATTCTTGATACAACATTCCTCCAATACTGTCCCTACTGACATCCACATGTAATTCATAAGGCTTCGAAGGGTCAGCGTAGGCCAGTACTGGAGCTTCGACCAAACTCCCTTTCAACTTCTCAAAGGACCTCTCACACTTCACGGTCCACTGATCCTGGATAGATTCCTCTGGTCTTCTGCCTTCTCCTTTTGGGGTTTTCGGTTGTTCTCCATCTGTTTGGTTCTGTAACATCTCGTTCAAGGGCCGAGCAATCTGAGTTCTTCACAGACCGTCTGTAGTAAGAACAGAAACCCACAAACGACCCCAACTCAGTGACGGTGGTGGGCCGAGGCCAAGAAGTGACTGCCTCCAATTTCTGTGGGTCAGTGGCTATCCCTTCTGCAGATACCACATGCCCTAGATAGGTAACAGAAGTCTGGTAGAATTGGGACTTCTCCAATGACAGCTTCAACCCCTCTTCGTGTAACCGCTGGAAAACCTTCTCTAATCGGGCCTCATGTTCTTCCAAACACGATGATATCGTCAAGGTGAACCAGTACTTCTACCAGGTTCATATCTCCCACTGTATTTTCCATCAATCGCTGGAACGTGGCAGGGGTACCGGTCAATCCCAGAAACATCCGATCAAATTCAAAGAAACCTAATGGGCTAATAAAGGCAGTCTTCTCCCGGTCTTCAGGGTGCATAGGGATTTGGTAGTACCCACTCTTCAAATCCAACACATAAACCATTTTGCTCCAGACAAGAACTGCAAGGCTTCTTTTATGCAAGGGGTGGTGTATTGATCAGTGATAGTTCTTCGATTCAAGGTTCGATAATCGATGCACATCCGTACATACCCATTCTTCTTTCTCACCACCACAATCGGGGAAGCATAAGGGCTTTGGGATTCTTTTAATCACTCCTGATCTTTTCAGTTCAGCTAGTTGTTCCCTAAGGTCTTCCAGATCACATAAGGGGACCTGTCTTGCACTTTCTCAAAAGGGTTTATCCTCAGTCAATCAGATACGATGTTGAGCACAGCCCACATCGAAGTCATTTTTCGAGAATATCTTCTCCCACCAATCTATGTGAACTTTGATGCGTCGTTCCCAAGCGGGGGGGAGGGGGGGCTTGGGCAGTGGGTTTAGGGGTTTCTTCTGTCCCCCATTTGGGCTGTCTCATTCTTCTCTACCAGAGTGGCAGCACTCACTTTCCCGATCACCATTTGAGGCTTTAAGGCTGATCATGTGACTAGTGACGTTCCGCACACTAACAGGAACTCGCCCCCCACTCCAGAACAGAGCCCGAGTGGGTATAATTTCTGGAACTAACTCTAGCCCAACTTCTTTCTCAGTGGGGTCAACTTCTACCACCACATACGGAACCGGTTGATCCCAGGACAACTTGACAGTGGCTTTGAGACAGTCTCTCTCTCCAGGCTACAGTACTCTTTCTTGAGTGTCTAATCACCACAGCCTCCCCACTCCTTCAGCGGGTGCCTTCTTTTCTTGCAATACTCTCTGAAATGCTTGTCTCAACTGAGGATGGATTTTCGCGACAGGAGCACCCTCTATGGCCAAGGGGGTGAGTAATCTTCCCACTAAATTGGTATTGGTTCCTATCAGAAATAAATTTCTGCCGGCTCCAGGCAGTCAGGGGCATATGACAGCCAGCGTGTCGAATGTCCCGGGCCTTCCAGCTAAAGCAGAGTTGAAAGTTATCTTGATAGGTATGTAAAAGTCGTAAGGACACTTCTGAGTTCCAATTCCCCATATTTCCAACTCATCAAGTTTACACAAGGGGATGTGTTTCAAGTACTTATAATAGAAGTCTTTATACAGAAGTGTGACTTGAGCTCCAGTGTCCAACAGTGCTTGTGTATAGATACCTTCCACTTGGGCTGATACTATGGGGGGAGGCCCCACTAAGTTCTTGGGTAAGTTTCCTCCAGGTGCCTCTAAGGTACGTGCCCTAACAGGCCTCCTTGGAGACAGTGTTTGAGATTTAACTGCTTGTTTAGCGAGGTGTGTATTGATTTCCTGTCCCCTTCTTCCATTTTCTGGGGATTTTAATTTTGAGTCATGCTTGAGCATGGGCGGGTGCGAGAGGACTGATAACTTGTGTTCTCACCTTTTTTGTTTTCTTACAACTTCTCTTCTTGTCTTTGGAGCACAGCCTTCCCTTGGGACTCCCAACTAGATCCCTCATTGAGGTCCCTTGAAGTTTCCCGCCGGCTTAGGGAAAAGAAGTTACGCTCTCAAAACTTCATTAAGGAGTTGACACCCGGCTTGGGACACTTGGCTCCAAAATATCCAGCTCCTCCGGATCCATAACACCTCCTCTCTAGTCCTGAGTACTGTTTTGGTACTTTGGTACTCATGAACAGCGCGGGCCACCACTTTCTTTGTTTCCAGTGACAGGATTCATATCTCTCTGTCTTTGACTCCTTTTCTTCCAGCAAAGCTTCTTCCTCTATAACCTCTCTTATCCTTTCAGAATAGGTTGGTACCACCTGGGTCCTTTTCAGTAACAGCTTCAGCACAATAGGATTATTTGGCCAGGCCCCATGTGGTCAAACTCATCTTCTCCCACAGGTATCGGCAACTGTCCTGAGAAGAATCTAAGTCTCCGATAACTTTGATTTGAGTTCCCAAGCCCATTCTTTACCAAGCTATCGACCAGATGACTCATGTCTGTGTAGAAAGAGAGTGGAGGGGCGCTGGCTCCTTGAGAGTCAGTCCCCATAGGCACAGAGCTTTTCTCGTGAGCCTTTGTCGGAGGTGGCTTCTCACTCCCTCCTCTCGCTTCTGAGGGGGAATACCTGTCAGAAACCATGAATCAAACTGAGACAGAAGTACAGTTAATCACACTTGTTTAATAATAATAAAAAGGTAAACAGAGTAAGCGTAGTCAATACATAGCCAGAGTTCAGTAACCAGAATGGGTAGTCAGCCAATGCCAATGTCAGAGAGCCAGAGATAAACGTAGTAGTACAGCAAGCAGGATCAGGAGCCAGAGGGGATGTCAGCTGAGCAAGTCTTTAACAGGAACGCAGGAGAAAGTCTCTGTGATGTGACCAAAGGCGAAGGCAGAGATGAAGTGAGCTGGACAGCTTTAAGTAGGCAGGACAGACGAGCAGATCATCAACAGCTGAGTCACTGTGGAGAGAAAGGAGCTGGATATTAGCCGACAGCTGAGCGGCCAGCTCAGAGGAGGAAGGGCTGAGCCCAGCCCTGACAATACACTTGCCATCACGTCCTCTGTCAAGCTGATGTCTTCCTCCTGAAAGCACATTGGCACTACTTCCTGCCATTCTATCAGTGCCCTGAATTGATTAGCCTCCATGGAGGCAGCAGTTTCCACCAGGTAAGCCCAGTGTCCTGGCACTAAAGCTCTCAGCCACATTTTGATCTCCAGAACGGTGCTTCTGTCGCTGGGAGTCCCACCCACTCGATCGTGTTCATAGATGCGGCTTCCCACTCAGGTTGTGGCTCCGGTCTAGGTCTACTGGAACCTGCTGCAGATAGCATCCCAGATGAGCCCCCATATGTAGCACTGCCCCCTTGAGGACTGCTAATAATTACCTGCTAATCTGCATGTCCATGACCAAGTGAACCTTCCAATCCACCTGACACTCTTCAATCCACTATCAGACATCCTGTTAATACTATAAAGCAAGAATCATGCAACTCATTAGTATAAGGTTCTGAAATGTTTTACTTGAATCAAATAGGAAAAGTTATTGTACAAAAAAAGGAGTAAATCCACTGAGCTGTGATACCAGAGCCAACTCAGCAAACAGACTCCTCCCAAACAAAACAATGGCTAAACAATGAATAATGTTATATACACAAAGGTTCACTATATTCAGATCCCAGGTCACTTTCTAGTGGATGTTTCAGTTAACTATACTTGTGGCCACACTGTGATTAAATGCAATCTAAACAGCCTATTCTTTATTCATGGGAGAGCTAATCTATGTATGCATGTATGCATACAGGCTTCCTATAAGTGATGACAGTAGAGTTCCACATGACAGATCAGTTATTCTTCGCTAGCTAGTTGGAGCTTGTTAATTGTATTCTGTATGGTGGCAGAGGAAACAATAGATTCCAAGTAGTGTAAGTCTAAGGCTTCTGAGTACAGTGTTCCAGCAGTTCAGTAAAGTGTTATTGGGTAAAGATGTGTGTGCACTGTGTTCGGTAATGGTGGTAGTAGATAGGTAAAGAATGAGCAAGTTGCTCTCTCACCAATGACCCAAATCGTTTCGCCATCTTTTGGACAGGAACATTGATGGCGACACTCCGGCAACGGCTCCTCTGTCTCAGTCTTCCGTAGCAACTTTCCCCACACATCCGCACCGATGGGTAGAGGTCCGTCTTACGTCAGGCCCAGGAGGAAGAGAGTGTGCTTGGTCTTCCTAAGCTCCTTTTATCATCCCTCCCAGCAACCTTCAGGCCACCGCAAGGGTCCCAGGGATTTGTAGTCTTATAGTACGGGAATGTATAGCAGCAGATTCTAGAAGGACTATATGCCCCATAACTCATTCCGCTGGCGCACAGGTATGAGGTCACTGACTGACGAATAATCACGGGGCAAACAATATTCAAACACTGGAAGGTATGAAACTTTCTGGTTACAGTCCACATCGCTACATCTCTTTAGTCTCTCTTCTCTCCCCTCTGCTCAATCCATCATCTGAAAATGGAAAGAGTATGGCACAACTGCAAACCTACCAAAACATGGCCATCCACCTAAACTCACAGGCCGGGCAAAGAGAGCATTAATCAGAGAAGCAGCCAAGAGACCCATGCTAACTCTGGAGAAGCTGCAGAGATCCACAGCTCAGGTGGGAGAATCTGTCCACAACTATTAGTCATGCACTCCACAAATCTGGCCTTTATGGAAGAGTGGTAAGAAGAGAACCATTGTTGAAAGAAAGCCATAGAAAGTCCCATTTGCAGTTTGTGAGAAGCCATGTGGGGGACACAGCAAACATATGGAAGAAGGTGCTCTGGTCAGATGAGACCAAAATTGAACTTTTTGGCCTAAAGAAAAACGGTATGTGTGGTGGAAAAATAACACTGCACATCACCCTGAACACATCAAACCCACCGTGAAACATGGAGGTGGCAGCATCATGTGGTAGGGATACTTTTCTTCAGCAGGGACAGAAAGCTGGTCAGAATTGATGGGAAGATGGATGGAGCCAAATACAGGGCAACCTGTAATGCCCTGTACACATGACCTGGTTTGCCATCAGAATAAACTCCGAAGGTTTCTCTGGCGGAACTCCGACGGAATTCCGCTCAAGCGGTCTTGCCTACACACAGTCCAACCGTCCAGAACGCGGTGAGGTACAACATGTACAACAGGACTAGAAAAAGGAAGTGCAATAGCCAGTAGCCAATAGCTTCCGTCTCGTACTTGCTTCAGAGCATGCGTCGTTTTTTGTACGTTGGAACAGCATACAGACAAGCGTTTCTCCCGATAGGAATTGGTTCCATCGGAAATATTTAGAACATGTTCCATTCCTAGGTCCGTCAGAATTTTCGAAAAAAAAAGTCACATGAGGCATACACACGATCGGAATAGACAATGAAAAGCTTCCATCTGACTTTTTCTGTCGGAAATTCTGCTCATGTGTACACGGCATTAGGTCCGCAAAAGACTTGAGACTGGGGCGGAGGTTCACCTTCCAGCAGGACAACGACCCTAAACATACAGCCAGAGCTACAATGGAATGGTTAAGATGAAAGCATATTCATGTGTTAGAATGGCGCAGTCAAAGTCCAGACCTAAATCCAATTGAGAATCTGTGGCAAGACTTGCTCTCCATCCAATCTGACAGAGCTTGAGCTATTTTGCAAAGAAGAATGGGCAAAAATGTCACTCTCTAAATGTGCAAACCCAAAAAGACTTTCAGCAGCTGTAATTGCGGCAAAAGGTGGTTCTACAAAGTATTGACTCAGATGGCTGAATACAAATGCATGCCATACTTTTCAGATATTTATTTGTAAATAAATTTAAAAACCATTTATCATATTCCTTCCACTTCACAATTGTGTGCCATTTTGTGTTGGTCTATCACATTAAATCCCAATAAAATACATTTACGTTTTTGGTTGTAACGTGACAAAATGTTGAAAATTTCCAGGGGTATGAATACTTTTTTAAGACACTGTAAAAGGCACTGAAACATAAATAACATAAAAAATGGCAGCGCTTAAAAAAACTTATGTAGCAAGGACCCAGCCTCCTTCAGTCTAATGAGAACCTCCAGGGTCAGATATAGCTGACATCCTTCTGTATGTGATGGGTTGTGAGGCATAGTAGGTGCAAGGTGAAAGTTATTGGGCGCCAGACACTTCTTGAATACAAAAGAGATGTTTATTTCTCTTACAAACTTTTATGGGGAAAAGAGGGTTAGGGCCAGGACACCCTTGAGTAGTTGCAAGTTCAATTAGCAGACTCTAAGACTTCAATAGGAGGACAGCCGTACAGGAAAGGACTCCAGCAAGAAGCTACATCTGCATGTGCAGGAATGCTGTCTCCTATGGCAACAGTCTTCAACAGTTTCTAACACAAAACATAACAGTTCTTTCACCTTCACTACAACTTCACTGTAGTTCTTCAGCACACTGAGCACTCAGTTTCTCACTAGACCCACTGATTCACTGCCACTGAATCCCTTGAGCTCCTCCAATCTTCATGGTAGAATCTTCCTCAAGTGTCACCCCGCCTCTCTGCTGGGTCCCTAGCTTGGCACTCCCGATACTTTTCAAGCTTCACCCCTGCTGGCCTTCTCGGTCCTTGGCTTAACACACAAGGCTGCTCTGCAAGCATCACCTCTGCTCTCCACCGTAGCCGTTTGGCAAGAGTACTGCTCCCGTATGTGCTTCAGTTACTCACTGTGGTCCCTGGTAATAAGGTGGTTGGTCCCTTAGTGGCGAAAGCTTCCCTTCTACCTCTGACCACTGACAGGTTCTCCGTCCGGCAGAACCGTCACTTCTGGTTGGACTGCAAGCTGCAATCCCAACCTTGCGCTGCTCTCTTGCTTCTGGATAGGCCCTCAGGCAGCCTAGCAGTCAGATGCCCCCAGGATAGGTCCACACTCCAGGCTAGCAGCCCGGGGCAACACGACATACGTCCACCCAGACAGCCGTCCAGGTGGCACAGAACATAGATCACCTGACTTCACCCCTTCACTTCCCAGCAGGCCAAGGAGTCCAAGAAAACCCCTGCCCATTGGCTGAGATACCCCATATACTTATAACCTGACCTTGGGTTGCCCTTCTCATATCTAGTACCACCAAGTACCCGGCTACCTAGTGGTAAAAGAGAAAAGTGCAATAAGGCCAAACTTAGGGAGAAATCGATAGATCTCAAATGCCGCGTACACACGAGCGGAATGTCCGAAAGAAAAAGTCAGACGGAAGCTTTTCATCGTCTATTTCGATCGTGTGTATGCCTCATCAGACTTTTTTTCGAAAATTCTGACGGACGTAGAAATGGAACATGTTCTAAATATTTCCGACGGAACCAATTCCTATCGGGAAAAACACTCGTCTGTATGCTGTTCTGAGGTACCAAAAACAACGCATGCTCTGAAGCCATAGTTGCCAACATTGCAAAAAAAATATGTGGGACACTTTTTTGGCTGTAGGCGGAGCCGTACAATAATTAGGGGCGGGGCATTCGTTTGTAGGCATGGCTTAGCAATAAAAATGCAAGTGCGGTGCGCAAAATGGGCTTGGTTTACGTGAATAGTGGGCGTGGCTTAAATGGCCGTGGCTCAAGAGGGTGTGGTTAAAGTCTGAGATGAATGAGGGATGGAGAGGGTAAGGGGGAGAGGGAAAGGGGGAGAGGGAAAGGGGGAGAGGGGAATGACGGGACAGCAGCCCCAGATCCTACACAATAGAAATATATGTGTATTCTAGAAAGTTTAACAATCAGCAGATACTCCAAACACCTGGTGTTAACGCTTTAATAATCCCGGCACCATGATTGTTATGGTGTCAGGATGATTGAAGCGCATTATTTCTATTATTACATTGTAATATAAAATTAAATCATTCAACTCACCATAATGCCGAATCAGTGGGATCCCTGAGCGTGTCACCTGCCACGTCGCCTGCCACCAGCAGAGTCTGTTCTTGCATCAGGTGCCCCTAGCAGAGTCCGTCCTTGCATCAGGTGTCCCCAGCAGAGTCTGTCCTCGTATCAGGTGCCCCCGGCAGAGTCCCTCCTTGCATCAGGTGCCCCCAGCAGAGTCGGTATAGACCCCCTCAGTGCAGACCCCCCTCCATCAGTGCAGACCCCCTCAGTGTAGACCCCCTCCATCAGTGCAGACCCCCTCAGTGCAGACCCCCCTCTGTGCAGACCCCCATCAGTGCAGACCCCCCTCCATCAGTGCAGACCCCCCTCCATCAGTGCAGACCCCCTCATTGCAGACCCCCCTCTATTAGTGCAGACCCCCCTCTATTAGTGCAGACCCCCCTCTATTAGTGCAGACCCCCCTCTATTAGTGCAGACCCCCCCTCTATTTGTGCAGCCCCCCTCTATTAGTGCAGACGCCCCTCTATTAGTGCAGACCCCCCTCAGTGCAGACCCCCCTTTATTAGTGCAGACCCCCCCTCTATTAATGTAGACCCCCCTCAGTGCAACCCCCCCTCAGTGCAACCCCCCCTCAGTGCAGCCCCCCACCTCTATAAGTGCAGACCCCCCTCAGTGCGGACTTCCCCTCAGTGCAGACCCTCCCCTCCCATAACACCCCCCACCACATGTCCAGGAGCTGCCGGTGTTCTGCCAAGAAAGTTCCCCTTGGCAAGTAAGGACCCCCCTGTACTGCGCAGGCGCAGCGCTTGCGCAGTACGAGCCGGCGGAAATAGCCGAGCTGGGGAACTTTTCGGCAAGACACAGGTGCTGTGTGTTCAGTGAAGAGGGGAGGGGCCGATCCATGCAGCTAAAGAAGCCGATTCATTGGCTGCATGGATCGAGCCCCCTTTCTCTCTCCACTGAACACTAGGGGGAAGATCGAGCGCCGGCGCCGGCGGCCATGTTGCTAGAGCCAGCTGCTCCAAAAATTTTTAAAAAAAACAAACATTCCCGATTTTCCTGATGGAAATCCCGATTGGGGACAGCCTCCAATCGGGACGAGGGTCCCAAAATAGGGATTGTCCCGGGAAAATCGCATCAGGTGTCCCCAGCAGAGTCTGTCCTCGTATCAGGTGTCCCCAGCAAAGTCTGTCCTCGTATCAGGTGCCCCCGGCCGAGTCCCTCCTTGCATCAGGTGCCCCAGCAGAGTCAGTATAGACCCCCTCAGTGCAGACCCCCCTCCATCAGTGCAGACCCCCTCTGTGCAGACCCCCCTCTGTGCAGACCCCCCTCTGTGCAGACCCCCCTCCATCAGTACAGACCCCCTCTAACAGTGCAGACCCCCCCTCTATTTGTGCAGACCCCCCTCTATTAGTGCAGACCACCCTCAGTGCAGCTCTCCAAACAAGTAAGGGACACTGTTGTTGAGAAGTACAAGTCCGGGTTAGGTTTTAAAAAAATATCCAAATCTTTGATGATCCCTGGGAGCACCATCAACTCATAACAAAATGGAAAGAACATGGCACAACAGCAAACCTGCCAAGAGATGGCCACACACCAAAACTCAAGGACCAAGCAAGGAGTGTATTAATCAGAGAGGCAGCACAGATAACAGGTAACCTAAGGTTACACTGGAGGAGCTGCAGAGTTCCACAGCAGAGACTGGGGTATCTGTACATAGGACGACAATAAGCCGTACGCTCCATAGAGATGGGCTTTATGGCAGAGTGGCCAGAAGAAAGCCATTACTTTCAGCAAAAACAAAATGGCACATTTTGAGTTTTTGCGAAAAGACATGTGGGAGACTCCCAAAATGTATGGAGGAAGGTGCTCTGGTCTGATAAGACTAAAACGGAACTTTTTGGCCATCAAAGAAAATGTTATGTCTGGCGCAAACCCAACACATCACATCACTCAAAGAATAGCCGCAAAAGGTGGCTCTACAAAGTATTGACTTTAGGGGGGCGAATAGTTATGCATATTGACTTTTTCTGTTATTTTGTCCTATTTGTTGTTTGCTTCACAATAAAATAAATAAAAAAATTAAAAAAAAACATCTTCAAAGTTGTGGGCATGTTCTGTAAAATGGAAAATTGTATCAAATACTTACCGTCATTTTCCTTTCCTGATGCCAAACCATGGCAGCATACTAGTGATAGAGCTCCGCCTCTTGACCACTCCCTCAGGACCAGTGAATAGCATAAATGAAGGCACGGTTAGCCGCCACCCCATTCTTTGTAACAAGCCACATACTGGAACGCACATGGGTGGGCTCATATGCTGCCATGGTTTGGCGTCAGGAAAGGAAAATTACGGTAAGTATTTGATACAATTTTCCGTTTTCCTGATGCCAACATGGCAGCATACTAGTGATAAATAACTAGCTGATAGGGTGGAATCTATTTGTCAAACCAATCTTCTAATTAGGATGAGACAGAGGACTGAATAGTCCTTCCTACAAAGTCCCCTGATGAAAAGGCCCCCGCATCTATTCCGTCAAGTTTGAGTAGGAATGTTGGAGCGACCATGATACCCCTGTACAAATGGGTACCAAAGATTCTCTTGAATGTGTTGCCTATGAGGCTTTAACCGCTCTGGTAGAGTGCTCTGCCGCCACTGACGGAGGTTTGCGACCTATAGTCTTATATACGCAACCCAAGCCTGCTAGGATCCAGGCAGTAACCTCTTTCCCTTGATGATTCCCAGCTGGAATAACAAAAGGTTTATTTAGATGACCTGAAAGGGACAATTGTGTAGAGATACTCCACAAGTTCTGAAAATGAACAGTACGTGTGACTTTCCTGTGTGATGTTCTGGAAAGTTAGGCAATATCCAGCTGTCTGTTAAATAGCAGTCTGTTGCTACGTTTGATGCAGGATGATCTACTCTTTCTGGAAAGAAAGGAATATATATATATATATATATATATATATATATATATATATATATATATATATATATATATTTTTTTTACTTTGAAGCTTCAAGAGCTTGAATCTCTGATAACCTTCTGCTTAAAGTTCTTGCAATTGATACTGCCTTGTAAGGCCTGAACCGAACACTGCTCTGTTGGAACAAACGGTTAAACTGATATGAGATCCAGCAACTGCAATAGATCTTTCTTCCTTGGTGACCGACTCTTCATGACTGTCCTCAAAAGTTGTGAAAACTTAAAGGGGTTGTAAAGGTATACATATTTTCACCTTAATGCATTCTATGCATTAAGGTGAAAAAACTTTTGAAAATACCGCCGCCCCAGCCCCCCCGTTTTACTTACCTGACACCTCGAAACTCGGCCGCTCGCTCCCGACCTCCATTCAGCCGATCAGCCTGGTCGCTGATTGGCTATAGTGGATGGATTGAAAGCAGCGCAGCCATTGGCTCGCGCTGCTGTCAATCACAGCCAATGACGCGGTGCGCCGGGGGCGGGTCCGAGTGATACAGCCAGCGGCTATAGCCGCTGGCTGTATCACGAGAGCGCGCCCGCAATAACTAACCACCATGTGAGAGAGCTCGCATTAAGGTGGTTAGTTATTGCGGGGAGGAGCTGAGACAGCCGCCAAGGGACCCCAGAAGAGCAGGTTCGGGGCCACTCTGTGCAGAACGAGCTGCACAGTGAAGGTAAGTATAACATGTTTGTTATTTAAAAAAAAAAAAATTTACCTTTACAACCGCTTTAAGGATTCTTGGCCCATTCAAATGTGTTATTGCCAATATAGCCCACACTCGTGAGAAAACTTGTTCCAAAATTAGACCTAGATGTTGTAAGTAGATTGTCTTCTCGCCCACAACAAAGTAGATATCACTCTGGAGTGAAACTGGAGTAACCAGAGTTTCCTATCCTCCCCCTTTAGTGTCCCTGCTTGCAGCCCCAGTCTACGTATGTTATAGAGGGGAAATGTCTTCTGTATCCTGAAATGAATGGCCAGGGAAAACTGAGGGCCTCCTGGTCAATATGGAGGACTGGCTATGACAACTATGTTCTCCCTTGACAGCCTCAAGGGGAATCTTATTTACGGCAAATGTTGGGGAAAAATATATAGGTTAGATTGTAGTCCCAGGGAAAGACCAGAGCATCTGCCCCTTGCGCCTTGGGGTACAGACAAAATCAGACCAAAGTTTGTGATTACTGTGGGAAACGAGGAGGTCTGTCTGTGGTAGGCCCCACCTGTGGACAAGCTCAGAGAAGACCTGGGTCATAGACCCACTTGTTGTGCTCTGGGAAGCTTGTACTTGTTCAAAAGAAACCGCTGGGAGGTAAACTGCTTCCGAAATTTTGCTGGTGATCTTCCGCCCCAGGCGTTAAGGGTTTCACCTCTCTCAATAGCATATTTCTGCAAGTTTCATCCTGGAGCTGAATATAGGTGACTGCTGCCCTGTTGCTAAACTGCAAGGAGATTGGTCCTCCTTGACTATGTGTAGTAAGGCCAAAGTGCTAAAAGGGCTGTTTGAACCCCCAGCGCGTTCAAGGTTATCCTCTCTGGCTGGGAATCTCTGCTTGCCTTGATCGAAAGTCCTTTGCAGTGCATGTTCCCGGCTGTCTTGCAGACATGATTCGTAGCCATTCTCCAGTCTGACAGCCAAGACTTCCTTAAGGTCTTTCCATCACCGCGGACCACTACTCATACTGAGTAATACCTATTAACTGCGTTCTATCCTGTTTCCTCCCTTGCACTCAAAATTCTAGTTGAAATTTGTGCAGGTGCCCATGCACCCCAGGAATCAACTATATGCATGACGACGTTGTGCCCAGATGACTGAGGCACTGAGAAGCCATCAAACAAGCGGAAATATTCGTCCTCAGAATTCTGTTCCTGACTGTCACCACTTGCTCTAATGGAAAAAAAAAAAAAACAGAGGCAATAGCAGAGCACCCCCGGTTACACCAACCATTGGGATGGAGAAAGGTTGGCTTTGCTTTCCCTCTAAAGTGTGAGAATATATTAGGCATCCTGATGATCCAGCAACAGCCTCCAGCCATGTGGTTATACTGTTTAATGGACTCTTAAAGATCTCAAAGAGGGCCCAAAACGGTTTGACCTCTTCCGATCTGCAACTGCACACTAACCAACATCCCCTGCGAACTCCAAACAGGATTGGGTAGAAAACCTGCAATCCCTCGAGTCTGAGGTGTCTGTAAGCATTGTAGCAGCCCACCCGCTGTTGTGGTGGACTTGGCAGCTCCATGGGAGAGAAATGGTCTGGAGGAGGAGCAGTGAGGAATCTCCCGAAGTGACCATGAGTGTCTGATACCTTCATCCAAGGCTCTGTGCAGCATGCTGTCCAGAAACCCGTGAAGCGTGCCTTCTAGGTCTTACCTTAAGTGTCTGGGTATGTACTTGTGTGACTGGCTCACTGATTTTCCCAGAAGTCTGCACTAAAATACAAGTCATATTTTTGGCATGCACTGCTACAAAAATATAATTTTTTGCAAGATACTTCCAATAGGAAATCATGTCTAAACGGATGCAGACCCTGCCACTGTCCTCAGAGTCCTGCAGGTGCAGCAGCTGGTTGATAATTAATAAACCATTCCCATTAGACTCACCCAGTACATGGGCTGGAAATTGCTGGTCTGCCGGCACTTGCAGATGCTACAGTATGTAGGAGCAGGTTGACCATTAGCTTGTTGAGGGTACACAGTTTTTGACAGCCTTTTTATGCGGGCATTTTTCTCAAACCCCTTCCATTCTATTCTCAACCATATGGCCTCCCTAGCCACCAAAGTGCTAGGGTGCTCCTCCAGTGGTTATACAACCAACTAGAGGGGACTTCCTGGTCAGCCTCCCTATTTTTGAGTAGCAGACTGCTGCATCTATAATATATGTAGCAAGGACCCAGGACTCCTTCAGTCCAATGAGAACCTCCAGAGCCATGAGTTGTCGACCTCCCTCCACACAGGGTGGGTCGTAAGGCATAGTAGGTGCAGTGCAAAGTAGATTCATGGGTGCCAGACACCTAGGGTGTACCACCAGTCCAGGATTCAGCCGGACAGTTCGGGTTTTGAATCATGTGTCAGGGTTTCAGTCCCCCTGAGACCCGGACATATTACCTGGACCAGGCTGTGGTTCCCCAAGTAACTGAGATAGTCATACACAAATCTGTTGCCGTCATAGGTGGCTGTTTGGCCTCACTGAAGGGTGATGATGTCAGAAAGGGCAATTTGGCCACACCCACTAGCGCGCTCTGAGCGCTACATTACCACTCTCCTTGGGGCACCCAAATATGTCTGTGTAATACTAACTCGGTAAACTCCCGGACTTCTACAGGACAGCCACGCAGGGAAAAGCATCCAGCAAGATGCCACATCTGCACGGATAAGAACGCTGCCTCCTATGGCAACAGTCTCCAACAGTTTCCAATACAAGTGTAACCGTTGCTTCAGGTAATTAGGGCAAGTTCAAAACAGAATCTTGTGCCACTCTTATCAATAAAGACCTTTGGCATTACCTGTTAGCTGTATACTCCTCCAGGCAGTGTCTACTCACCAGCCTCCTGGGTATAGATACTGCTCCATGGGCCCTGCAGGACTCTTGCTGGGGCGCTGGCTCTGGGGAAGAGGATCAGAGACGTCTTCCTTGGAGCTTTTTTCCTGAGTGGGAGCGCCATTTTTTATTTTTTTTTAAACTGGGCATGGTCATACTTCTTGCTGAAGTCCCCGGCTGATCTTCCAATGGGACCCTTTGGGCGGGTGGCTGGGCTGAGGTAAACTCAGACAAGGAATCTCGTACTACCGTCTTCAGTAATGATGAGACTTGCGCCCTGTTCCCTGTCTACTGCAGACTCCTCTAGACAGTCTTTGCACACCAATTTATTGGATAGGGGGACTGCGCCATAAGCCCAGCCTGATCTCTTGTTGGGACGCCTGTGTTGCTCTGGAGAAGAGGAGGCACGACGTGCTCTTTTGGATTTTTTCTTTTCTTTTTTTTGACCGGGAGCGACATCTGGAGCTATGCTCCTTTGGAGAACGCCTATCCTCTCTTGTTCTTTAACTCAGAGAGCGTGAGCTGAAACATATCAAAAAAATATATATGTGAATAGGGGCAGGTGGCGCTACCTAAATTGGATACATAAAGTTGTGTGTTAGTTAAAATGCTGTATATACTGTGTACTCTCCTAATAGTGGGCAAAACAGTGCATATGTTCAAAAAAATATATTTAAAAAATAGTATACGTGCCCAATGGGATTAGTATCCCGTACCTAAAAGTGCAGACAAATATATACAGGTATACAAAAAGAAAATATATATATAAAACAAGTATACAAAAAATTCATCAGTGGTGGTGACACCAATTATAAATACTAAGTGTAGCAGTAACACAGCCCCCCTAATGAAGTATAAGGGGTTAACATAGACCAAATCGTCCTTCCGACTGTTATACTGGCTGGAGATGAGTCTATAGTCAGTCCACAGCCAGTGCCATATACTGGTTATATATTCACACTATATCTCCACTGTGCACAATATGTTAGGCTGGTGAAGCGAGCACAGCCCCCTTCTTCTTCATGAAAACAAGCAAGTGTAAATTGTGACAACTTATAAAAAAACCAAAATGTGCCAAAGATATATCAAACGTGGCAAAAATGTAGAAAATGCAAAGGAATAAATTAAATAATAAAAGTCAGTATTGTGAAAATCCTAGTTTCCAATCAATTCATTCAGGAGGTTCTGCGTAGAGTGACTTAAGTGATGGCAGCGGTAAATATCCAGTGACTTAGGTGCTCCCCCTCAAGGGTCCCCACTCACCAGCTCCCCGCACCCCTGCAGGGGTAATAGGCATCTAATATCACCGATGTTGTCCTGGAATCCAATGGGGTTGTCCCTGGGGGGGCTTCTGCTCCGGGTGTGGGTATCCTTCAGGATTAAGTTTTTTCCTCATATAAAAGAAAACAGGGCTCCCATAGTGTGATACCGTAGTAAGTTTATTAAAATTGCTAGGTACAACGACCAACAATGAAAATAAAAATTAAAAAACAAACAAAGTTTAAAAAAGAATTACCACTCCTAAGGAGTGTAGGTATCACGCTGCGCAAGGGAGATCAAGCCCGGAGAGGAGCTCGTAGATATGAACTAACAGCTGAGTGGCGTGCGCCCCAACTGCGTTCCACACTCTCTCCGACTTCCGTGTATGACGTAGGTACGTAGCTCCGCCTTACGCGTTTCGTCATCGACGTTATCAAAGGCGTCAAAAAACATATCAAAGCAAACCGCGTTAGATGGCACTCTTTTAAGGACACCTGAAAACTTACCAACTGGTGGTCCCCCTACCTTAAGTATTGAGGGTCTTACATAAGTGGTGGCGGACTCATGGTAGTAGAGAATAAGGGATGGCCAGCGGAAAAAGAGATATAGCTGAAAAGAGAAACAGAAGGATGGAGATTGCCAGTAATCTTCTAACATGAAAGTCTAATAACTACAACAAAGCAAAGCAAACAGCTGAAACAAACCAAAGGAAAAGAATGTACCTTTTTTTTTTTTTAAGTACAGAAAACTTTCCTACCAGCAGATGGCGACACAGAAGGTTGCTTAGACTGGATCCAGGAACAAACTTCACAGTCTGAAGACAATCAGGAGGCTGTATATTGCCCATCCCACAGCAGCCCACTGACACTCTTAGATGATCCTGGGACAAGCAGAACCTGCCCCCAGACTCCTCCTGTTGTTTGTGGGCAAAACTAATCGCTTTGCCCAGAACCAAAATGGCGCCTAGAGCTTTGTCAGTCAGTGCTCACGTGCAGACCGGGCGCAGCCCTATGACATCATCGGGAGCAATAAATACAGCGCTGGGTGGCCGCCCCACGCCTATAGGGAGACCCTGACACCTACTGCACGGTGCGGGCCGCTCCTCACTCACCCGGAACCTACTAAAAGCCAAATAAGAAAGGAGAAGAGCAGGAACTGAATAAAACAGGTAAAAACATAGCCTAACGGACAAGGAAGCCCCTAGAAAAGGAAATGACAGGATGGCCCCCCAAAGTTCCTGGAACCAAGTCATGCTGCATGGCAGATTTCATTCCTAAAGAGGATACCTGCAGGGACCGATCAAGACCCCACAGACGAGGGTCTCTCAGGCTTATTAGCGCGATGTTAGCAGCCCGAGCACTGAGACTACGCACTGGGATAGGCTTGAACCCAGCCGGTTACTGCTTAGTGGCAGGGTGTGGGACATAAAATTCCTTACTTCATCACTGGTGCGTGGAGGTATGAGGAAAAAAGAAGAATGGGGTGGCGGCTAACCATGCCTTCATTTATGCTATTCAATGGTCCTGAGGGAGTGGTCAAGAGGTGGCGCTCTATCACTAGTATGCTGCCATGTTGGTGTCAGGAAATTAAATGATGCAAATCCTCAAACAATCCATGTTAATTCCAGGTTATGAGGCAACAAAGCACAAAAAATGCCAAGGGGGTGAATACTTTTGCAAGGCACTTTATATTGAAAAAGAATGTACAAACATATTAGAATGTACAACATATTAAAATGAAAGTAAAAAATTTGAATATCTGGGCTATATAGCACACATGCATATACACCACAATACAACATCTCTATAAGACATTACAATAAATATACATGGATGTGTGGAAAATCAAGAAACCTAAATAATGAAGGAGAGTCTCAATAGTATTAACATGGTTAAGCTAAATGTAAACATCAGAAAGGGTATATAAAAAGGATGAGTACCCTTGAAAAAAAAGTACCTGTATAGAAGTGTATGAAATGCCTTGACTGATATCTAGAAAACACAAGATACAAAACTCACTTTGAACTTTCTGCTTTTTGAACTTTTTATTAGAACACTTTAGGTGTTTATATTCATAGATTTTTTTTTCGGTGCTGCAACTTTTTATGTTATTTATGATGGATGGATCAACTTGGGTAAATCAGCCTGCCCATAGATGGTTTGACTCTCGGCCGGTCCATGCTAAACCGGCCAAGATTCGAACTGTCTATGGCTGGCTTAAGATACTCAAAATACTCAGTACACTTGGATCCACCTGTGTCTAAAATAACACTTTGGGGTAGATTAACCCTTTACAAATAGGGTAAGAAGGGTTTCTGAATTCACACAGTGGCAGTGTTTCGGCTAGCATTTGAAATTCACTCACAAACATTAATTTTACTAGAAGCTTGGAGCTGCCTATTCAGTCCCAAACGGATCCTATTAAGATATTGCTGTTGATGTTCCTGAAAGTGCTTCATACTTCACATGTTTTTCTGCACACACCCTCTTGAATTAACACAAAGGAATCCAGTGATATCTAGTTGTTTGGTAATTTGACAGTGGGTAAGAAAGTGAGTGACTGGTGAGTAATGCTTTCCAACATGCCTTCAATGCCAGCCACAGGGAATGGGAGGAAAAGTCAGCAGAGGACTACATGACAGCTGAAGTTTTACAGCACAAGGTTTGGATGTAAGTGTAAAACATGAACAGTCCACTTCTCCCCACCACCAAATGAAAAGTATGGGTTGCACTCTAATGGAACCAGTTTAAGGATGAGCTCCGGCGTGTTCACATGCTGCACGTGTCGAGCCCCCTGATGTGCGGCTGCAGAGATCGGGAAATGTCCCACTGCCTGCGATTAGCGCTGCACCGTGCTGACTTCCTGGCGGGCTTGGCATGTGCAGCATGCGAACACGCCGGAGCTCATCCTTAATCCAGTTATTTTAAACAAGTTCCCCACTGGACATTTCTTTTGCATCATTACATGCCCCCCATGGCCGTTCCCAGCTACCCATGCCTTTTTAAATTTTTTTTTAGAAAATGTTGCAAATTGGTCATGGAAAAGGTCAGAAAAAAAGGACAAGATTCAGCTTCTATAGACTTTAATGGGGTTCAAGCAATATCTTCGGGATTTGCAGATGTTTGTCAAGTGTTCAGTGAACGTCTAGCAAACCCAACTTTGCTTAGTTTCACTACTCACTACTGGGGTTTAAGCTGCAAGCTATAGAGGGTGAAATGTAGATTTCTACCAGGGAATTGAGCTGTGTGGACTGAATGGCAGGTCTTACAGAGTCTGATTTCTGTATAGCCAAGACAAGCCTAGGGCATAAAGTTGGTTGGGGAGGCACACAGACACAGTTCACACTGTTGACAGTAAAACATTACCATCTATAACAAAAAGTTCTATTTGGCTGTCCTGCCTGCCAGTACAATCCAGCCAGGTCCTAATTGCATTATCATCATCTCCATATTTTGTGCATTTTTTTAACATTTCACCTGCTATTTTTTCCTGCACCTAGAAGCAAACTGCTTCTTTCTAGTTCTAGTTCTTTCTACTTCCTCTTTCTAGTTGCTAGTTCTAGATATACTGGCCCTGTCATGGACACTGGCTGCAGGGACCTTTTCTGCCCACATTCACCCTGTTTTTTGTTATTGTTATATTTCCCTTTTTGTTACATTTTTGAATGCCTGTTTTCTTGTATTTGCCCTAAAGACTATTCCTGGTTTGTTTTATTTTGAGCTATATATATTGAGCTGGTCACGTTGGTCTCTGTTCCATGTAAGCGCCGGACTGTCTGGGTGGCTAGCCGTTGATTAGCTTACTGTTAATTAGATCACTGTTAGCTGTTCTTTAGATGTGTTAATTATATTACTGTTTATAGTTTGCATTGTTTAGGATCATGTCATTAGGCTCTTACCTGATCTTGTGTGGTATATATTCTGTGTGAATTTACAGTTAAGTCGGTTCCAGTTTGCACCTAAGGCTGGCCATACATGTATAATTTCCTTTGTAATAGTGAGAGTCCCTGTCTCTGGGAAAATGGGGTTAATAAAGAAACAGAGTTTGCATGTCAGGTAACTGCAAGGCTACAGAGCAATTATTCTGAGAGGAGAAATCTGCTCTGGCAGCTTTCTCCGGATTTTACTATCTTCAGATGGGGATCTGTAGTTTGGAGATTCCTCAGAGTCTTGGGTGGGACGGAATCTCCAACCCTGTGTCCAGGTCTTATGGATAGCCAGCAGGTTGTGTGCCCAGGTGCACACAGTCCATATAACGAGGGGCTGGTGAGAGCAGAGAGTAGAGGAAGGTGGAGTGTGTGCAGCTTGTTACTGCTGCTGTATCAAGACAGACCTGTGTCTGGAAAGCTGTCTACCCTGTGTGAGACTACATCCATGGTAAAGCGGGGACTTCGTGTCTGAAGGACTGGGAAGGTTGGGACGGCTACAAGGGCCTTTGAGACCAGAGACGAGGCTGGGAGAGCCGAGACGACTAGCAAGTCCAAGGGGGCTGAAGGAAGTCCTGAAGTCTGGGGGACAGTAAGCAAACCCAGGGGTCTGGAGAATCCTGTTGAGGCCAGGAGTAGGCCGGCTCAGCAGGGAACTGCAAGGCAAAGTAAGCCTACGAGCCAGGAGGCTTGGCATTTTCTGTTGTATGAAGTTACTGGAGAACAATCCCTGTGTGGGAAATCCTGTGTATAAACTTTTGTTTTGTTCCTGTTAATAAAAATGGGCTGCCATGCCCTCAAACCTGACAACTGACTGCTGTGGACTCACTACGTGAAGACGCATCTACCACTGAGCTAAACACCTCAATATCACACCTTGTACAATTTTCCTTTATATTTACCAACAAAACATATAACATGAGGTCAAAACTAAACAACTTTCAATTATATCCAACTGGGCAGGCCTTTGCACTACATAGTTTAATGTAAACCTAAAGGAAAACTGTACAAGAAAATTGAACATGTATGGCAAGCCTAAACTAGTGTTGTATAGTTCTTGGGTGCAATGCTCAGCTATAATGCCTGGTTCCATCCAGAGTGTAGGAAGATGTATCTTGATGGAGACACCCAAGCTGGGTGCTAGGTGGTCCATCACAGGCCCACAATGGGCAGCCCCTGGAATTGTATATACTGGTACTTTGAATAATTCAACAGTGAGGTCTCCCTATCATAATGACCAAAAACTCAGCACAGAGATCTCACCAAGAGGCCTTAGACAAAATTAGCAATTAACCCTTGTTGTGCATTGGTGGAGGGGGCACTGCATTGTAGCATCTATCAGCTTCAGCTGGGTTGACCCTTTAAGGGCTGGTTTAAAATGTTCTTAGTTTTTAATTAAAACTGTAGAACAGTATGATGCATTCCATCTCCACTTAACATGTTCCTTATGGCCCCTACTGTTTTTCAGTTGCAGAATGTTGAAATACGGGTGGAGACCAATTTTACTGCTGCCAATGAAAGCAGGGTGTGAGATTTATCTTCCCTGAAGTGTGGGCTCCTTTTATGTACTGATGAATTTCAATCAAATATGTGCTCAGTTTACAAAGATACCCTTCCAAATTTTAAAAACACATACAGAAAATGTATTTAATTTGTCATATGCGGAGACATTTATTGAAGGATTGAAAGTGGTATTAAAGCTCCGTTCACACTAGTGCGACTCCAAAATCGCACAATTTTGAGTGTGTTTTTGGAGCGTGACTTTGATGCGACTTTTGGTGTGACTTTTATCCGACTTTACACTAAATGGAACTAAGTTGCATCAAAAGTCACACCAAAGTAGTGCAAGCACCTTTTCAAGGTCGCTGTGACTTTAACTGGTTCCTGACCACACTATAGCCAAAAGATGGCTACATCGTGGCTCTCCAGTTCTGGGAGGGGGTCCATGGACGTCCGCCTGAGAATGCCCTTCCTGCACGCCCTCCAGGGTGCGCATCAGGATGTGTCTGTGATCTCTGTGTGCCTTGGATACAATGCATCACAGATCAGGGTAAAGGAGCAATCACAGCGGCCCTTTATCACATGATCACTGTGTCCAATCACAAATGATCACAACTGTAAACACAGCCATTGTTGCCAGTTTGACAGATCTCCTTCCCTCACACAGAGACTGTGTGTGAGGGAAGGAGATTGGTGGAGCAGTGAATGTTATCATTTTATTGTTTTTACAGTTCCACACATCAGTGCCCTGATCCTCAGTGCAGCTTCATGAGTGCCCATGAGTGCACATTAGTGCTGCTTATCAGTGCCCATCAGTGCAGCCCCATCAATGGAGCCTCATCAGCGCCCATCAGTGCAGCCCCATCAACGGAGCCTCATCAGCGCCCATCAGTGCAGCCTCCTCAGTACACCGCAATGCGGTGCAAATCAAATGCGATGTCTGTGTTTGCAATAGTGTGAACCCTGGCTAAAGGTGGAAAAAGTTCTGAAATGATTTATCTTTGTGTCAATTTTTTTACATCACAGAAATAGGACATTTTAACAGGGGTGTGTAGACTTTTTATATCCACTGTATTTTTGTCCCAGTCCGGGCTGTTCCTGAGACTTCTTTAAAGGTGTGCGAATCATCTAGGTGTTCACCTGTCAGCTAACCTGAGGGAGAAGATCTGGTGGTGATTTTGATTTACTATCTTTGCTTTGGATTCCTTTTTAGAAGTGATGAAAAGAATAACAAAGTGGACATTGATAGGCGTAGCCAGGAATTTTTAATTGCTGGCTGCAGGCCTTCCTCATTTATGCTAGTATAATGTGTGAAAATTTTCCTTGACAAAAGTTAGGGACATTATACTCAAAGCTTATAAAAATGTTGACAGTTTTTTGGGTTTTTATCTATGACAAGTCCTTCAGGCAAAAGTTAGCTGTGCATCCCACTTTAAAGTGGGATGCAAAGGAAGTGGGGTTGCAGCGTAATTTATTTTTATTGCAGTCTTAAACAACCTGTTACAGCTAATTTAACTACGGATTCTGTTTTTTAAAAAGGGCATTTACTTTTCCTTTAATGATAGTCAATGCAAATGGCCTAATACATGCCGATACAGACACAAATGTGCTTTTTGCTCAAGAGCGCACCCAGTTTCTAAGACCCTTATCAGACTGGGGCGCTTTGCAGGCACTACAGTGCTAAAAATAGCACCTGCAAAGTGCCCTGAAACAGCCGCTGCTGTCTCTCCAATGTGAAAGCCTCCGCTTTAGCGGCCGAATACGGACGCTAAAAAGATGGTAAAACGGCACTAAATATAGCACCGTTTTACCGCCGACGCCGCTCCCGCCCCAGTGTGAAAGGGGTCTGCCATTAGCTAATCAGCAACCTGGGAGGGAGCTTTTTCCTAAAAGCCCCATCCCCGGGGAGGCTGGAAAAAATGTTACCATGGCTCCTGGAGTATCCAGACTGTCAGATGGCTCAGCTAATAATTGAAGGTTTTGAAGAAGGTTTTCTGTTAACTAGTTTTGAAAGTTTTGGTTATACCATTGTTAATAATTTAAAGCAGAGTTTCACTCATAAAATACATTTTGCATTATTCAGCTGCATTAAATACAATTAACAACATTTGGAAAAAAAAAATGTTTTACTCCCCTTTTCAGGTCTGTTGCTAGTGGCTCCCTCGTAATCTACCTCTTCCTCTCCAGGGCACCTGACGTCATTTCCCTTGGTGCCCGTGCTCGCTAGTGCTCCTGGGAGATGTCTGTCATCACTGGGCAGCGCCGAGGGCTTCGTTGCCATCACAACGGGGGCGGCAACTTCCGACGACGCTGCCCATTGTGATGGCAACGTCAGAAGTATACGGCGCATGCGCAAGAACGGGCGGTGCATGCTGGTCGCTCAGCTGCACCGGAGCCCGGAAGATACGGGCTTCACATGCCCACAAGCAAGATGGTAATAGACAAGAACAATGAATATAAAAGATCTTTCTCAATTAAATCGGCAATCAAGCACCATTTAAACAGAGACACGTGAATGCTAGTAACAACTTTATAAATATTAAGAAATTCATCCTAAAAAAATGTTTTTCATAGTTGGAACTCCGCTTTAAAGTCTGTAAATAGTTTGGGTTCTGTAGTTAGTGAAATAATTTTAAAGGAAATTAATGACTGAAGCATACTTCAGTCCCCTCCTTTTGTTAATTTCCAAATTTCACCTTTGGTAGGTAGGTATTCCCAAGAAAGAAGGAGGTTCTTATAGAATAATTCATCATTTATATTTATCGACAGGGGCCCAATTGAATGATCAAATATCAGAGGAGTGGTCACCAGTTGCTTATACATCATTTGATAAGGCTCTGGCTAAAATTAGATGTTTAGGAAAAATAGTTTTATTAGCTAAAGCGGATATAAAGTCTGCTTTTCGTTTGCTTCCAATTCATTTACAGTCTTTTAACTCTTTGGTGTTTTGTTTCATTAATACTTTTTATTTGACAAATTCCTCCCTATGGTTTGCTCTTTGTCCATCTCCTATTTTGAGTATTTTTTTTACTTTTATTGAGTGGGTTTTATCTGTTCAATCTGGTTCTAATTTACTCATTCATTATCTGGATGGCTTTATTTTTATGGGTTCAGCTGATTCACCTGTTTGCCTTAATTTATTGCAATCATTTTGAAAGGTATGCAGCATTTTTGGTGTAGCAAGGTCCCAGGTCTCCTTTGGTCTGATGAGAACCTCTAGGGCCAGGGATAGTTGACATCCTTCTGTATGTAGTGGGTTGTGAGGCATAGTGGGTGCAAAGATAGTGAAAGTCATTGGGCGTCAGACACTTCCTGGATATAAAAGAGGTATTATTTCTCTTAACAGTCCTTTTTGTATTTTTTGGGGGAGAGAGGATTAGAGCCAGGACACCCTTAGATAGTTGTAAACTCAATTAACAGACTCCGAGACTTCAATAGGAGGACAGCCATGCAGGGAAAGGCCTCCAGCAAGAAGCCACATCTGCATGTGCAGGAATGCTGTCTCCTATGGCAACAGTCTTTACCAGTCCCTAACACAAAGCATAACAGTTCTTTCAGATTCATTACGACTTCTTCTTCTAGTTCTTCCATACACTGAGCTCCTGGTCTCTCACTAGACCCACTGATTCAGTGCCACTGAATCCCTTGAGGTCCTCCAATCTTTACGGTGGTATCTTCCTCAACCGTCACCCCTGCTTCTCTGCTGGGTCCCTAGCTTGGCACTCTAGATACCTCTCAAGCCTCTCCCACGCTGGCACGCTCAGTTCCTAGGTTGACAAGCAAGGCTGCTCTGCAAGCATCACCTCCACTGGTTGGGTCCCTGGCTTGATTCCCACTGAAGTTCCCCTATTCTTCACCTGCCCAGTCAGGTTAGAATGCTGCTCCGGTACTAGCTTCAGTTACTCATTGTAGTCCCTGGTAATAAGGGGGATAGTCCCTTACTGGCAACAGCTTCCCCTCTACCGCAGATCACGACAGGTTCTCCAGCCGAACTGTCACTTCTGGTTGAACTGCAAGCCGCAATCTCAACCCCGCACTACTCTCTTGCTTCTGGATAGGCCCTCAGACAGCCTAGCAGCCAGATGTGCCCGGGATAGGCCCAATCCCCGGCCCAGCAGCCCGGCTATTGTCCACCCAGACAGCCATCCAGGTGGCACAGAACATACAGTATCTCACAAAAGTGAGTGCAACCCTCACATTTTTGTAAATATTTTATTATATCTTTTCATGTGACAACACTGAAGACATTACACTTTGCTACAATGTAAAGTAGTGAGTGTAAAGCTTGTATAACAGTATACATATGCTGTCCCCTCAAAATAACTCAACACACAGCCATTAATGTCTAAACCACTGGCAACAAAAGTGAGTACACCCCTAAGTGAAAATGTCCAAATTGGGCCCAAAGTGTCAATATATTATGTGGCCATCATTATTTTCCAGCACTGTCTTAACCCTCTCGGGCATGGAGTTCAGCAGAGCTTCACAGGCTGCCACTGGAGTCCTCTTCCACTGCTCCATGACGACATCACAGAGCTGGTGGATGTTAGAGACCTTGCGCTCCTCCATCTTCCATTTGAAGATGCCCCACAGATGCTCAATAGGGTTTAGGTCTGGAGACATGCTTGACCAGTCCATCATATTTATCCTTAGCTTCTTTAGAAAGGCAGTGGTAGTCTTGGAGGTGTGTTTGGGGTCGTTATCATGTTGGAATATTGCCCTACGGCCCAGTCTCCGAAGGGCTCATGTTCTGCTTCAGTATGTCACAGTACATGTTGGCATTCATGGTTCCCGCAATGAACTGTAGCTCCCCAGTGCTGGCAGCACTCATGCAGCCCCAGACCATGACACTCCCACCACCATGCTTGACTGCAGGCAAGACACACTTGTCTTTGTATTCCTCACCTGGTTGCTGCCACCCACGCTTGACACCATCTGAACCAAATAAGTTTATCTTGGTCTCATCAGACCACAGGACATGATTCCAGTAATCCATGTCCTTAGTCTGCTTGTCTTCAGCAATCTGTTTGCAGGCTTTCTTGTGCATCATCTTTAGAAGAGGCTTCCTTCTGGGACGACAGCCGTGCAGACCAATTTGATGCAGTGTGCGGCGTATGGTCTGAGCACTGAAAGGCTGACCCCCCACCCCTTCAACCTCTGCAGCAATGCTGGCAGCACTCATACGTCTATTTCCCAAAGACAACCTCTGGATATGACACTGAGCACGTGCACTCAACTTCTTTGGTCAACCATGGCGAGGCCTGTTCTGAGTGGAACCTGTCCCGTTAAACCACTGTATGGTCTTAGCCACAGTGCTGCAGCTCAGTTTCAGGGCCTTGGCAATCTTCTTATAGCCTAGGACATCTTTATGTAGAGCAACAATTCTTTTTTTCAGATCCTCAGAGGGTTCTTTGCCATGAGGTGCCATGTTGAACTTCCAGTGACCAGTATGAGAGAGTGAGAGCGATAACACCAAATTTAACATACCTGCTCCCCATTCACACCTTAGACTTTGTAACAATAATGTGTCACATGACGCAGGGGAGGGAAAATAGCTAATTGGGCCCAATTTGGACATTTTCACTTAGGGGTGTACTCATTTTGTTGCCAGCGATTTAGACAATAATGGCTGTGTGTTGAGTTATTTTGAGGGGACAGCAAATTTACACTGTTATACAAGCTGTACACTCACGACTTTACATTGTAGCAAATTGTCATTTCTTCAGTGTTGTCACATGAAAAGATATAATAAAATATTTACAAAAATGTGAGGGGTGTACTCACTTCTGTGAGATACTATAGATCACCTGACTCCACCCAAATATATAGGTTCTCCCAGCAGGCCAAGGGATTCAATAAAACCCCTGCCCATTGGCTGAGATACCCCACATACCCATAACCTGACTTTGGGTTGCCCTTCTCATATCTAGTACCACCAGGTACCCGGCCACCTAGTGGTAGCAGAGAAGAGTGCAACCAGGTCAAACTTGGGGAGAAATAAATAGATCTCTATCAATCAACCAGGATAACTACCCCTGGCAAGTAAATTTGTGAGGAGCTCCCTGCCTAAACTACAGGGTGCTACATCGGTATTCTGCTTGCCCATGAAAAGACATTTTATCCTACAACTTTTGATTTTTGGGGTATTACTATCAATATGGTTACTATGGAATTCAGCCTTCCATATGCTAAAGAGGACAAGTTAACCACTTCAGCCCCGGAAGAATTGGCCCCTTATTGACCAGAGCACTTTTTACAATTTGGCACTGCGCTGTTTTAACTGGTAATTGCGCAGTCATGCAATACTGTACCCAAACGAAATGTGCGTCCTTTTTTCCCACAAATAGAGCTTTCTTTTGATGGTATTTGATTGCCTCTGAGATTTTTATTTTTTGCGTTATAAACTGAAAGAATACAGAAAATTTTGAAAAAAAAAAGATATTTTCTACTTTTGGTTCTAAAAAAATCCAATAAACTCAATTTTAGTCATACATTTAGGCAGCCACATGCCTTTGGTAAAAAAAATGTCAATAAGCGTATATTTATTGGTTTGCGCAAACGTGACAGCATCAACAAACTAGGGTACATTTTCTGGAATTTACGCAGCTTTTAGTTTGACTGCTTATCTAATTTCTTGAGGTGCTAAAATGGCAGGGCAGTACAACCCCCCCCCCCCAATTGACCCCATTTTGGAAAGTAGACACCCCAAGGAAATTGCTGAGAGGCATGTTGAGCCCATTTAATATTTAATTTTTTTGTCACAAGTGATTGAAAAATGACAAAAAAATTAAATAAAATTAACAGAAAGTTGTCACTAAATGATATATTGCTCACACACACCATGGTTATATGTGGAATTACATAGTTTCGAAGACCATAAAATGCCAAGATAGCACAAACCCCCCCCCCCCCCCCAAATGACCCCATTTTGGAAAGTAGACACCTCAAGCTATTTGCTGAGAAGCATGTTGAGTCCATGGAATATTTTATATTTTGCCACAAGTTTTGGGAAAATGGCAAACTTTTTAAAAAAAAATTTCACAAAGTTGTCACTAAATGATATATTGCTCAAACATGCCATTGGCATATGTGGAATTACACCCCAAAATACATTCTGCTGCTTCTCCTGAGTATGGGGATACCACATGTGTGAGAATTTTTGGGAGCCTAGCCGTGTACAGGACCCCGAAAACCAATCACCGCCTTCGATTGGACATTGTGGCCTCTAAATTTACTGGTACAACTAGTGAAACTCACAGGAAATAAGAGCACCTGATTGTCAGCGACTGCTTCAAACGCTACCAAAAAAACTGACAGCATTCGCAGGGGTCAGGCCTGACTCTGTGAATGCTGCAGTTAGGTGTGTTGTGTTTTGTAAGTGACAGTGATCGATCGATACTGCACTTGGTTGGGCTGGGCTGGGCGGAGGGGCTAAATGCAGGTGCTAGCAGGTATCTGGGCTAATCCCGCTAACGTTGCATTTTTAGGAACCCTAAACTACTGAGGATGCTAGTATAGATCTGATGAGATCAAATGTATTGATCCGTTCACACTATACTACTAAGGAAGGTGTATGATGCGTGCATGGGTGTTAGCGCTACTGGCACTAATCTGACGCTGCCTGGGGCTGACGCAGACCCTAACTGACGCTAAAACCTAACTGATGTCACCCGCCGGTCGATCAATATATGGCAGGTACCCTGATGCTATAAAAACCTGACGGTGGGGGCGTGGTCTCGAGATGGCCGAGTGAGGACGTCTTTCTGAGGAGCTCCCGGCCTAACCCGTCCATTAACAGCTTTTAATCATATATACTCTGCTTGTTTCTCCCGGTATGTACTCTGCTGGAAAGCGGAGAGGCAGATACAGACAGCGGGTGTCTCCTAAAACACGTAACGAAGGGGATATTCACCGATTTCTAGTGAACGCTCCAGGAACAGCACCAGCTACCAAGATGGCGGACACCACGAGGCCCAGCACACACAAAGACCGGCAACCACAGGCTATACCTGACCAGATCTCGACACCGACAGTGCAGAACTTAGACGGTTCAATCCCCGGTATATTCCGCTCCGACTCACAAGAATCCCTCTCCCTCTCACACACACCGCTGACCCTGAGGGCTGATGCGGAACTAAGGGCGCTTCTACAGGCCCTCCCAACCAGGGCAGATTTTGAAGCCATCGTCAGCAGAATAGAGGCTTCCCACCGACAGGAGATAGAGGAGGTAAGGCAGGAGATACAGACCCTGTCAGGACGAGTGGAAGTGGGAGAATCCTCGCTGACCACGATCGAAAGACGTTTGGCTGTAATCGAGGCAGAGCAAACTATACAAGCCTCGACACTCCTCACTCAACAGCTGCGATTAGAGGAGGCCGAAGACCGCAGCAGACGCAATAATCTGCGTCTGAGGGGTATGCCAGAGGCTACGGGGATAGAAGACCTGGCGGAATCCACACTGGCGATTTTCAGGGACTTACTGGGAGATCGCTACCCTTCAAGCCTGTCTTTTGATCGCATACACCGGGCATTGGGTCCCCGTTCGAATGACATGGACAGACCGAGAGATGTTATTTGCCGTATACATCACTATACACATAAAGAAATGGTGCTGCGAGCGGCCTGGGAGAAAGGAGATGTTACATTTGATGGGGCAATCATCCGAATTCTCCCGGATTTATCGCAATCGACGTTACAGAGAAGAGCACAACTAAAACCAGTGCTGGAAGTGGCGAGAACTGCTGGCTGCACCTATAAATGGGGTTTCCCCATTTCAGTAACATTTAGAAAAGCGCAGCATTCATTCACACTGCGGTCCCCTGCCGATCTCCCTGCCTTGTTTGCATTCCTGGAGGTGGAACCAGTAATAGTCCCGGACTGGCTACAGTCGCTGCAACGCTCCAACATCCGACCCGGAACATCTGGCAGGCAGAGATCACGATCACCGAGACCACAGCGGAACCAACGCAGGACACGCTACACCTCTGCAGAGGCGCCGAGAGAAGACTAACTGAAACACGCCGAGCGGTGAGCTGATAGCGGCTGCTATCTACTACCTCTGATGTTCCTATATGAACCCATTTTTATATATGTGACTTTTTCTTTCCCCCGTCTCCTCCTTTTTATTTTATTTTGATGGATACCACATGACCTCCTTATATATTTTTGAGATGCTAACCCCAGACATATACCTCCCATGCCCTCAAAGGCAATCCTCCTGTGATTTGTTTGTTTCCTCCCCCCCTGCTGATAAAGATGTCCTGCCCTACCTGAACAACTTCATAAGTTGACACGAAAAAAGGGAGAATATCTACACAGAATGTCCCTGTAATAACCTATGAAGTTACTGTGGCCTCCTCCCCTCTTCACCTGACCTGATATCTGGACGCAGGAATGCAACTGCCGCGACTGCCACATATACCACTAACTGATGGAAAGGTACTGAAGAATATACTTAGAACTTTGATCCACGTTATTACACGAAACATAGTATGACTCTAACAGGGCTGTGGTGGATGGTGGTTTCTGCGGAGGTGTTTTCGCTTTTTGAATCCTATACATGGTCACGGGGAAATGTTAGCTAGGGGAGCATTGATATTGATATTGCTTATAAAGCTGATTATAAGTTGATTGTTCCCCCCTCCCCCCCCCCCCCTCTTTTTTTTTTTTTTTTTTTTTTTTTTTTTTTTTCCTTCTGGGACAATACAGGGGGACGGGACTACCTAACCTAATCTCCCCATCATATATATACCCCTAGAATCAGGTTTGGGGAAATCTTGAGTTCCGGGAACAGGAGGGGGACACTGCAGAGCAATAGGGGCGGCGAGGGAAGTAGAAAGAAACATCCACCCACGTTAGAGGAAGGAGATGAATAGCGTCATGGACAATTCCTACTAGGTGAGGATGACATGGGAGGTATCAGATCCCAGGTTATGGAAGACAGATCATCTGTATATATGCCCACCCACATATACCGTTGGTGGAGTTCTGTCTCCCCTTAGGGGAAGATGCAAGTAGTATAGGAGGGGTGGTTTGCTTCAGAAGGGAGACATGGTAACAATGAAAAGGTTCGCTAGAGGAGGGGTGAGGAAAGGGTACATAACCTGTCTTTTCTCCAAAGCATCTATACACTACTGTAAAATGAAGGGCCCACGGTTAATGGCTATGCAACAAGTAAGGATGCTGTGAATTTTACATCATACTTCCTACAAAAATTTCTGCTCGGTTATTTGTTGAGTTATCTTGAGTTTTGCCTTTTCAGTTTGTTTCTTTTATTTTTTCTGCCATGTTCATTGACATATATAGCAAGATTCTAAGTAGAGGTTTACATAATACTGTCAAGCTGAGTGGTGGGGGACGGACCGGGGACGCCTTCGCGGGTCTGATCTTACCTCTCCCCCATTAGGTTGGAGCAAGTCTCCTGGTAAGACCCAGGACACGCTCTCTTGTTAAGTAATTTACTTAATTTACTTTAGTACACCGACGATACAAACCAATTAATAGACGTCTTACTTGACGGTCTTTTCATCTCGTTCTCTCTCTCTATCCTCTCCTTTCTCTACATATACTCTTCCTTACATTCTCCTACCCCCTATCTCCATATCCCACACCCACCCCTTAACCCCCTTTGACCCAGGTGAGGATGAATTCGATCAATATATATTCCCTGAATGCCAAGGGTCTTAATATCCCAGAGAAACGCCGCATGCTCTTGTCTGACCTTAGAAGAGCCCGCATAGACGTCGCATTCATTCAAGAGACACACTTCAGGACAGGAGATCAGATGTATCTGAGGAGTCGACATTTTCCACATGCTTACCATGCCACTAATGAGACAGCCAAGTCTAGAGGAATATCAATACTTATTGCAGGGACGGTACCCTGGACCTGTACTGATACCCTTGCGGACCCGAATGGCCGCTATATGTTCCTTAAAGGCTTACTTAGAGGTACCAAAGTAACACTAGCCACCATATATGCACCGAATGACCGACAAGACACCTTCCTGCATCACACACTGAACTTACTTACGGATTTCATGGAAGGACAATTAGTGCTAGGTGGAGATATCAATGTACCTTTAAACCCCTCGGAAGACACATCGTCTAGATCCACGTCCATACGGTCTAGAGTATACAAGCGTATAACCCGAGAATTGCATGACGCTCGGCTGGTAGACACGTGGAGATTACTCCACCCCGGGGAACGCGATTATACCTTCTATTCCTCTCCACACAAAATATATTCGAGAATAGATTATTTCTTTGTCCCCCATAGTCAGTTGGAGGCAGTCCACGGGGTGGAGATAGGCAACATCACATGGTCGGACCATGCGCCTGTCACTATGTGCTACTGTTTGTCACCGTCCGTGACGACCAGACCCAAATTCTGGAGACTGAACGAAAGTTTATTGCAAACACCAGAGGTCCTAGCAGACGTACAGACTGAACTGACACAATACTTCCGACTAAATGACACAGGAGACTGTAACCCGGGCATAGTATGGGAGGCCCATAAGACAGTAATAAGAGGCATCTTTATAAAGCACGGTGCACGTATTAAGAAAGAAAGGGAACAACTACTTCTGACTCTTCTTGAAAAAATACATGACGTAGAAGCCAAACACAAACAAACGCCGACCGTCTCTTTGGAAACAGAGCTAACATCCCTCAGGAAACAAATTGTTGATCTATTACAATATAGAGCTAAAGCTGCCCTGCAAAGAGGCAGGAAAATATCTTATGAATCAGGGAACAAATGCGGAAAACTTCTAGCACAATCAGTCAGAAAACATCGTCTTAATACGTACATCCCTCAAATTATTAACGTACAAGGGCAAAAACAGACCACACCAACTCAAATTGCGGATACATTCAAGAAATATTACACTTCTCTATATAACCTCCCTGTGCAACAGCTATCTGATGACATAGTCAATAACTATCTTACAACATCTCAAATGCCCAGATTATCCTTAGAGGACAAGTTAGGACTGGAAGACCCCATCACAATAGAGGAATTGCAGAGAGCGGTAAAGGGGATGAAACCGGGTAAAGCTCCGGGTCCAGATGGGATGACAATACAATACTACCAAACACTCCTGACAATATTGGGCCCCCATATGGTGAAGATGTTCAATGGACTAGGTAAGGGGGACCCCTTACCGAGAGATACCTTGCGAGCACATGTATCTCTCATACTTAAAGAAGACAAGGACCCAGCAGCGTGTGGCAGCTATAGGCCCATATCGCTCCTGAACGTAGACCTTAAACTATTCACCAAAATCCTAGCCAACAGACTGACACAATTTATGCCAAATTTAGTTCATTTGGACCAAGTGGGATTTATCCCTGCCCGAGAGGCAAGGGATAATACCATCAAGGTACTCAACCTCATCCATGAGGTAAACAAACAACATACCCCATCCGTCTTTCTCAGCACAGACGCTGAGAAGGCGTTCGACCGTGTTAACTGGGTATTCATGCTGGCGGTCCTCAAGCATATTGGTCTGGGACACAAAATGATACATTGGATATCTAGCGTATACTCTACACCCACTGCACAGATCAAAGCGAACGGACTTCTCTCAGATTCGTTCCCAATAACAAACGGTACCAGACAGGGATGCCCGCTCTCGCCCCTCCTTTTTGCCCTAACGTTAGAACCCTTTCTTTGCACTATAAGACTGAATTCTGATATATCAGGTATAACAGTAGGGGACACTCAATATAAAATCTCGGCTTATGCAGACGACCTTATGTTCACCCTAACCAACCCTACAGTGTCACTTCCAAACCTGTTGAAGGAATTTGGAAAATATGGCACTCTTTCCAATCTAAAAATCAACTTTGATAAGTCAGAAGCCATGGGAATTAATATACAACCGAACAGACTGAGCTCCCTAAAATCAAAATTTAAGTTCAGATGGTCAGATACATCCCTCAAATATCTGGGGACCTTGATTCCCAGAGACCTAAGACGCACCTTTGACCTTAACTTCCCCCCTCTGCTAATTAAATCTAGAATGCTGTTAGAAGAGTGGAACAAGGGGTTACACTCATGGTTTGGTAGATGCAACCTAATTAAAATGACCATACTCCCGAAATTTTTATATCTGTTCCAAACCCTGCCAATTAAAATCCCACCTCAATATTTTAAGCAAATACACTCTATTTTCATACAATTTATATGGGGGAAATCAAAACCTCGACTACGTAGAAGTTACCTTACCCTCCCCAAACACTGTGGAGGACTAGCCCTTCCAGATTTAAAAAACTACTATAGGGCAGTACACTTGGGCAGAATAATAGATTGGTGTAGGCATGGCGACAACAAGTTGTGGATTCAACTAGAACAGGCACAGTCTGAAGCTTCTTTGCAGGGAGCGATCTGGTGCTTTGACAAACTACCTGAGACACTGAAATCGCATCCTCTAATTGGCACGTCACTTAGGGAAGGATATGCCGCGATACGGGCAAACTCCTTATCCACAGATAGCTCACCTCTATACCCAATTCTGGGTAACCCAGGTTTTCCTCCAGGCCTGGAACGTTTAGGATTTGAGTCACTTAGAGTGGCAGGTAGAGATCGTGCCTCTCATTTTTTGATAGACAATAAATGGCCGTCCATACAATCCCTAACTCTAGAGAGTGGCCATTTCCGACTCCCATTCTGGCCTGCAATACGCCTACATCACTTTCTCTGTACGATCCCCAACCCATCACAGTTTAATCGTGACCTAACGACTTTTGAAAACTATTGTAAGGACGAAGGAAACTTGCCTCAAGTCCTGTCCAAAACATACGCTTTGATTAATACCCCTTCGGAGCAACCTGCTTTGACGTTTATACATGCATGGGAAAACGACTTACAAAGCACATTTACTAGTGCCCAAATACAAATGATTATCACATTTTCCTTAAAATCATCTATATGCACCAAAATACAGGAACTTAATTATAAGATACTGACTAGATGGTACTACACGCCAAGCAGACTTCATGAATACTTCCCGGATACATCTGATAAATGTTGGAGGTGTCAAGCGAGTAAGGGGACGCTCCTCCATATCTTCTGGTCTTGCCCACTCCTGCATCATTTTTGGACGACAGTCCGTATGATAACGCAAAAATTCACGGACTACACAATAAGTGATGATCCAGCGCTAATTCTACTTCATGCAACTACGCTCTCGCCTCGAGCCTATAAAAAATCGATAGTACGACATTTGCTGAACGCAGCTAAAGCATGTATTCCTCTCCTGTGGAAACAGACGCTCCCGCCGTCTATAGGGCTGTGGCTGCGCAGGGTGGAAGAGATCAGGAGATTGGAGGACCTGGTTCAAACGGCGCAAAACAAACAAGATCAACATTCACAGACGTGGAGGCTGTGGAATATGTTCATATTTTCGGATGAGGGAATAGCCCTTCTGGCAACATAGAACAAAACATTTTAAAAACAGACGGTTCACTTGGGTCGAATACCCCCCCCCTCTCCCCCCCCCCCCTTTTTTACCCAACCCCTCCTCCCCTTCCTCATAAAACGTATCTGCCTTTCTCTTCTTTCTTCCCTTTCTTATCTACTTTCTTCTTTGTCTCTCTCCCCCTAACTTTCCACCACCCCCCTATCAGTCTTCTTCCTCTCTCTATCACTTGCTTTCCTTTTTTCTTTGTTCTTCTCTGTGGTTGTCGCCTCCTGATTGAAGTAAACAGGTTCTCATGTACCAGCATTGGTATGCGGATAGAAATCTAAACTAATAATTTATACATGTGTCTACGAGATTGAAGTTCTATGACAGTGAAATAAAATAACATGTATGTTTTCGTTACAATAGAATGCTAATAGAATTTATTCAATAAGTTTTACGAATTGTGTTACATAATGTTGAAATGTACTATTGGGAGGCTGTGACCCCCTTCATGATTGTTTTGTACCATTGTGGTATCTTTTGGGCTCTGCTCTTTCTTTCTCAAGGAAAAAAAAAAAAGAAAACTAATAAAAATTTATATTTGAAAAACCTGACGGTGACAGTAACTAGCTAACTGGCTAACTACACACTGACAGGGGGTGATCAAGGGGCCCCCTAGACGGCCGTGCGCCCCGACGTACAGCTACGACGCCTCGCCCAGGAGAGCCAACCTGCCACATTTTAACTGCGACGGCTGATCCGGAACCAGTTAAAACATTTACTTCTGTCTTTGGTGGTTGTCAAAAGAGATGCAAGCTTGTTTAGGCCTTCCTGCTTTTGCAACTAGAGTAATACTAGTGGGCAGGATTGCTGGTAGGCGACTGTACATGTCTATAATGGGTTTAAAATCCCCGCATTCACATGTCAGGCTTACTACCGACCTTAAAGGGGTTGTAAATCTTCGTGTTTTTTCATCTTAATGCATTAAGGTGAAAAAACACCTGGCAGTGACTGGCCCCCCAGCCCCCCGTTTTACTTACCTGAGTCCTGGAACTTGACCCGACGGGGACGCGCTGTCTCTCTGCAGGGGGCTCTCGGCTCTCGATTGGATAGATTGATAGCAGCGCAGCCATTGGCTCCCGCTGCTGTCAATCAAATGTAATGGCGCGGGTGCCGGGGGGCCGGGCCAAGTCATACATTCGGCGGCTGTGGACGCCAAATGCTGGGGAGCTAGGGTGGTCACGTGTCCCGGATTGCCCGGGATTGTCCCTTATTTAAGATATTTGTCCCGTGTCCCGGGTACCTTCATTCCGGGACAATACAGTGTCCCGGAATGAAAAAAAAACACACCGCCGGCGGCTGGCACCAGTCCGACTCCGTCTCCGAGTCTGACTGCCTGCCACCCTTATCACAGTATACACACAACAAGTAGCAGACAGATGCGCAGCTTAGCTTAAGTGCCTTAACTGGTTGCTAGGCTAGGGCCGCCCGCCCCGCGTCCAGCAACCAGTGAGGTCAGCTGGCACGTGGAGTCAGTGCAGTGGGCTCTGGGCACCCGCACAGCACGGCGGCGACGGAGCAGTGCGCACTCTAGACTCACTCTACAAGCTACGGGCCTACGGCTGAGCAGAGCAGCGCGCCTGAGAGAGAGAGCAGCCGCCACTGCCAGCCTGCCAGTGTCAGTGAGTCCACTTACTAGCCTGCCCTGTGCGCGCCACCCAGCCCCAGTCAGTGACAGTGGTGAAAGGTGCCTGCCAGTGACCACCAGTCCCGGAGCCGCCGAGCCGACTACAGCTACTCCAGCAGCCGCACATTGATTGCCACTGCCAGCCAGCAAGCGCAACCCTCGTCCGAGTCCTCCCTCCGGCTCCCTCCCGCCCACGAGGTCCGCCCGCCAGAGTACTTCAGGTTAGTGTAACTTCCACAGCACACTATCTAGTGAGCAATGCACACACTCCCTCTCAAATCTGCTGCTGTCCCCAGACCCCCACCCCCCTCAGTTCTGCTGCTGTCCCCAGACCCCCACCCCCCTCAGTTCTGCTGCTGTCCCCAGACCCCCACCCCCCTCAGTTCTGCTGCTGTCCCCCACCCCCCTCAGATCTGCTGCTGTCTCCCACACTCCCCCTCAGTTCTGCTGCTCTCCCCCTCCATCTTTCCTCCATGTCCCCCTCCGTTCTGCTGCTGTCCCCCTCCGTTCTTCCTCTGTGTCCCCCTCTGTTCTTCCTCCATGTCCCCCTCCATTCTGCTGCTGTCCCCCTCCATTCTTCTTCCGTGTCCCCCTCCTTTCTTCCTCCGTGTCCCCCTCTGTTCTTCCTCCGTGTCCCCCTCCATTCTGCTGCTGTCCCCCTCCGTTCTTCCTCTGTGTCCCCCTCCGTTCTTCCTCTGTGTCCCCCTCCATTCTTCCTCTGTGTCCCCCTCCATTCTTCCTCTGTGTCCCCCTCCTTTCTTCCTCTGTGTCCCCCTCCTTTCTTCCTCTGTGTCTCCCTCCTTTCTTCCTCTGTGTCCCCCTCTTTTCTTCCTCCGTGTCCCCCTCTGTTCTTCCTCTGTGTCCCCCTCCGTTCTTCCTCTGTGTCCTCCTCCATTCTTCTTCTGTGTCCCCCTCCATTCTTCCTCTGTGTCCCCCTCTGTTCTTCCTCTGTGTCCCCCTCTGTTCTGCTGCTGTCTCCCTCCGTTCTTCTTCTGTGTCCCCCTCCATTCTGCTGCTGTCCCCCTCCTTTCTTCCTCCGTGTCCCCCTCTGTTCTTCCTCCGTGTCCCCCTCTGTTCTTCCTCCGTGTCCCCCTCCGTTCTTCCTCCATGTCCCCCTCCGTTCTTCCTCCATGTCCCCCTCCGTTCTTCCTCCGTGTCCCCCTCCGGTCTTCCTCCGTGTCCCCCTCCGGTCTTCCTCCGTGTCCCCCTCCATTCTTCTTCTGTGTCCCCCTCCGTTATTCCTCTGTGTCCCCCTCCGTTCTTCTTCTATGTCCCCCTCCGTTCTTCCTCTGTGTCCCCCTCCGTTCTTCCTCTGTGTCCCCCTCCGTTCTTCCTCTGTGTCCCCCTTCGTTCTTCCTCTGTGTCCCCCTCCGTTCTTCCTCTGTGTCCCCCTCCGTTCTTCCTCTGTGTCCCCCTCCGTTCTTCTTCTGTGTCCCCCTCCGTTCTTCCTCCGTGTCCCCCTCCATTCTGCTGCTGTCCCCCTCCTTTCTTCCTCTGTGTCCCCCTCTGTTCTTCCTCCGTGTCCTCCTCTGTTCTTCCTCTGTGTCCCCCTCCGTTCTTCCTCCGTGTCCCCCTCCGTTCTTCCTCCGTGTCCCCCTCTGTTCTTCCTCCGTGTCCCTCTCTGTTCTTCCTCCGTGCCCCCCTCTGTTCTTCTTCCGTGTCCCCCTCCATTCTGCTGCTGTCCCCCTTCTTTCTTCCTCTGTGTCCCCCTCCGTTCTTCCTCTGTGTCCCCCTCCGTTCTTCCTCTGTGTCCCCCCCCGTTCTTCCTCTGTGTCCCCCCTCCATTCTTCGTCTGTGTCCCCCTCTGTTCTTCCTCCGTGTCCCCCTCCATTCTGCTGCTGTCCCCCTCCTTTCTTCCTCCGTGTCCCCCTCTGTTCTTCCTCCATGTCCCCCTCCGTTCTGCTGCTGTCCCCCTCCGTTCTGCTGCTGTCCCCCTCCATTCTTCCTCTGTGTCCCCCTCCGTTCTTCCTCCGTGTCCCCCTCCAGTCTTCCTCCGTGTCCCCCTCCGTTCTTCTTCTGTGTCCCCCTCCGTTCTGCTGCTGTCCCCCTCCGTTCTTCCTCTGTGTCCCCCTCCATTCTTCCTCCTTGTCCCCCTCCGTTCTTCCTCCGTGTCCCCCTCCATTCTTCCTCCGTGTCCCCCTCCATTCTTCCTCTGTGTCCCCCTCCGTTCTTCTTCTGTGTCCCCCTCCGTTCTTCTGTGTCCCCCTCTGTTCTGCTGCTGTCCCCCTCCGTTCTTCCTCTGTGTCCCCCTCCGTTCTTCCTCTGTGTCCCCCTCCGTTCTTACTCCGTGTCCCCCTCCGTTCTTCCTCTGTGTCCCCCTCCGTTCTTCCTCTGTGTCCCCCCCCGTTCTTCCTCTGTGTCCCCCCTCCATTCTTCGTCTGTGTCCCCCTCTGTTCTTCCTCCGTGTCCCCCTCCATTCTGCTGCTGTCCCCCTCCTTTCTTCCTCCGTGTCCCCCTCTGTTCTTCCTCCATGTCCCCCTCCGTTCTGCTGCTGTCCCCCTCCATTCTTCCTCTGTGTCCCCCTCCGTTCTTCCTCCGTGTCCCCCTCCAGTCTTCCTCCGTGTCCCCCTCCGTTCTTCTTCTGTGTCCCCCTCCGTTCTGCTGCTGTCCCCCTCCGTTCTTCCTCTGTGTCCCCCTCCGTTCTTCCTCCTTGTCCCCCTCCGTTCTTCCTCCGTGTCCCCCTCCATTCTTCCTCTGTGTCCCCCTCCGTTCTTCCTCTGTGTCCCCCTCCGTTCTTCTTCTGTGTCCCCCTCCGTTCTTCTGTGTCCCCCTCTGTTCTGCTGCTGTCCCCCTCCGTTCTTCCTCTGTGTCCCCCTCCGTTCTTCCTCTGTGTCCCCCTCCGTTCTTACTCCGTGTCCCCCTCCGTTCTTACTCCGTGTCCCCCTACGGTCTTCCTCTGTGTCCCCCTCCATTCTTCTTCTGTGTCCCCCTCCATTCTTCCTCCGTGTCCCCCTCCGTTCTGCTGCTGTCCCCCTCCATTCTTCCTCTGTGTCCCCCTCCGTTCTTCCTCCGTGTCCCCCTCCGTTCTTCCTCTGTGTCCCCCTCCATTCTTCTTCTGTGTCCCCCTCCATTCTTCTTCTGTGTCCCCCTCCATTCTTCTTCTGTGTCCCCCTCCGTTCTTCTTCTGTGTCCCCCTCCGTTCTGCTGCTGTCCCCCTCCGTTCTTCCTCTGTGTCCCCCTCCGTTCTTCCTCTGTGTCCCCCTCCGTTCTTCCTCTGTGTCCCCCTCCATTCTTGTTCCGTGTCCCCCTCCGTTCTGCTGCTGTCCCCCTCCTTTCTTCCTCCGTGTCCCCCTTCGTTCTACCTCCGTGTCCCCCTCGTTCTTCCTCCGTGTCCCCCTCCGTTCTTCCTCCGTGTCCCCCTCCGTTCTGCTGCTGTCTCCCTCCGTTCTGCTGCTGTCCCCCTCCTTCCTTCCTCCGTGTCCCCCTCTGTTCTTCCTCCGTGTCCCCCTCTGTTCTTTCTCCGTGTCCCCCTCCGTTCTGCTGCTGTCCCCCTCCGTTCTGCTGCTGTCCCCCTCCGTTCTTCTTCTGTGTCCCCCTCCATTCTTCTTCTGTGTCCCCCTCCGTTCTTCTTCTGTGTCCCCCTCCATTCTGCTGCTGTCCCCCTCCGTGCCCCCCTCTGTTCTTCCTCTGTGTCCCCCTCCGTTCTGCTGCTGCCCCCCTCCGTTCTGCTGCTGTCCCCCTCCGTTCTTCTTCTGTGTCCCCCTCCATTCTTCTTCTGTGTCCCCCTCTGTTATTCCTCTGTGTCCCCCTCCGTTCTTCTTCTATGTCCCCCTCCGTTCTTCCTCTGTGTCCCCCTCCGTTCTTCCTCTGTGTCCCCCTCCGTTCTTCCTCTGTGTCCCCCTTCGTTCTTCCTCTGTGTCCCCCTCTGTTCTTCCTCTGTGTCCCCCTCCGTTCTTCCTCTGTGTCCCCCTCCGTTCTTCTTCTGTGTCCCCCTCCGTTCTTCCTCCGTGTCCCCCTCCATTCTGCTGCTGTCCCCCTCCTTTCTTCCTCTGTGTCCCCCTCTGTTCTTCCTCCGTGTCCCCCTCCGTTCTGCTGCTGTCCCCCTCCGTTCTTCCTCTGTGTCCCCCTCCGTTCTTCCTCTGTGTCCCCCTCCGTTCTTCCTCTGTGTCCCCCTCCGTTCTTCCTCCGTGTCCCCCTCCGTTCTTCCTCCGTGTCCCCCTCCGTTCTTCCTCCGTGTCCCCCTCTGTTCTTCCTCCGTGTCCCTCTCTGTTCTTCCTCCGTGCCCCCCTCTGTTCTTCCTCCGTGTCCCCCTCCATTCTGCTGCTGTCCCCCTTCTTTCTTCCTCTGTGTCCCCCTCCGTTCTTCCTCTGTGTCCCCCTCCGTTCTTCCTCTGTGTCCCCCCCCGTTCTTCCTCTGTGTCCCCCCTCCATTCTTCGTCTGTGTCCCCCTCCGTTCTTCCTCCGTGTCCCCCTCCATTCTGCTGCTGTCCCCCTCCTTTCTTCCTCCGTGTCCCCCTCTGTTCTTCCTCCATGTCCCCCTCCGTTCTGCTGCTGTCCCCCTCCATTCTTCCTCTGTGTCCCCCTCCGTTCTTCCTCCGTGTCCCCCTCCAGTCTTCCTCCGTGTCCCCCTCCGTTCTTCTTCTGTGTCCCCCTCCGTTCTGCTGCTGTCCCCCTCCGTTCTTCCTCTGTATCCCCCTCCGTTCTTCCTCCTTGTCCCCCTCCGTTCTTCCTCCGTGTCCCCCTCCATTCTTCCTCTGTGTCCCCCTCCGTTCTTCCTCTGTGTCCCCCTCCATTCTTCTTCTGTGTCCCCCTCCGTTCTTCTGTGTCCCCCTCCGTTCTGCTGCTGTCCCCCTCCGTTCTTCCTCTGTGTCCCCCTCCGTTCTTCCTCTGTGTCCCCCTCCGTTCTTACTCCGTGTCCCCCTCCGTTCTTACTCCGTGTCCCCCTCCGGTCTTCCTCTGTGTCCCCCTCCATTCTTCTTCTGTGTCCCCCTCCATTCTTCCTCCGTGTCCCCCTCCGTTCTGCTGCTGTCCCCCTCCGTTCTTCCTCTGTGTCCCCCTCCGTTCTTCCTCCGTGTCCCCCTCCGTTCTTCCTCTGTGTCCCCCTCCATTCTTCTTCTGTGTCCCCCTCCATTCTTCTTCTGTGTCCTCCTCCGTTCTTCTTCTGTGTCCCCCTCCGTTCTGCTGCTGTCCCCCTCCGTTCTTCCTCTGTGTCCCCCTCCGTTCTTCCTCTGTGTCCCCCTCCGTTCTTCCTCTGTGTCCCCCTCCATTCTTGTTCCGTGTCCCCCTCCGTTCTGCTGCTGTCCCCCTCCTTTCTTCCTCCGTGTCCCCCTTCGTTCTACCTCCGTGTCCCCCTCGTTCTTCCTCCGTGTCCCCCTCCGTTCTTCCTCCGTGTCCCCCTCCGTTCTGCTGCTGTCTCCCTCCATTCTGCTGCTGTCCCCCTCCTTTCTTCCTCCGTGTCCCCCTCTGTTCTTCCTCCGTGTCCCCCTCTGTTCTTCCTCCGTGTCCCCCTCCGTTCTGCTGCTGTCCCCCTCCGTTCTGCTGCTGTCCCCCTCCGTTCTTCTTCTGTGTCCCCCTCCGTTCTTCTTCTGTGTCCCCCTCCGTTCTTCTTCTGTGTCCCCCTCCATTCTGCTGCTGTCCCCCTCCGTGCCCCCCTCTGTTCTTCCTCTGTGTCCCCCTCCATTCTTCCTCTGTGTCCCCCTCCGTTCTTCTTCTGTGTCCCCCTCCGTTCTTCTTCTGTGTTCCCCTCCGTTCTGCTGCTGTCCCCCTCCGTGTCCCCCTCTGTTCTTCCTCTGTGTCCCCCTCTGTTCTTCCTCTGTGTCCCCCTCCGCTCTTCCTCTGTGTCCCCCTCCGTTCTTCCTCTGTGTCCCCCTCCGTTCTTCCTCTGTGTCCCCCTCCATTCTTCCTCTGCGTCCCCCTCCATTCTTCCTCTGTGTCCCCCTCCGTTCTTCCTCCGTGTCCCCCTCCGTTCTGCTGCTGTCCCCCTCCGTTCTTCCTCCGTGTCCCCCTCCATTCTGCTGCTGCCCCCCTCCATTCTGCTGTCCCCCTCTGTTTTGCTGCTGTCCCCCTCTGTCCTGCTACATAGTTACATAGTTACATACATAGTTACATAGTAGGTGAGGTTGAAAAAAGACACAAGTCCATCAAGTCCAACCTATGTGTGTGATTATGTGTCAGTATTACATTATATATCCCTGTATGTTGCGGTCATCCAGGTGATTATCTAATAGTTTCTTGAAGCTATCAATGCTCCCCGCTGAGACCACCGCCTGTGGAAGGGAATTCCACATCCTTGCCGCTCTTACAGTAAAGAACCCTCTACGTAGTTTAAGGTTAAACCTCTTTTCTTCTAATTGTAATGAGTGGCCACGAGTCTTATTAAACTCTCTTCTGTGAAAAAGTTTTATCCCTATTGTGGGGTCACCAGTACAGTATTTGTAAATTTAAATCTGCTCTCCCCCTCCATTCTTCCTCCGTGTCCCCCTCCGTTCTGCTGCTGTCCCCCTCTGTCCTGCTCTCCCCCTCCACTCTTCCTCCGTGTCCCCTACCGTTCTGCTGCTGTCCCCCTCCGTCCTGCTGTCCCCCTCCATTCTTCCTCCGTGTCCCCCTCCATCCTGCTGTCCCCCCCCACCCAGATCTATCTGTCCACTCCTCAACTCACCCCCTCGATCTCCTCACGGATCCTAAACTTACTGAATGACATATCGGTATGGATGTCACACTACTTTCTCAAACTCAGTCTTTCTAAAACTGAGCTTGTTACATTTTCTCCTTCCCGGTCCCCCCCCCCCATGATTTTACTATTAAGATAAACAGCACAACCATTGGTCCCTCCACACATGTCAGGGTGCTGTGTGTAATCCTTGACTTTGATCTCTCCTTCAGCCCCCACATCCAATCGCTGGCTAAATCCTGCCGCCTTAACCTTCGAAACCTCTCCAAAATTAGACCCTTCTTGACTAATGACACCACAAAGCAACTTATTCACTCCTTGATTATTTCCCGCCTCGACAACTGCAACTCTCTTCTTAATGGCCTACCCTTACGCAGGATATCCCCCTTCAGTCTGTTATGAATGCTGCTGCTAGACTAATGCACATCACTAATCGATCCGTGACTGCTGCCCCTCTCTGCCAATCCCTTCACTGTCTTTCCCTACCCCACCGTATAAAATTCTAAATGCTAACCACAACATACAAGGCCAATCACAACATCGCCCCCATCTACATCACCAACCTCATCTGCAGATATCGCCTACTGCTCTCTAGCTCCCTTGTTACCTCCTCCCATGCTCGCCTTCAGGACTTCTCCAGAGCCTCTCCCATCCTCTGGAACTCCCTGCCCTGGTATATCCGATCAGCCCCTACCCTATCTACCTTTAGGAGATCCCTGAAAACTCACTTATTAGCAGCAGAATATATTTTGGGGTGTAGTTGCAAGTATGCATATGCTGTGTTAGAGAAATAACCTGTGAATATGACAATTTTGTGAAAACTGAAAATCTTCATTTTGCAAAGAATTGTGGTAAAATATGACAACTTGAAAAAACTCACCATGCCTCTTAGTAAATACCTTGGAATGTCTACTTTCCAAAAAGTAATAATTTGGGGGGGTATTTGTATCTGGCTTGTTAAGCCCTGTACACACTATGAGAAATTCGGACAAACAATCGGCAGGTTTTCCTCAATGTTTCACATCAAGTCGGAACCGAGGATAGAAATAATGCACGAAAATTCGCATACGACAAAGGCTTTTTTGTTATTTGTTGTTTCTGATAATGCACAGTCTTTCGTATCTGCTATTTCTCGTACGAAAATCATACGAAAATGGTACATTCTGTTCCCATACAAGAAAAATGTTGGCGTTTTTCCTTTCGGAAATTTTCGTTCGGAATCGGCTGTCAAAAGTTGTGTACACACTTTTAGAAAATTGTACGATCGTTCCTTGGACAGAAATGTTCGCCCAATTTTCTTTATGGGCCATTAGTGTCTCAAGAAATGAGAGAGGCCATCAGTACATCAGATGTGATTAATTTTCAGTGAAACACTAGTTGTAGACTCTCTGAGTTTTATTGCTGTGGAGCTCTGTGGCGTGTTGGTAAATACTTTGTATTACAAGTTGGCTTGTCCATTTTATACATCAGTCAATGTGTTTGCATTATCACTATAGGATCATTCACACATCGTGCAACTGGTACTAAGATGGATAGCAGCGGGGATGAACAGGGGCCTTCGACGTCTAAATCAAAGAAGATCAAGCGATTGTGCCGTTTTCGAGACTTATGGAAAAAACTTATACATGCATTACAGCAGTGACCGGTAACTATCATAGAGCATATTGTACTCTGTGTAGGCGCGAGTTTGGAATTGGTCATGGTGGTGAAGGTGATATCAAAATCCACATATCTAGCGAAAGACACAAAAATGCTGATCGGGCTGCAAAACAAAGTGGGATGCTTTCCAAATTCATGATTCCCTCTAAGGATATGGCAATGCAAGACGAAATTATAGCAGCTGAAATATCAATGGGTTACCATTCCGTGTGCCACAGTCATTCATATAGATCTTTGGACTGCACCATGAATCTACTTCCTGTTATATTTCAGGATTCTGCTAAAGCCACTAAGAGGTCATGTGGTCGTACCAAAGCTGAAGCCATTGTAACAAACGTGCTGGCTCCTTACAGTGTGGAAATGGTAGTTAAAGATTTGAAAAACAGCTATGCTTATTTTAGTGTTGGATCGGATGCATCTAACCATGGGCACACCAAACTTTTCCCCTTAGTTCTGCGTTACTTTAAGCCCTCCAAAGGAGTGGTAACAAGCTTGCTGGATTTTTATGAAGGTGAGGAAAGTGCTGCTGCAATTTCTGAGCAAATTTTAAATGTAATTAAAACAAATGGCCTATCTGTGGATATGATGTCTGCATATTCTGCTGACAATGCAAGTGTGAACTTTGGTAAGCATAATGGTGTGTACCAGAAGCTTCATGCTGTAAATCATCGGATATTGACAGCTGGCTGCCCAGCTCACATACTTCACAATACAGCTAAAAAGGCTTCAGATGTCTTAAATTGTGACGTGGAAAGTCTAATTTTGAAATTATATAATTATTTTTCAATATCAGCCAAGAGAGTTGCCACACTAAAAGAAATGTTTGACTTTGTTGACCTTGAGTGGTCAGAACTTCTTCGCCATGTCCCAACAAGATGGCTGTCTCTTTATCCAGCAATCGAGAGAGTTTTAAAAAATTGGCCAGCTGTAAAAGCTTACTTCCAAAGTATTGGTGAGGATGAAACACCTAAAGTAATATGGCAATTTATTGTGGATGAAGATAGTGAGACCACAGAACTGGACCCACCATCAGTTCCTGAGTTATATCTCCAGTTTTTACACAACTGCTTGCCTATTTTTCAGACAGCCATATTAAAACTGGAGCGAAATTACTTGATTGCAGTTGATGTATATGAGATCATGACATCAGTCAAAGGCAAACTAATACAAAGACAGACAGACCATTTTTTTGGATATCTAGTTGGGAAAGCTTTAAAAAAATTACCTCACCTGCAAGCAAAAAAAATAGAATCAGAATTCCTAAAATTTTATCAAAAAGCTGTTCAGTATTTAGAACAGTGGTTTGATTTTTCAGACAAAAACTATTTGTCTAAAATTCAATGTCTGAATTTGAAGGAGAACCTTACGTTTGATAACCTGGTGGCATCTGTTGAAGCTCTGAATTTAGACTCTGTTTCAATAGATGACCTTTATGAAGAATTTGCTTGCATTTGTCCACACTTTCAAAAGGTTTCTACCGGTACTGAAGCGGATGATGATCTCAACACCGATGTTAAATGGTCAACAATATTTACGAAGGCTGGACCTGACAAACTGCCAAACCTCTTGAAAGTGGTGTCATTTGTTGTTAGCATCCCATGCTCAAATGCAGCAGTTGAAAGGGTCTTCAGCATGATGGGAATGTGCTGGTCTGACACAAGAAATAGATGCAGCATTGATCTAATAAAATCTGAACTTCAGGTGAAAATCAATTTTGACATGGGTTGTCAATCTTTTTTTAGCTTTGTAAAACAAAATAAAAAACTCTTGCAATGTGCAAGAAGTGACAAAAAATACACTTTTAGACATCAGTGTTGAAAACAAAAGGTACTCAGCTGGTGTCATGTGGTCTGAAGGATTTGATTATGGTCATATTGCCATGTGAGCTGAATTAGACACAGCATTAATATTTCAGCAACGTTATATTTCCAATTGACTGTTTTGTTAATTTTTATATTTTCAAGAATATATTTATAGTAATATATATATCTGTTATTTAAGAAAAAAGTGGATTTTGTGGTTTATTATATATGGCTGGTTACTAGTTTATACCTAGTTAAGTTCTTGCTCATTGAGAAAACAATAAAAATAATCTGTTAAATTTATTGCAACTTGTTCTGTTTGTTTTTTCTATTTCTTAAGAGATGTCTAACATATTTGAAATGTAAGACCTGTTTTAGGTAGCCAGTGATTGTGTGCAGGGCGTAATCACAAAATACTGAACAATGCACAGGCAGCTATGTTTATAGCAATCTCAATCATAACTTTGATGCAGTGAACTTGTCAGAGTAAGTGATGTACAAAGTACGCCGTTGTCACTAAGTGACTTAGTTAAGGCAGGTGCACATTGCATACCACCTGTCTAAACTGGTTACCACTGTTTGCTTTTTTTTCCCAAAAATTGGCAAAAAAAAGTATCAAAAACCATCCTTTTTGGGCGGCGTGGGGGGGGGGGTGTCCCTGAATGGCAGTTTGGAAATGTGGTCACCCTATGGGGAGCGCGTCCGCAAGGTAACCCCCTCAGGGGAGCGCTTCTCCTAGGGGGTTATCTGATGTGGGAGGAGCCGAGAGGGCTGCCGGGTGACCCCAGAAGAACAGGTTCAGGGCCACTCTGTGCAAAACGAGCTGCACAGTGGAGGAAAGTATGATATGTTTGTTATTAAAAAAAAAACCAAGAAAAAAACCCTTAGAATCACTTTAAAGATGACACACTAATATGGTCAAAATTATTGATTCATTTTAATGGTAGGTTATTGTGGCAGCAAGAATTTATTCCGGATAAAGATTTTTGTCTTTCCACAGAAGCAGTGGGATCTATTGGTTATGCTACAGTGGAAAACATTGGCGCACAGGTCATTGGCATGCTAGTTGGAGACAAAAGGGTTATTTAAAAATATAGTTCTATTGGAATTGTTCCCTATATTAGTAGCACTTGTTATATGCGGTGACAGTTTTAAAAACAGGAAGATTTTATACTGATATTAGGCTCAATTCACATCTATGCATGTTGCTTTTGAGCGTTTCTGCAGTGGTTTTTGCGGTGCTTACCACGTTTTTGGACACGCGTTTTTACCGAGATTTTACAGCGATTTTGCCGCAATTTGCATTTTTTTTTTACACTGTATATAGCCGGCCCTCATGTCCTTAACAATTGATGAGTCATCAGCTCCTGCTGAATGTAAAAAAAAAAAATTGCCGGCTATAAAAAATGGTGAAAAAACCATCGTGGCCCCCCCCCCGGTCCAATTTTTTAAAAAAACAATTTGTGGCGTTGTTCCCCAAAATCCATACCAGACCCATATCCGAGCATGCAGCCTGGCAGGTCCGGAAAGGGAGGGAACAAGCGAGCGCCCCACTGACCTTCTGAACCATACCAGGCAGCATGCCCTCAACATGGGGGGTGGGTGCTTTGGGGCAGGGAGGGCTCTGCGCCCCCCCCCCCAAAGGACCTTGCCCCCATATTGATGGGGACAAGGGCCTCTTCCCAACAACCCTTTCCCGGGGGTTGTCGGGGTCTGTGGGCGAGGGGGTTTATCGGAATCTGGAAGCCCCCTTTAACAAGGGGGCCCCCAGATCCCGGCCTTCCACCATGTGAATGATTATGGGGTACATTGTACCCCTACCCATTCACCAAAAAAAATGTAGTGTACAGTGTTAATTTTGGCAGCAAATTTCGATTTAGTTTTAGTCTTAGTCTTAGGACTAAAATGGCATTTTAGTTTTAGTCCAATTTTAGTCTTCTGCAATTGTTTTAGTTTTAGTTGTATTTAGTCGACTAAATCTCCAGTACATTTCAGTTGACTATTTTAGGCTTCCTGGCCCCCTCCTTAGCAACCAGTTATACACAGTTAAAGTATAGCTAAAAAAAAAACACAAGTCACATAACGCGGTACTTGCGTTTTGGATGCGAGTCCATTGAAGTCTATTACATGCGAAACGCTGCATTTTGCGGGAAAAAAGTCCCCGAACCCTTCCAAAAACGCAGAGGCACAAAAATGCATTGATGTGAACATGTTCCATAGGAACTCATGTTCGAAAATGTCCCTGCATTTCTGCAAAATGCATCAAAAAACGCATTAGTGTGAGCCTTAGGGGAGTCTTATTTGCAATTAATTGTTTATCTTCCAAATCTCCCCCCAGTCATAATTTTACAAATGCCTGACCCTAAACATTTTTATCAAAGCCAAGTACATCCCAGGAAGGGACAACAACATGGCAGCTTCTCTCTTGTAGCGTTTTCGTTCTTACTGCCAGAAGCTGATTTGCAGGGAGCTGTGTGTCCTCAGCACCTATGGGAGCTCATATGAATATTATTTCTTAATCTATTAAAAGTTCTGTAGCCCCATCTACTTACATTGACAGCTCCCTGAGGAAGTCACATGACCAGTGACACAACGCATCGGGTGGAGCCTGTGACGGTTGTTTTTTCTCCATACTTATACTTTTACTACAGTTCTTACTGAATTTTAATGTAAGCAGTTATTGAATAAATGTTCTGCATTTTACTGGCAATATTGCGCTATGGGTATTTTTGCTCTCTCTGAGTGATTGTCAATCGAGAGGTGAGGAACCGGAGTGTTTTGGCAGGCATTTTGGAGCTGGCCAGCATGGATCCTAGCAGCTATCCTTTGGGATATAAAGTTTTGTTTGACCTCACGGTCATTCCCTGAGGTGAGCAGCCATTTTATCTATAGGTGGCGGTGGTTGCTGTTTTTCACCTTTTCTTCCACTGGATGTGTTTCAACTTTAATGACGATATGGATTGAGCAGTCTTGTATATCATCTTTTGCACTTGGACTTTATATTTTCATCCTTATTTGGACGTATTATATTTTGTAATTCATGTTTTGTTTTACACTTGTAGCCAAGTCCCGGGGCCCCTGAGGCCTAATGGTGACCTCCAGGGATAGGGACAGTTGACATCCTTCTGTGTAGAGTGGGTTACAAGGCATGGTGGTTGTAATGCAAAGTAGATTGATGGGCGCCAGATACTTCTTGAATGCAAAGAGATTTATTGTCTCTTAAACAGAACTGTGGGAGAGAGGGTTGGGGCCAGGACACCCTTAAGTAGATGTAATGTTATTTGGCAGACTCGGAGACTTCTATAGGTAGACAGCCATGCAGGGAAAGGTATCTAGCCAGACACCACATCTGCATGTGTAGGATGTCCCCGGGATAGGCCCAAGGCTTATGGCCTAGCAGTCCGGGGCATTACATCACACATCCACCCAGACAGCCATCCAGGTGGCACAGAACACCGATCACCTGACTCCACCCAAATAAATAGGCTCTCTCAGCAGGCCAATAGACCCAAGAAAATCCCTGCCTATTGGCTGAGACACCCCATTCATTCCTAATCTGTCCTTGCAATGCCCTTATCTTATCTAATGTCACCAGATAACCGGCCATCTAGTGACAGAAGAGAGAAGTGCAGCAATTCCAGAATTAGAGTGAAATCAATTGACCTCCTATCAATTGGCCGAGGTAACTATCACTTGGCAGATAAATTTAGTAGCCACTCTGCCTAAACATCAGGGTGCTACACACTTATGAATGTATGCATATTTATCATTTTACCATTTTACATATATCACTAATTTACGCTAGTGTTGGAGTGCACTTACCAATGGTTGCAGCTGTTCGTTTCTTTTGTTTTATTGTCAGCACATGATTTGAGTTTTACACATAGCAGTGCACAAGTATATTATTATTCACTGAGCACATTTAACCCCTTGTTCGCCCCCCTAGTGTTAACCCCTTTCCTGCCAGTGACATTTACACAGTAATTAGTGCATTTTTATAAAAAGTGTTGGATCTGTCCACAGAAATGTCGCAGTCCCGCATAAAATCACAGATCGCCGCCATTACTAGTAAAAAAATAAATAAATAAAAATGCCATAAATCTATCCCCTTTTTTTGTAGACGCTATAACTTTTGCGCAAACCAATTGATATACGCTTATTGCGCTTTTTTTTTTTTTTTTTTTACCAAGAATATGTAGAAGAATACATATTGGCCTAAACTGATTAAGAAATTTGTTTTGTTTTTTGGGGGGGAAATTTATTATAGCAAAAAGTAAAAAATATATATATTTTTTTCAAAATTGACGCTCTTTTTTTGTTCATAGCGCAAAAAATAAAAATCGCAGAGGTGATCAAACACCACCAAAAGAAAGCTCTATTTGTGGGAAAAATAGGACATCAATTTTGTATGGATACAGTATTGCACAGCCGCGAAATTGTCAGTTAAAGTGACGCAGTGCAAAAAATGGCCTGGTCATTAAAGGGGAAAATCTTCTGGTCTGTAAGTGGTTACGGATCATTTTTTTTTTTTTATTTCCCCTTTATTGGTTGAACTAGATGAACTTGTATCTTTTTTTTCAACCAGACTAACTATGTAACAACACAATGAGGCTGGATTCACACTATCTTAGCATGTGACTCACAGCAGGGTCCGGAGTGTCCCCGTTCACCATTTCAGGTCTGATTTCAGCCCGAATTTTTGGCTGAATTCGGACCTGAAATTAACCAAAAGACGCACAGGGCTCCTGTGCAAATTCGCACTGGAGTGGCAGCAGAGATATGTGAACCAGCTCCATAGAGAGCTGGTAAAAAATCTCTTGCTATCGCAAATTGGATGCGCATCCAATTCGCAATAGTGTGAACTCAGCCTTAAACAGAGTATATACAAGGGAGAGCGCTGGGGAGGTGAGTTCCGCTGTACTGTAGCTACATTTTTAGGGAAGGTAATATATATTTTTCAAAGCTTTAGTTTTGCATATAAATGCAAAGGCAATAGAGTGGGGAAGGGTTAGACCAGTGGTTCTCAACCTTTCTAGTGCTGTGACCCCTTAATAAAATTTCCCAAGCTGTGTGGACCCCCAACAGTAAAATTATTTTCGTAGTGTGGGTTGTCAGCACCCAAGGTAAGACAAGTAATTTGCGCCCCTAACCCATGGACATTTAGCGCTCTCTGAGTCCCTTTGTACAGTATTAAAACCCCTTATGGTACATTTTAGGATGTACCACTCTCTCTTTGTTCTCCTTTCTTTCCCTTTTATCTCTCCCTATCCCAATTTCTTGTTTTTTTCCCCATCCCTCCCTCTAGCCAACTTTCTTGTTCTTTCTCCTATTCTTTCTCTCCCTTATTCCTTGTTCCTCCTCTTCCTTTCCTCTCCCTTCCATGTATTCTCTATTTTTATTCCTTCACTTACTCCTTGGTGGGGGGAATGGGATGAGTGGCAGTGCTGGACGGGAAGTTGGGATGAGTGGCAGTGCTGGTGGAGAGTTCTGATCAGCCAACTTTAGGTGCTCTTGATCAAGGTCATCTGCTGATCTGAGAACTGTAGTGCGGACTTTTAATGGCAACTGTAATCACAGGTAGTGTTACTCACTGTGTCTCCGTTTTTGTGGCATCTCATAGCAGTGACTCCTGCCGAAATCAGGAGATGGGGTCTCCTTCAGCCCTTCCCACTTCACATTCCTCAACAGTCAGCTGACCTTTAGTCTCCGACCCCCAGCCATGCTGTGAACTGAATGGGCGGCTACGAAGAGGCCGAGTGGGTGGCCGTGGGCTACAGGAATGGCCCAGCTGGGCGGCCGCAAAAAGACTGGGAGAGCGGTGCGGGCTTCAGGAACAGCCCAGGATTCGGTGACCCCTGGCAAATCATCATTCGACCCCCAGGTTGAGAACCACTGGGTTAGACCCTTTGTCAGTTTTTTTATTGCTGTCTTTGTAATTGCTAGGTAGAGACAGAAAATAAACGGAAATCCAAAAATGTTGAGTTGCCACTCAGCATAAGAGGTGAGGAGATATCCTCCAAGGGGGACACGTGATATTTCTCTGAGGATGCCATTCACTTTGGAGGGATTTCCTCTCACTTCCTATTGTGTCCCACTGGGACAAAAAAAGATCCTAATAGGAGTTTCTAGCCAACATACTTAAAATATTTTGGCTCTATATACACTTTAAGCTGATTATTTCCACATCTATATCTAAAAAAAAAAATTGCCGACTACAGGAAATATTGATTTGGCTAGTTTTGTGATGCTTGAAAAATTCCCAGGCGCCAGAGGGATTGGGGTGATTAACAGAATCTAATGCAGATCGTCTGTAAGCAGGGAGAGCAGACACGGGCCACTGAAGGATATGATTTGTAAATTCAGTGCAGAGCTTCTGTGACTAATTTAGTCAGGAGCTGAGGTTACACCCATGACTGGGAAAAACGGAGACTCTGTGTTGCTATTTTCCTCTATCCTGGATAAGTCACTGTAATAGTCACACAGGACTTTTTTTAACATGTAAAATTTTATTGAGTTTGTACAAAAAAGAACAAACATTAGTGGCACATAGGGGTTAATCTACTAAAGGCAAATAGACTGCAATTTGCAAATTGCAGTTGCCCTCTGCAAGTGCAGTTGCTCCAGAGCTTAGTAAATGAGGTAAGGCTTCACTTTGCAAAGAATACTCAATTACATGCAAGGGAAATTAAGAAAAACAGCATTTTTGCTTGCACATGATTGGATGATGGAAAAAAGCAGAGTTTCTGCTCATTTACTAAGCTCTGGAGCAACTGCACTTTGCAAAGTGCACAGTCTTTTTCCCTTTAGTAAATCAACCCCTAATGCCTTGTACACACGAGCGGACTTTTCTGCAACAAAAGTCCGACGGCCATTCTGGCAGACTTTCGTCAGATTTTTGAGGGATTGCCAACGGACTTTTGAACGAACGGACTTGCCTACAAACAATCACACCAAAGTCCGACGGATTTGTATGTGATGACGTACGACCGGACTAAAATAAGGAAGTTGATAGCCAGTAGCCAATAGCTGCCCAGGTGTGGGTTTTCGTCCGTCGGACTAGCATACAGACGAGCGGATTTTTTGATCGGACTCTAGTCCGTCGGAAAGATTTGAAGCATGTTTCAAATCTAAGGTCCGTCAGATTTTTGACTGGAAAAGTTCGCTGAAGGTCAGATGAAGCCCACACACGATCGGATTGTCTGTCGGACCAGTCCGGTCGAAAAGTCCGCTCGTGTGTACGCTGCATAAGTCTCGTAGCACAGACATTAATAATTCACAGGATAACACAGGGGTTGATTTATTAAAGGCAAATTCACTTTGCACTACAAGTGCAATTGGAAGTGCAGTCGCTGTAAAAACAGCATTTTTGCTTGTACATGATTGGATGATAAAATCAGCAGAGATTCCCCTCATTTCATATCTTCCCCTCAGATCTAAAGTGACTGCACTTCCCAGTGCACTTGCAGTGCAAAGTGGATTTGCCTTTAGTAAGGCTACTTTCACACTGGGGCGGGCGCCACTTTACCGTAGTTTTAGCGGCGCTATTCGCCCACTTGCGGGGCGGTTTTAACCCCCGCTAGCGGCCGAAAAAGGGTTAAAACCGCCCGCAAATTGCCGCTGCTTTGGGTATGGGTAGGGGAGCTTTAGCGCTGCAAAGATACGGCTTGCAGGGCTTTTTTGACCATCTTGCAAGTGCACCGCTCCAGTGTGAAAGACACAGGAGAGGCTCTTTACATGCGCTAAACAGACGCTATTTTTAGTGCTGTAGCGCCGGTAAAGCGCTCCAGTGTGAAAGCCTAAATTAACCCCACAGTCTTGACCCTTGCACTCTATGCACTGTGGCATGCATTACATACTCCTGATCCATGCATTAAACTTGTTATTTAGTTTGTTACAAAGTCCTGAACATTCCTACCCGCTGCACCCTGTACGTTTTTATGTGAAGAAATTGCAAATGAACTTGCTAAGGACATTAGAAGCCAGCCTTATCTCCGAGAACACATTTCATGTGCATGGACTCTGATGTAATGCTGTTTATTGATTAGATAGATATGAAGCAGTCCTTTGGTTTGTTAAGCCCCTTTCACATGGGGTGGATCCACTGTGCTAAGATGGAACTGTCAGGGTCCCGCTCTCTCCTATGGGGAGATCAGATAAAAACGGACCGCCTGTTCGTTTTCATCTGATCCACCAGACAGATGTAAAAATAGCACCTCCATCCGTCTGGGTTTGGCAGACAGGATCAGATGGGATAGCAGCGGGTGTCAGCGGACATGTCACCGCGACATCCGCCACTCTATAGGGGTGAATGGAGCGTCCAATCAGGTATGCCTGAAAAACTGATAGGCGGGCCTGATCGGACAGCCCATGTGAAAGGGCCCTAAGCTGACCTCTTCCCCTTAAGGCTCCATTCACACCTATGCATTTTTAGTGCTTTTTGCATTTTGCAGATTTGCACTACAGAACATGTTCCATAGGAAACAATGTTGAATGGACTGTAGAGCAAATCTGCAAAATGCAAAAAGCACTAAAACTGCATAGGTGTGAATCTAGCCTAATACCATAATGACCTTTTCTCTTAATATAATTGATCTCTGATCTCCTAGTCACAGACCAAAATACTAAGCTGGCCATAGATGGGTAAACTAATGGGCCGTACACACGATCTGAAAATCGTACGACAGATCGTCCGACTTTTTTCACTTAATAGTCGCAAGTAGAAATTGAATAGGTTACTAAAGTCACAAAAATTCTTGTATGACAGAAAAAAAAATCGTAAGTGATGTCATGTGTTGTAATGTATTTGTATTGTATTTTCGGAAGACAACTGTACTGACTAAACGAAAATCGTATGGTCTAGTATCGTACGAGGAAAATTTTTGTGCTTGTCCGATCTAATAATATCGGATGAATTGTCGTGATCGGCTCTCGAAAGCTCTGTACTAACGATCCGATTATCGTACGATCACATCCGAAAGCGGTATTTTTCGTCCGATTTTCGGATTGTGTGTTCGGGCCATAACAATTTCCTTCATTAACGCAAATGTCCTAGCTGAAAGATCCTTGCCACCTGGACATTTTATTTTGACAGTCAGAACCAGCACTCTTGATTGATTGCAGCTGCTGATCAACACTTGTTTTCCAATTGGTCCATTCAACAGACAGAGGCTAGCCAAATTTGATTAACTTCTGTTGAAGTTTCACGTCAGGAATTTATTTCTTATTCGCAGCTGAAGCCAATTAGCTGCAGCTGATAATCAGTATATTCTGGCCTCAACTTTATTTGTGTGGATGGAGGAATCTATTTTCTTTTTCTTTTTTTTTAAGTTAGTGGGATCAAATTGACGTTTGTTTTCATCCACAATGATGAGAAAATTCGAAGGAGCAGGATGGAAGATTTTTTGTCAAACAAAAGAATTTCTAATGCCGTGTACACACGAGCGGACTTTATAGACTTTACGGCAGACTTGGTCCGGCGGACCGGAGTCCGTCGGACAATTCGATCGTGTGTGGCCTCCAGCGGACTTTTATTTCCCAAAAGTTCGACAGACCTAGAAATGAAACATGTTTCAAATCTTTCCGACGGACTCGAGTCCGGTCAAAAAATCCGCTCGTCTGTATGCTAGTCCGACGGTCTAAAACCAACGCTAGGGCAGCTATTGGCTACTGGCTATCAACTTCCTTATTTCAGTCCAGTCGTACGTCATCACGTACGAATCCATCGGACTTTGGTGTGATCGTGTGTCTAAGTCCGTCCACTTGTAAGTCCGGCGCACCTACGCTACAAAGTTCGTCGCAAAGATCGTTGGACCAAGTCTGCCGTAAAGTCCGCTCGTGTGTACGCGGCATTACAGTGAATGTTGTTTTTGTTTGGGAAAGTCAATTCATTCCAAATTTGAATGTTAAAAGCTAAGTATTGAAGTACCCTCAAATGACATTTGTCAAGTTATCGAATGCAGTGTGAACTTTCATACAAATGTTTGTATGAACATTTGTTTAAAAATGTACTCCTGTATGGCCAGCTTTAGTCTGACTACACTTTTTGGGTGATTATAGGAAGATAGTATACACACAAAGTACTCGCTCAGATATTTATACTAGCAGTGTGTTAAAATTATTGTAGCAACAACTGATTTTAAAGCAGCCTTTCTTAACTTTTTAACCATTTGCCGACCGCCTAACGCAGATATACTGCAGCAGAATGGCACTGGCAGGCAAAGTCACGTACCTGGTCGTGCCCCCCCCCTGGTGCCGGAGGCGGTCGGCATCGTTAGGGGAGCAATCCGTGCTGAGGGGGAGACCACTCATTCGTGGTCACCCCCTCGCGATCGCTCCCAACGAATGACAATCTTCCTCTGCCTCTGTAATGTAAACAGCAGCAGAGGAAATGATGTCATCTCTCCTCGCGTCGGTCTTTTCGTTCCGGCGCCGAGGAGAGAAGACATCCAAGTAAGTGCACCAACACTACACTAAGAGTAGAACACTCTAGGCACACATTTCACCCCCCATCACCCCCCTATACCCCCTGTCACAGTGACACCAATAGCAGTTTTTTTTTTCCTGATTATTGCATTGGTGTCATTTGTGACATTTAGAAGTGGTAGGGCAGTTAGTGTTAGCCCCCTTTAGGTCTAGGGTACCCCCCTAACCCCCCAATAAAGTTTTAACCCCTTAATCACCCCCCATCGCCAGTGTCACTAAACGATTGTTTTTCTGATCGCTGTATTAGTGTCACAGGTGATGCTAGTTAGGGAGGTAAGTATTTAGGTTCGCCGTCAGCGTTTTATAGCATCAGGGACACCCATATACTACCTAATAAAAGGTTTTAAACCCCCTGATTGCCCCCTTGTTAACCCTTTCACCAGTGATCACCTTATAACTGTTACGGGTGACGCTGGTTAGTTAGTTTCTTTTTTATAGTTTCAGGGCACCCTAATAAAGGTTTAACCCCCTGATCGCCCGGCGGTGATATAAGTTAAGGTAGATAGGGTCTGCGTCGCCCCAGGCAGCGTCAGGTTAGTGCCAGTACTGCTAACACCCACGCACGCAGCATACACCTCCCTTAGTGGAACAGATCAATATCTGATCAGATCTATACTAGCGTGCGCAGCAGTTTAGGGTTCCCAAAAACGCAGTGTTAGCGGGATCAGCCTAGATACCTACTAGCACCTGCGTTTTGCCCCTCCGCCCAGCCCACCCAAGTGCAGTATCGATCGATCAATCACTGTCACTTACAAAACACTAAACACACATAACTGCAGCGTTCGCAGAGTCAGGCCTGATCCCTGCGATTGCTAACAGTTTTTTTGGTAGCGTTTTGATACAGCCGCTAACAGTCAGGAGCTTTTTTGCCTGTGAGTCTCACTAGTGTACCACTAAATTTAGAGCCCAAAATGGCAAATCGAAGGTACACTAGTGAAGAGGCCTACACATTTCTGAGCATGACAGATAGTGAAGAGGAAGTCACTCATCTGTCAGATTCAGGCTCAGAATACGATCCTGTAGAAGACAGCGGCTCCATGACAGATTTGTGGTCCCTGCCAAGGTCAGGTGTACCAGACCCCAATCTTCTTTTTCTGTCGTTGATGTGCAAGAACCGCAGGTCCCTCGTATGGAGCAGAGAAGTACTAGCGCCGCTATTCCTTCTGGTGAACTGGCAAAAACCAGCGGCCTAGTACACCCTGGTCGTACATCCAGCACTGCAGTAACACTTGGTGACGTGGCGAGTCCCATAAGTGCAGTTCAAGCTGGTGAGGTGGCAAGTACAAGTAGTGTCTCACTGCCACCAAGAAGGCAAAGACAGGCCAGTCGAGCCCATAGTGCACTTCCTGCTGCATTTGCCAATCCTAATTGGGAACCCACCACTTCTGCAGCACCCGTACTTCCCCCATTCACTGGCCAACCCGGAATTCAGGTGGAAACAGTTGATTTTACGTCACTTGATTTTTATTCACTGTTTTTCACCGAAGACCTCTATAGATCAATTGTGGACCAAAGCTATTTGTATGCTGGTCAATACATCACCACTAATCCCCAGTCCTCCCTTGCCAGAGATTGGAGACTGAATTCGGTTTCCGAATTTAAGCTCTTTCTGGGCCTTTTCCTCAACGTGGGCATAACTAAAAAGAGTGAGTTGCAGTCATATTGGTCCACTGACCCAATTCACCATATGCCCTTGTTCTCTGCCTCCATGACCAGGGCACGATACGAGCAGATCTTGTGGTTCATACACTTCAATGACAATGAACTCTGTCGTCCTCGTGGAGACCCTGGATACGATCGGCTCTACAAAATTCGGCCCCTCGTAAACCACGTCAACCAACGTTTTGCAGACTTGTTTACTCCCCATCAAGTTGTCTGCGTTGATGAGTCCCTGATTAAGTTTTCTGGCCACTTGTCATTCAAACAGTACCTTCCCAGCAAGCGTGCCAGATACGGGGTCAAGATGTATAAGCTCTGTGACAGGGCCACAGGCTATACATGTAGTTTTATGGTTTACAAGAGAAAAAATAGCCACGTAGAGCCGACAAACTGCCCTGACTACATAGGAAGCGCTGCCAAGATTGTATGGGACTTGGTGTCACCCTTATTTGGAAAGGGGTACCACTTATATGTGGACAAATATTACACAAGCTTGCCAATTTTTAGTCACTTGTTTGATCAGCAGATTGGAGCATGTGGCACCGTGCGACCTAATCGCCGGGGCTCTCCCCAGCGGCTTGTAGATTCCCGTCTTAGGCTGGGGGAGAGAGCAGTAGTTTTAGCAGTAGGACTCCTCCGTAAATCTATATGTCAGGTCACCTGAGACCAGGTGACAGATGCACTCTGTAGGAGTCGGAAGTGCACCACTAAGGTAGTCGACCCTAGGACTGACTGCTGCGGATTGAACCCAGGAAGGTTCAGGAAGCAGGTCTACAGGATAACTAACATGGATCCCAGTGGGAGCTAGAGCATAGATTCCCCAGGGCGCGGAGTCTAAGAGCCATCGGGTGTTCACCAGAGCCTCTAGTGGGGAGGATGGACTGCGCTGCAGTCTAGCTCCAGGTCGCAGCCCCCAGGGTCTCACAGCTCACGCTCACCGTAGACTACAGGAGAAGAGGAAGGAGGCAGCAGGCTGGAACGACAGGGAAGTAAGGGGTAAGCCAAAGGTCAGGGCGACTAGCAAACAAGGATAAACATAACACGCCAAAGGTCAGGGTAACAAGCAAACAGGGAGAGCCAAGAACAGGCCAAAGTCGGTAACAGGAATCAGACGTAGGAAACACAGCAAGTACACACAGAGGCTAACACACAATGGTTGATCAGCACTGCTGGCTTGCAGTGCACAGGTTAATATAGGGTTCGCTGATAGGGCCTGGGGTGGGGCCATGCTTAGAGGAGAGGTTATAAAACCAGTCAGGTGAGAGGCAGCTGGTCTTTAGAAATGAACACATGGAGACAGGTAAGCTGACAGAGAAAACTGTATTGCATAACCATGACACTAAAGTGGTAACCTGTAAAGGCTTTTAAAGGCTTTTAAAAATGTATTTAGTTTGTCGCCACTGCACGTTTGTGTGCAATTTTAAAGCATGTCGTGTTTGGTATCCATGTCCTCAGCCTAAGATTATCTTTTTTATTTCATCAAACATTTGGGCAATATAGTGTGTTTTAGTGCATTAAAATTTAAAAAAGGGTGTTTTTTCCCAAAAAAAGCATCTGAAAAATCGCTGCGCAAATACTGTGTGAAAAAAAAAAATGAAACACCCACCATTTTAATCTGTAGGGCATTTGCTTTAAAAAAATGTATAATGTTTGGGGGTTCAAAGTAATTTTCTTGCAAAAAAAAAAAAATAATTTTTTCATGTAAACAAAAAGTGTCAGGGCTTTTTCTTCAAGTGGTTAGAAGAGTGGGTGATGTGTGACATAAGCTTCTAAATGTTGTGCATAAAATGCCAGGACAGTTCAAATGACCCTATTTTGGAAAGTAGACACCCCAAGCTATTTGCTAAGAGGCATGTCGAGTCCATGGAATGTTTTATTTTTGCGGGAAAAAGACAATTTTTTTTTTTTTTTTGCACAAAGTTGTCACTAAATGATATATTGCTTAAACATGCCATGGGAATATGTGAAATTACACCCCAAAATACATTCTGTTGCTCCTCCTGAGTACGGGGATACCACATGTGTGAGACTTTTTGGGAGCCTAGCCGCGTACGGGACCCCGAAAACCAAGCACTGCCTTCAGGCTTTCTAAAGGTGTAAATTTTTTACTTCAGGTGGCACAACCCCCCCAAATCACCCCATTTTGGAAAGCAGACACTCCAAGCTATTTGCTGAGAGGTATAGTGAGTATTTTGCAGACCTCACTTTTTGTCACAAAGTTTTGAAAATTGAAAAAAGAAAAAAAAATATGTTTTTCTTGTCTTTCTTCATTTTCAAAAACAAATGAGAGCTGCAAAATACTCACCATGCCTCTCAGCAAATAGCTTGGGGTGTCTACTTTCCAAAATGTGGTCATTTGGGGGGGGGGGGGTTGTGCTATCTTGGCATTTTATGGCCTTCGAAACTGTGATAGATAGTGAGGAGTGAAATAAAAAATGTACGCCCTTAGAAATCCTGAAGACGGTGATTGGTTTTTGGGGCCCCGTATGCAGCTAGGCTCCCAAAAAGTCCCATGCATCTGGTATCCCCTTACTCAGGAGAAGCATCAGAATGTATTTTGGGGTGCAATTCCACATATGCCCATGGCATGTTTGAGCAATATATCATTTAGTGACAACTTTGTGTATAAAAAAATAAATAAATAAATTGTCACTTTCCCGCAACTTGTGTCAAAATATAAAATATTCCATGGACTCAACATGCCTCTCAGCAAATAGCTTGGTATGTCTACTTTCTAAAATGGGGTCATTTGGGGGAGTTTTGTGCCATCTGGGCATTTTATGGCCTTCAAAACTGTGATAGGTAGTGAGAAGTGAAATCAAAAATTTACGCCCTTAGAAATCCTGAAGGCGGTGCTTGGGTTTCGGGGCCCCGTATGCGGCTAGGCTCCCAAAAAGTCCCACACATGTGGTATCCCCATACTCAAGAGAATCAGCAGAATGTATTTTGGGGTGCAATTCCACATATGCCCATAGCCTGTGTGAGCAATATATCATTTAGTGACAACTTTGTGCAAAAAAAAAAAAAGTTTGTCATTTTCCTGCAACTTGTGGCAAAATTTAAAATATTCCATGGACTCAACATGCCTCTCAGCAAATAGCTTGGGGTGTCTACTTTCCAAAATGGGGTCATTTGGGGGGGTTTGTGCTATCTTGGCATTTTATAGCCTTCAAAACTGTGTTAGGTAGTAAGGAGTGAAATAAAAAAATTTACGCCCTTAGAAATCCTGAAGGCGGTGCTTGGTTTTCGGGGCCCCGTACACGGCTACGCTCCCAAAAAGTCCCACACATGGTATCCCTATACTCAGGAGAAACATCTAAATGTATTTTAGGGCACAATTTCACATTTAACCATGGCATGTGTGAGCAATATATCATTTAATGACAACTTTTTGTAAAAAAATTTTTTGTTGCATTATTCAATCACTTGGGACAAAAAGAAAAAATATTTAATGGGCTCAACATGCCTCTCAGCAATTTCCTTGGGGTATCTACTTTCCAAAATGGGGTCATTTGGGAGGGGGGGGTTGTACTGCCCTGCCATTTTAGCAACTCAAGAAATTACATAGGCAGTTATAAACTAAAAGTTGTGTAAATTCCAGAAAATGTACCCTAGTTTGTAGATGCTATACTATAACCAATAAATATATGCTTATTGACTTTTTTTTTACCAAACACATGTGGTAGTTTGTCCTGTTGTAAAATAAACCTTCGCCCCAGTCTGAGGTCCAGAGCGCTCTCGAACAGGTTTGCATCAAGGATGTCTCTGTACATTGCTGCATTCATCTTTCCCTCGATCCTGACTAGTCTCCCAGTTCCTGCCACTTAACCACTTGACGACCGCCTCACGCCGATGTACGTCGGCAAGGCGGCACGGGCAGGCAAAATCACGTACATGTACGTGATTTGCCTCCCGCGGGTGGGGGGTCCGATCGGACCCCCCCCCCCGCCCGAGGCGGTCCCGTTTGGTCCCCCGGCGATCGGAGACGAGGGGGAGGCCATCCGTTCGTGGCCCCCCCCTCGCGATCGCCGCCTGCCAATCAGATCACTTCCTTTGCTGCTGTATGCTAAACAGCAGCAAAGGAAATGATGTCATCTCTCCTCGGCTCGGTATTCCGTTGCAGCGCCGAGGAGAGAAGACATCAATGTGAGTGCACAAACACTACACAACACAGTAGAACATGCCAGGCACACAAATCACCCCGATCCCCCCCCCGATCGCCCCCCGATCCCCCCCCAATCACCCCCCCCCCTCCCTGTCACAAACTGACACCAGCAGTTTTTTTTTTTTTTTTTCTGATTACTGCATAGTGTCAGTTTGTGACAGTTACAGTGTTGGGACAGTTAGTATTACCCCCCTGTAGGTCTAAGGTACCCCCCTAACCCCCCCTAATAAAGTTTTAACCCCTTGATCACCCCGTCACCAGTGTCGCTAAGCGATCATTTTTCTGATCGCTGTATTAGTGTCGCTGGTGACGCTAGTTAGTGAGGTAAATATTTAGGTTCGCCGTCAGTGTTTTATAGCGACAGGGACCCCCATATACTATCTAATAAATGTTTTAACCCCTTGATTGCCCCCTAGTTAACCCTTTCACCACCGATCACCGTATAACCGTTACGGGTGACGCTGGTTAGTTCGTTTATTTTTTATAGTGTCAGGGAACCCGCCGTTTATTACCAAATAAAGGTTTAGCCCCCTGATCGCCCGGCGGTGATATGCGTCGCCCCAGGCAGCGTCAGATTAGCGCCAGTACCGCTAACACCCACGCACGCAGCATACGCCTCCCTTAGTGGTATAGTATCTGTACGGATCAATATCTGATCCGATCAGATCTATACTAGCGTCCCCAGCAGTTTAGGGTTCCCAAAAACGCAGCGTTAGCGGGATCAGCCCAGATACCTGCTAGCACCTGCGTTTTGTCCCTCCGCCCGGCCCGGCCCAAGTGCAGTATCGATCGATCACTGTCACTTACAAGGCACTAAACGCATAACTGCAGCGTTCGCAGAGTCAGGCCTGATCCCTGCGATCGCTAACAGTTTTTTTGGTAGCATTTTGGTGAACTGGCAAGCACCAGCCCCAGGCAGCGTCAGGTTAGCGCCAGTAGCGCTAACACCCACGCACGCACCGTACACCTCCCTTAGTGGTATAGTATCTGTACGGATCAATATCTGATCCGATCAGATCTATACTAGCGTCACCAGCAGTTTAAGGTTCCCACAAACGCAGTGTTAGCGGGATCAGCACAGATACCTGCTAGCACCTGCGTTTTGCCCCTCCGCCCGGCCCAGCCCAGCCCACCCAAGTGCAGTATCGATCGATCACTGTCACTTACAAAACATTAAACGCATAACTGCAGCGTTCGCAGAGTCAGGCCTGATCCCTGCAATCGCTAACAGTTTTTTTGGTAGCGTTTTGGTGAACTGGCAAGCACCAGTGGCCTAGTACATCCCGGTCATAGTCAAACCAGCACTGCAGTAACACTTGGTGACGTGGCGAGTCCCATAAGTGCAGTTCAAGCTGGTGAGGTGGCAAGCACAAGTAGTGTCCCGCTGCCACCAAGAAGACAAACACAGGCCCGTCGTGCCCATGATGCCCTTCCTGCTGCATTCGCCAATCCTAATTGGGAACCCACCGCTTCTGCAGCGCCCGTACTTCCCCCATTCACATCCCCAACTAAATGCAGTCGGCTGCATGAGAGGCATTTTCTTTATGTCCTCCCGAGTACCCCTACCCAGCGAACGCCCCCAAAAAAGATGTCGTGTCTGCAGCAAGCGCAGATATAGGCGTGACACCCACTATTATTGTCCCTCCTGTCCTGACAATCCTGGTCTTTGCATTGGTGAATGTTTTGAACGCTACCATGCACTAGTTGAGTATTAGCGTAGGGTACAGCATTCCACAGACTAGGGCACACTTTCACAGGGTCTCCCAAGATGCCATCGCATTTTGAGAGACCCGAACCTGGAACCGGTTACCGTTATAAAAGTTAGTTACAAAAAAAGTGTAAAAAAAAAATATATATATATAAAATAAAAAAAAATTGTTGTCGTTTTATTGTTCTCTCTCTCTATTCTCTCTCTCTATTGTTCTGCTCTTTTTTACTGTATTCTATTCTGCAATGTTTTATTGTTATTGTTATTGTTATTTTGTTTTATCATGTTTGTTTTTCAGGTATGTAATTATTTATACTTTACCGTTTACTGTGCTTTATTGTTAACCATTTTTTTGTCTTCAGGTACGCCATTCACAACTTTGAGTGGTTATACCAGAATGATGCCTGCAGGTTTAGGTATCATCTTGGTATCATTCTTTTCAGCCAGCGGTCGGCTTTCATGTAAAAGCAATCCTAGCGGCTAATTAGCCTCTAGACTGCTTTTACAAGCCGTGGGAGGGAATGCCCCCCCCCCACCGTCTTCCGTGTTTTTCTCTGGCTCTCCTGTCTCAACAGGGAACCTGGGAATGCAGCCGGTGATTCAGCCAGCTGACCATAGAGCTGATCAGAGACCAGAGTGGCTCCAAACATCTCTATGGCCTAAGAAACCGGAAGCTACGAGCATTTTATGACTTAGATTTCGCCAGATGTAAATAGCGCCATTGGGAAATTGGGGACGCATTTTATCACACCGATCTTGGTGTGGTCAGATGCTTTGAGGGCAGAGGAGAGATCTAGGGTCTAATAGACCCCAATTTTTTCAAAAAAGAGTACCTGTCACTACCTATTGCTATCATAGGGGATATTTACATTCCCCGAGATAACAATAAAAATGATAAAAAAAAAAAAAAATGAAAGGAACAGTTTAAAAATAAGATAAGAAAGCAAAAAAATAATAAAGAAAAAAAAAAAAAAAAAAAAAAAAAGCACCCCTGTCGCCCCCTGCTCTTGCGCTAAGGCGAATGCAAGCGGCGGTCTGTCGTCAAACGTAAACAGCAATTGCACCATACATGTGAGGTATCACCGCGAAGGTCAGATCGAGGGCAGTAATTTTAGCAGTAGACCTCCTCTGTAAATCTAAAGTGGTAACCTGTAAAGGCTTTTAAAGGCTTTTAAAAGTGTATTTATTTTGTTGCCACTGCACGTTTGTGCGCAATTGTAAAGCATGTCATGTTTGGTATCCATGTACTCGGCCTAAGATCATCTTTTTTATTTCATCAAACATTTGGGCACTATAGTGTGTTTTAGTGCATTAAAATTTAAAAAAGTGTGTTTTTTCCCCAAAAAATGCGTTTGAAAAATCGCTGCGCAAATACTGTGTGAAAAAAAAAAATGAAACACCCACCATTTTAATCTGTAGGGCATTTGCTTTAAAAAAATATATAATGTTTGGGGGTTCAAAGTAATTTTCTTGCAAAAAAAAAATAACTTTTTCATGTAAACAATAAGTGTCAGAAAGGGCTTTGTCTTCAAGTGGTTAGAAGAGTGGGTGATGTGTGACATAAGCTTCTAAATGTTGTGCATAAAATGCCAGGACAGTTCAAAACCCCCCCAAATGACCCCATTTTGGAAAGTAGACACCCCAAGCTATTTGCTGAGAGGCATGTCGAGTCCATGGAATATTTTATATTGCGACACAAGTTGCGGGAATGAGACAAATTTTTTTTTTTTTTTTTTGCACAAAGTTGTCACTAAATGATATATTTCTCAAACATGCCATGGGAATATGTGAAATTACACCCCAAAATACATTCTGCTGCTTCTCCTGAGTACGGAGATACCACATGTGTGAGACTTTTTGGGAGCCTAGCCGCGTACGGGACCCCGAAAACCAAGCACCGCCTTCAGGCTTTCTAAGGGCGTGAATTTTTGATTTCACTCTTCACTGCCTATCACAGTTTCGGATGCCATGGAATGCCCAGGTGGCACAAAACCCCCCCAAATGACCCCATTTTGGAAAGTAGACACCCCAAGCTATTTGCTGAGAGGTATAGTGAGTATTTTGCAGACCTCACTTTTTGTCACAAAGTTTTGAAATTTGAAAAAAGAAAAAAAAAATGTTTTTTCTTGTCTTTCTTCATTTTCAAAAACAAATGAGAGCTGCAAAATACTCACCATGCCTCTCAGCAAATAGCTTGGGGTGTCTACTTTTCAAAATGGGGTCATTTGGGGGGGTTTTGTGCCACCTGGGCATTCCATGGCCTCCGAAACGGTGATAGGCAGTGAAGAGTAAAATCAAAAATTCACGCCCTTAAAAACGCTAAAGGCGGTGATTGGATTTCGGGGCCCCGTACGCGGCTAGGCTCCCAAAAAGTCCCACACATGTGGTATCCCCATACTCAGGAGAAGCAGCTAAATGTATTTTGGGGTGCAATTCCACATATGCCCATGGCCTGTGTGAGCAATATATCATTTAGTGACAACTTTGTGCAAAAAAAAAAAAAAAAGTGTCACATTCCCGCAACTTGTGTCAAAATATAAAATATTCCATGGACTCAATATGCCTCTCAGCAAATAGCTTGGGGTGTCTACTTTCCAAAATGGGGTCATTTGGGGGGGTTTGTGCCACCTGGGCATTTTATGGCCTCCGAAACTGTGATAGGCAGTGAAGAGTGAAATCAAAAATTTACACCCTTAGAAATCCTGAAGGCGGTGATTGGTTTTCGGGGTCCCGTACGCGGCTAGGCTCCCAAAAAGTCCCACACATGTGGTATCCCCGTACTCAGGAGAAGCAGCTGAATGTATTTTGGGGTGCAATTCCACATAGGCCCATGGCCTGTGTGAGCAATATATCATTTAGTGACAACTTTTTGTAAATATATTTTTTTTTTTTTTTTTTTGTCATTATTCAATCACTTGGGACAAAAAAAATAAATATTCAATGGGTTCAACATGCCTCTTAGCAATTTCCTTGGGGTGTCTACTTTCCAAAATGGGGTCATTTGTGGGGGTTTTGTACTGCCCTGCCATTTTAGCACCTCAAGAAATGACATAGGCAGTCATAAACTAAAAGCTGTGTAAATTCCAGAAAATGTACCCTAGTTTGTAGACGCTATAACTTTTGCGCAAACCAATAAATATACGCTTATTGACATTTTTTTTACCAAAGACATGTGGCCAAATACATTTTGGCCTAAATGTATGACTAAAATTGAGTTTATTGGATTTTTTTTATAACAAAAAGTAGAAAATATCATTTTTTTTCAAAATTTTCGGTCTTTTTCCGTTTATAGCGCAAAAAATAAAAACTGCAGAGGTGATCAAATACCATCAAAAGAAAGCTCTATTTGTGGGAAGAAAAGGACGCAAATTTCGTTTGGGTACAGCATTGCATGACCGCGCAATTAAAAGTTAAAGCGACGCAGTGCCAAATTGGAAAAAGACCTCTGGTCCTTAGGCAGCATAATGGTCCGGGGCTCAAGTGGTTAAAAACATCCCACAGCATGATGCTGCCACCACCACACTTCACTGTAGGGATGGTATTGGCAAGGTGATGGGCGGTGCCTGGTTTCCTCCAGACATGATGCTTGCCATTCAGGAAAAAGAATTCAATCTTTGTTTTATCAGACCAGAGAATTTTGTTTCTCATGTTCTGAGAGTCCTTCAGGTGTCTTTTGGCAAACTGCAGGTATGTCTGCCTTTCCAAATCATGTCCAATCAACTGAATTTACCACAGGTGGACCCCAATCAAGCTGTAGAAAAATCTCAAGGATGACCAGTGGAAACAGGATGCACCTGATCTCAGGTTTGAGTGTCTTGGCAAAGGCTGTGAATACTTATGTACATGGAATTTTTTTATTTATTTATTTTTATTTTGATAAATCTGCAAAGATTTCAAACAAACTTCTTTCACGTTGTCATTATGGGGTATTGTTTCTAGAATTTTGAGGAAAATAATTAATTTAATCCATTTTGGAATAAGGCTGTAACATAAATAGATGTGGAAAAAGTAAAGCGCTGTGAATACTTTCCGGATGCAATGTATGGCTAAAAGTCCACTATGGTTACAGTTCTCCAACACAACATGTCTTGCCTTATAATTTGAGTGGAAAAATAGAACAGAACAATAGTTATCCTGGGTTGGATCAAACAAAGGAAAATTCCATTGTCTCAGCTTAATCACTATTAATATGTTGTGCTAGGTGTTAGTGTAGGCAAATTTCTTTTAGCTTGGGGCTAAGCCTGAGCTGTAAATCTGGGTCAGGGTTCAGTGACTCAGGGATGTATGACTAATCCTAGCAGCCTTTCTGGTTCCTCCCCCTGTTTTCTGGGACATTGGGGAATGTTCTAGACATAGTAGGTGGAGGTTAGGAGGAGTTGCTTGGCTTATTAATGAAGACCTCAGCCAATTCCAAGTAAAGGCTGGCAGGGGGCAGGCCACCTCATAAATAGGCATGAGTCATGCCAGTAGAGGTGGTTGGGTGGAAGATGGAGGCTGTCAGTGGCCCTCAGGAGTGTGCCCTAGTCTGGGAGGGTGACCTCGGGCCGGGGCTTGGGTGCTAGAAGGATCCTGCTATAACACACGGAGGAAGCCTTTTCTGGAGGCAGGGGAAGGAGGACAGCAAAAGCAGGTCAGCACTACTGGGAGATCTCCTGAGAGGTGGGCTGTTGAATGTCAGTTTGGAATGTGATGGAGAAGTTAGCCTGGAGGGCTAGTAAAGGGATATCTGCAGCCAGGTGGGGTGGCAGTGTCTGAAGAGGTGGTGCTGGGATCAGTAGCCACAGGAGGAAGAGTAAAAGCCGGACACTGTATTCTTTTTGTTACACAACCAAGAGGCCTCAAGTTCCTACCTGTAATGGGCTATCGCCTTTAATCTGACTGAGTGACTGTCAGATTTTCACACAGTGATCCAGCTGGGTTTCTGCAGGTGTGTGCTGGAGGAAGAAGTGGAGCTATATAGAGAGACTGTATATAGGAAGAATGTCCCTGAAGGTTTGCTGAAGTTAAGTGGGGATCCCATAATCTCCCATCCCTATCCAAGTTATTATCATCTAATAACAAATTAAAAAAAACAAAGTAACGGACTGTTCTCTGTCTCAAGAGTGCCTGTGAAAATTTGATGTGCCTGGCTGTGCAGGGTGGGGAATCCCAGTTTATCTGCGGCCCTTAAGGGGTGCACTACATATGAAAGGGAAAAAGCTTACAGGAAAATCATTGTGCTTTCCAAATGTACAGCATCACATTATCAGTGTCAATACACTATTTTAAGTGACACCTGTAATAAAGGCTACTATTGCTGATCTCTCCTAAAAGTGGTAAAAACAATTTCATGTTGATTCAGTGGATTCATTCATATTACTGACCCAGGAGAAGTATGCAGATCAGGAGTTTTCTTTTCAGCAGTGAATTGCCTCACTTGCAATATGCAATTTATAGGTCATTGACTCAAAAATGTTCAGAGACAGAGCCAATCAACTAGCATTTTAGATGTTCAGGAAGGGAAGCCCCTATTTCTTAGAACATACGTTCCTTTGACGCTTCCCCCCCCCCCCCCTCCACCTCCCTGCACCTAATTTATGGTTTATTTTTACTTACTTAAAATTCTGGTCATGTGTCAGCCCCAGTCTAGGTCTCCTTTCTTCTGTTCAGTGGTGTGGGAGGGTTGGGTCTTCAATGACCAAACTGTTTTCTAGTGATGTGGACACTTTTTATTGGCTGTCAGAAGAGACTATCACAGGGTCCTACAGTGTTTCATAGTGATGTCACACATTGGGGGCACTCACATAACCCTTCATCTGGGCCAGTGAAGAGAAAGAACTCAACACTGCTGGAAGAGGTGCCCTGGAGATTGGGTGAAAGGGTTCAAATACGTTTTTATGAAGTGGGGCTGGAAAAATATACTTAGCATATAACAGGCTTCCGTTAATGCACAGGGTGATGTCACAAACCTTTCTCCAAGATCATGGGAATGCTGTGGACCTCAAATCTTACAAGTAGAATCTCCAGCACAGAGCAAAAGACATTACAACACAGACAAGCCACTTGAAGAAAGCAGGTGGAAGGTTTGAATATTTTCTAACCTTTTTTCCCACAGGTTTTTACTTTAAAAGAGAAGTATAGCCAAACATTTTTAGGCCATACTTCTTTTGTAGGTGACAGGAGTGCTCTGACATCACAGAGCTGGTCCAGGCTCTGGAAGGATCCCAACAATAAAATCGGCATCCACCCAGATGCCCGATTAAAAGCTGGCTCAGCCTCTCAGTGCACTGCTAAAAGCCTGAGGCAGCCACTCCTGCCCCCTCCCCAGCCCACTGCTCCAGGGAGGAGGGGCAGAGCAGAGAGCTGGTGACTGACAGTTACAGATCTCTCCGCTCAAGCAGACAAACAACTGAGCAATCAATGGTCGTGTGATCGCTCAGTTCTCGGGCTTACAGTTGGTGGGGTCCAGCTGTAGCATCACTTTGATGGAGGCAAGTATGAATGGTTTTTTTTTTTTATAATCCCAAACATCTATTTTTAGCTATCATTCGGCAATATGGGTTGGGTAGATGCCTAATAAAATAAGCTCAAAGTTCATTTCAATGTAACATCTGCTTTTAAGAATTACTCCACTTTTGTTTAGAAAAAACATTCCCCTCTGGTTGATCTATGTACATTTCAGGGATTTTAGCAAACTTTAGTGCGGATTCCTACCTTTTGTTATTCTGAAGAAATAGCTGTTTGTTTGTCTGTGTCCATGTGCCGAGCAATTCTATATGGGAGTTTTATAATTATCAAGCTGCTGCACCTGCAGGGCTCTAATGAGGAAAAAGGTAGGGTCTGCATCCATTTAGATGAGATTTCCCTTTGGGAGTATGACATTTTTGTTGCAGGGGATGCACAAAATCTGACTTGTATCTTGGTGCAGACTTCTGGGAAAACCAGTAAGCCAATCAGGCAGGAAATTACATTTCATGGGGGAGTTCTTTACACCGTCTGTGTACAAAACGCCTTAACGCCTCCAGGTAGCCATGTTTTATTGTGTTTTACAGAAAATGACAGTGCTGCAGATTAAACAGGAAAGGCATATGTATATATGTAGGAAGGCCAGTATGGTGGCCTGGATTTATGGGAGGAGCCCAGGGGGTATTTAAGCAGCCCGCTCACCTGTGGTGTTTGTCGGTTTCCTGTGCGCGATACCCACCCTCCCATCCCCATTTCACAGCATTTCTCAACTATTCATTTCTCTTTACAGAATAATCACTTCTTAAACCAGGGTATGCCCCCTTATTTTGACATACCGGCCATTAGACCAAGGCACACTTTCAGGTCCATTTCATATGGGAAGTCCACACTTCCAGGTCTATTTCCGATGGTAACTCTTATGTTAACTATAAATGTTATCTATGTCCATATCGGACATAGGGCTCCAACCATAAATATATATTAAATATATATATTTTTTCATTCTTACACTTTCTCTTTCTGTATCCTCACCTAGGTGAGGATGACATATACAGCATGATCTCACACATGAACAGGCACACTGGGAGTCTCTGCCAAGTCTATGGGACCTGCCAAAGATCTGTGACGTATTTACAAATGTGCCAGATATTGGTCCAAGATGGTGGTGTGGGTGCAGAGCAACAAAGAAAAACATTGCATTGGAAGGAGGACAAAATGCTGACTCCATGGATTAGTAAATACGTTTATTTTTTTTAAATACAGGAACAATTACCAGGAGATATAAATAACATACTGTATTTAGCTTGCTTTAAAATAGTTTATAATGCCATTTTTTTTTAGACGAGGCTGCTATTGGGGTCTTCTACAGTCCATGTTATATTTGTATGTTTCTAAGCAGTCACAAGGTTTATCCTTTTTCTTTGAAATGTAGAGTTATGCCCTGTACACATGATCGGATTTTCCAACAACAAATGTTGGATGTGAGCTTGTTGGTGAAAAGTCCGACCGTGTGCATGCTCCATCGAACATTTGTTTATCGGACTTTCCGCCAACAAATGTTGGCTAGCAGGTTCTCAAAATTTCCGCCAACAAAACTTTGTTGTCGGAAAGTCCGTCGCACAAAAGTTCAGGCATGCTCCGAATCAAGCAGAAGGAGCCGCACTGGCTATTGAACTTCCTTTTTCTCAGCTGATCGTACGTCTTGTACATCACCACGTTCCCATGTTCATAATTGTTGGCCAACATTTGTGTGACCGTGTGTATGCAAGACAAGTTTTAGCCAACAACCTTCGAACAAAAATCCACGGTTTTGTTGGCGGAAAGTCAGATCGTGTGTACGGGGCATAAGAGTAAATCCTGGTATACAAGTTGTGATCTGTTTCTGAAAACAGTAACACACAGTGGCAACACTTGCTACTGACTCCCAAGTCCTTGAAATCATTGTAGTGATTCACTACACGTGGCGGTGATTTGAGATCACTTTTCAGTTGGGGATAATTTTAATGTGTAGAGAGTGTCAGCAGAATAAGGAAAGATTTTTAATAATGTGGGTGGTGTTGCAAACCCACAACATTGAAGAAATCACAACATCGTCAGCACAAATGTAATTCACTGTCTAGTCTGGACAGGTCTCCGCGGTATGAGGGTGTATGATGTAGGCTTAGGATGTGCAATTATCATTATGTCTTTTCTTTTCTGTTCTGCTGTAGTTGCACATTGCGTAGAACATTTAGTTCCTATGCCTTCTTCAGTGAACACGTTTTTACATTTCTATTTCATATTCCAGCACTGTGAAAGTCTGAAAATTGTATTTCTCAGTTGTCAGATTCCCTGCTGAATTGGACCACAGTGGAACAGAACTTTTTTGACATCCGTTTCCATGCAGCTTTTCCTTCCTCTTCTGATACAGGAAAAAACAGAGCATAAAGAAGAACTAAACTGTATCTGCGCAAAACAAAAACGCTAGTTAATTAATTTTTTAATGTTCAAAGCAAACTTACTGGGGCTGGATTAAGAACATCATGGGCCTGGTGCTGAGGATTTTGGTGGGGCTTTTTATAAAATAAATAAATAAAAATGCAAACTGTTTTTTGTTATAACATATTAAATTAAATAGAGAGAGGGAGGATGAAAGAGAGAGAAAGGGGATGAGAGAGGGGTAAGGGAGGGAGGATGAGAGAGAGAGAATGAGCATGCATGGGAGTGACAGCAGCGCAGCCCAGCCAAGGCAAGTGACCGAAGTCACAAAACCCGGAAGGAAGACGGGGTTAGGATGGAAATGTCCGGGACCCGCCGGATTGATCACAGCGCAGCGCTGGAGGGCTCAGTCTGACAGATAAGTGTACCTTAATATGCTAATATACTGTGCATACTTGTACATTATGGCATAACCTACTTCAGGGCCTCTAAAAAGTAGTAATGTTAGCGAAGTTTACTACTGCTTTAATATCACAGGATCCCTGGAGCCCCCTACTGATCCGGTGGCCCTTGGGCAATGCCCAAGTGCATAGTTGCCGACATTTAAAAAAAAAAAAATTTAGGGACACTTTTTTTTACCAGTGGTATTTTTAGAGTAGCTGACATCCCCTATGTTCCTCTATACATCACAATAGTAATCACAAAATTAAATGAGTACTAATAATGGGCAGAACAAATATGAGGACTCAGAAGATTTCTTTTAGTTGAACTAACAAAAGTGTGCCCATTTCAGAGCTGGTAACATTGTGGATATTCAATATAAATTTAAAGAACTGTTTTTGTGGGTAAGAGGCATAGGGGAGGAGTATGGATGGTATAAAAGTGGAATGTATGTGCAGGTGAGGGAGAGGAATGTGGAGGGTATAACAGTGCACACTATGTACAGGAGATGAGTGTGCAGGGTATGACGACAGTGGGCAGCATGCACAGCAGAGGAGTGTGGAGGGTATACCAGTGGGCAGTATGTACAGGAGAGGACTGTGAAGGGCATGCCAGTGGGCAGTATGTACAGGAGAGGAGCGTAGAGGGGATGACAGTGGGCAGTATGTACAGGAGAGGAGCGTGGAGTGGATGACAGTGGGCAGTATGTACAGGAGTGGAGTGTGGAGGTTATGATGGGGGCAGTATGTACAGGAGAGAAGTGTGGAAGGTATTATGGGGCAGTATGTACAGGAGAAGAGTGTGGAGAGAAAGACAGCTGGCAATATGTACAGGACAGGAGTGTGGGGGGGATGACAGTGGGCAGTATGTACAGGAGAGGAGTGTGGAGGGGATGACAGCAAGCAGTATGTACAGGAGAGGAGTGTGGAGGGTATTATGGGGGCAGTATGTACAGAAGAGGAGTGTGGAGAGAAAGACAGTTGGCAGTATGTACAGGAGATGAATGTGGAAGGTATTATGAGGGCAGTATGTACAGGAGAGGAGTGTGGAGAGAAAGACAGCTGGCAGTATGTACAGGATAAGGGGGTGGAGGGTATGATGGGGGCAGTATGTACAGAAGAGAAGTGTGGAGGGTATGATGGGGATAGTATGTACAGGAGAGGAGTGTTGAAGGTATTATTGGGCAGCATGTACAGGAGAGGAGTGTGGAGAGAAAGACAGCTGGCAGTATGTACAGGAGAGGAGTGTAGAGGGTATGATGGGGCAGTATGTACAGGAAGTATGTACAGGAGAGGAGTGTGGAGGGGATGACAGTGGGCAGTATGTACAGGAGAGGAGTGTGGAGGGTATGATGGGGGCAGTATATACAGGAGAGGAGTGTGGAGGGTTTAATGGGGGCAGTATGTACAGGAGAGGAATGTGGAATGTATTATTATTGGGGCAGTATGTACAGGAGAGGAGTGTGGAAGGTATTATGGGGGCAGTATGTACAGGAGAGGAGTGTGGAGAGAAAGACAGTTGGCAGTATGTACAGGAGAGGAGTGTGGAGGGTATGATGGGGGCAGTATGTACAGGAGAGGAGTGTGGAGAGAAAGACAGTTGACAGTATGTACAGGAGAGGAGGGTGGAGGGTATGATGGGGGCACTATGTACAGGAGAGGAGTGTGGGGGGTATGATGGGGGCAGTATGTACAGGAGGGGAGTGTGGGGGTATGACAGTGGGTGGTATGTACAAGAGAGGAGTGTGGAGGGTATGAGATTGGGCAGTATAAACAGGAGAGGAGTGTGGAGAGTATGACAGCCGGCATTATGTACAGTAGAGGAGTTTATGAAAGTGGGCAATATGTACAGCAGAGCAGTGTGAAGGGTATGACAGTGGGCACTATGTACAGGAGAAAAGTGTATGACAATCGACACTATGTATAGGAGAAATGTGTGGAGGGTATGACAGTGGGTGGTAGGTAGAGGAGAGAAGTGTGGAGGGTATGACAGTGAGCAGTATGTACAGGAGAGGAGTGTGAAGGGTATGACAGTGGGTGGTATGTACCAGAGAGAAGTGTGGAGGATATGTCAGTGAGCAGTATGTACAGGAGAGGAGTGTGGAGGGTATGAAAGCGGGCAGTATGTACAAAAGAGAAGTGTATGACAGCAAGCACTATGTATAGGAGAGAAGTGTGGAGGGTATGACAGTGAGCAGTATGTACAGGAGATGAGTGTGGAGGGTATGACAGCAGGCACTATGTACAGGAGGGGAGTGTGGAGGGTATCACAGTGAGCAGTATGTACAGGAGAGGAGTGTGGAGGGTATGACAGAGGGCAGTATGTGCGGTAGATGAGTGTGGAGGGTGTGACAGCAGGCACTATGTACAGGTGAGGAGGAGGATGAAGGAATCTGGGAAGGAAGAATGTAAAGTTTTGTGGAAGGATGTTTAGGGACTGCGTAGTGGTTAAGCGGGCCATACATGGATTGAAATAAAGCCAATTAAGCAGAGACCAGCCATAGTCGATCTATGTATAAGCTAGCTGGTTGTACACAAGTCAATCTATTAACCCGACTTGAGTACAACCAGCCTGTCAGGTTTTTCCCAAAACAATCAGTGCTGCCAGCTATAGTTAGCAACACTGATCATTATATTGTGTGGATTGGGAAGGCTCCCCACTGGCAGAACACAATAACACTGCGGGAGTGATTTCCCCCATCCACAGGTCAGCAGGTGAGAGGGTGTATGGGGACAGGCTGGGGGGAGAGAGGTCTGTCAGCAGGGGGGTGTGAGGTGGTCATGGAGGGATATCAATCAGCGGGTGGGGGGAGTAATTGGGAGTGATATCTTTTGGAGTAGGGTCTGTCATCTGCAGGTTTGGAAATGGTCACCTGTAATATAAGTTGAAGGGTGGTGGCTAACATGGGAAGTGGCTGGGGAGTGACCTGGTTGGTGGGGAGTGTGAAATGGATGATGTGTTTCAAGTTTCTTTCACATATGCGGTAATGCTTACTGCCCTCTAAAAAGTGATCTGTGGGGGATTGCTTTTCAATGAGTGGTATAGCAGCAGCTGACAGGCATTCATGAGGTGCTACCGCCTCCTTGGTTTTTTTTTTTTACATTGCTGAATGGTAGTTTTACATTGTTTACTATGCTGCTACTGCGAGCGAGTTTGGCTTGCAGTTGCAGAGTGGCCCCATTGAAATCAATAGACGAGTTTGAGAGGCGGTGCTGCCTGTCAAACTCTGCAGGCTGCAGTTAAAGAGGCTGCAGCTAAAGAAATTACAAAAAAAAAAACGCATCTGTGAAGTAAAGCATCACAGCTACGGCATTCGTACAGCCCTGTCCAAATCTATTTTTAAGATTTGGGTCAGGGACGAGCGGTGAGGTCAGTGGCCGGTGAGGCACTGTCTAGTATCAGAGTCAGATACACACAGGTTACATACGCCGTGATCGTTAGAGCGAGAGCAATAATTCTAGCACTAGATCTCCTCTGTAACTGTAAACATGTAACCTGTAAAAAATGTTTAAAGATTTTTAAGTACTGAAGTTTGGCGCCATTCCACAAGTGTGCGCAATTTTAAAGCGTGGCATGTTAGGTATCTATATACTTGCCGTAACATCATCTTTCATAGTATACAAAAATATTGGGCTAACTTTAGTGTTTTTTGTTATTCATGAAACAGTTTCTTTCCAAAAAAAACACATTTGAAAAATTGCTGCGCAAATACTGTGTGACAAAAAGAAAAATATGATTTTTACATGTAGGAGAGAAGTGTCAGAATTGGCCTGGGTGGCAAGGGGTTAATTACCATAAGTAATATACAAATAATTATTATATATTGTTTTTAAGGTAATTTACTATATTTTCAAAAACTGTACTCAAGCAGGTGGCTTAACAGACAAATTACTGAAGTTTGAAGATATAACTTCCAACCAGTAATTTCACAGTAAATATATAAATAATGAATTATTATGTTATAAAATATAGCATATAAATATATGATTTAGCTTGATTAAAACAGTACCTTTTCAGCAGCAGAAGATCCCCATTCTCCCTCTTAACTGTGTGAGAAAAACATGGGATTGTGGGTAAATCTTATACCCATAAACACATGTTTTTTCCTTTTAATTAAGAAGGCTGGGCTGGAAGGGAGCATGTGTCTTTTGGACACATGCCCCCTTCTATGAAACTACAGTGAGAGGCGTGCCTCCATTGCAGCATTTTTATTGGACAGCTGGGGCCAATGGTACTTTACCATTGGTCCAAGGCTTCAAGCTGTCCATTAAGCTCAGTGCCTCTGACAAGAAGTAAGGAGAGGCATTGTGAGCTCATCCTCTCAGTCTGCTGAGAGTCTACACGACCCTCGATCGTTTTTTTATTTTATTTTTTTTTGTGTTTTTTTTTTTTTTTTTTTTTGGGCAAATGGGCCTATCTTAAAGTAAGGGGCCTGGAGCTGCAGCTCCAATAGACCCTATGTTAATCCGACCCTGACTCACCCATCCATCTGTGTCTCCTTGGTTTATTCTGTTACAAAATCACTTTGTAAAACCCCTCCCTAGCATTTTTGAGCCATGGCAATCTTGAGTAATAGCAGATGATTTATGTGGCATTTACTTCCTGGAATCCATCTGCACTTAGCTCAGGCATGCAAGCAGAAGGTGTTTAGAAAGCCCCTCCTTCCACCCCCCAGATGAAAGAACAAAAATGTCCATGAAGACTCCTGGGATGTATGACATCATTTTTGGGCTGGGCCAGAAACCAAGAAGCAACTAAAGAAATGTAAAAAAAGGTTAAAACAACTAAATATATCATACTGTATCTTTTTATTTATTAATAGTTACATAATTCAAGGTGAAAAAAGACATAAGTCAACTGATAAAAGGGAAAAAATAAAAATAAAATCCCATATACACAATTCTATGCCCATAGTTAAGTCCAGGGGAAGGCACAAATCCCAGCAAAGCATGATCCAATTTGCTCCAACAGAGGAAAAAATTCATTCCTGATCCCCCGAGAGGCAATCAGATATTCCCTGGATTAACTTCACCTATAAATGTTTGTTCTGCCCTCATTACACATTGCTGAGGTATAATTAGACAGATAGCTGACCAGGGGCGTTGCTAGATCTACAAAAGATCTGGGGCTAGAGCCCATATCATCGTAGTATAGAAAGTCACACGCTTGGGCGGGCATACACATGTATATACAGTAATATACGTGTGTGTGTGTATATCCCCAGAGAGCCCCCCACTTACATCAGGGTCCTCAGAGAGCCCCCCTTACATCAGGGTCCCCAGGGAGCCCCCCTTACATCAGGATCCCCAGAGAGCCCCCCCTTACATCTGGGTCCCCAGAGAGCCTCCCCCTTGCATCAGGGTCTCCAGAAAGTCCTCCACTTACATTAGGGTCCCCAGAGAGCCTCCCCCTTAAATCATGGTCCCCAGAGAGCCTCCCCCTTAAAATCAGGGTCCCCAGAGAGCCCCCCACTTAGGGTCCCCAGAGAATTTCCCCTCCCTTGGGGGCCACTGCAGAGACTCGGGGCTATGGGCCCCAGATTCGGGGCTATAGCCCTAAAAGCCACCCCTAGCAACGCCACTGTAGCTGACTCTTCTCCCTTAACAACTCATTGAGGCAGGCGCTAGGTCCTTTTTTCAACTTTTATTGCAGGGAAGTTACAAATAAAAGAAATAACATTCAATCAGTATATACAATATACAACATATACAGTCCTGACACACTAGTCTAACTAGGAAAAAGGGCTATAAACATACTGGCGATGTTTCCGTTAGGCTGACAATATAATTGCAGCTGAATAGGTGTGGAGTCCTCTGGAGAAGATGCATGGATGAAAATAAGTAGATGGCTACCGCAGGCTGTCACTAAGACCTGATGGTGTAGTCCACTTGAATGAAGGGAAGCTACGGTGGCTTTCAAGCAACTATCTGCTAACCTACAGTAATTGATTCTATAGAACTATAAGTATGCAAAACAACCACTAGATGGCGATATTACAATTTATTTTACATAAAATTAGCATATCTTTCCATCTATTAAATCTTCTGCCCTTGTTGTTTTAACTTTGGATAGAAAAACTGTTTTTTCTGCCAGTAAATACCTTATACAGCCCACTTCCTGTTTCTTGTCTGGTCATTAGCCTAGGCTTATGACATCATGCACAGATCTCTCTCTAACTCTCGTGAGAGTTTGCCAGGAAAGGAGGGGGGATGAGTCATAAGAGGGTCAATGAGAGCTGCAGAGCTGGAGGTGTGCCTCTGTGTCTGTGTAAATCCAGGAAGTGAACAGGCAGCAGCTTCAACTGCCCACAGTTAAAATGGCTGCAGCCAGACTTAGTGAAGGGAGATTTCTTCTGCATATTTGGCAAGTACAGAATCACAGTATATATAAAATAATAAGTGGTTGGAAGGAAGCTTCAGAATGGCAAAGATGTTTTTATTGCAAATTATGTGAGCAGACTGCAGTTCCTCTTTAACAAAAGAACATAAGACGCACTTGCTGAAGGCATGACAATGTTAGCATCCAGTTATATTATGTACGTTAAAGAAAGAATCCATGCTTTTTATTAAAGCAATCTACTGAGCTGGACAGAACCACCTCTGGAGGGAGTCTATTCCACATTTTCACAGCTCTTACTGTGAGATACCTTTCCGTATTTGGAGATTAAATCTCCTTTCCTACAGAATTAAAGAGTGCCCTCTTGTCCTCTGTGATGACCTTAAAGTCAATTAAATGCTAGCAGCATAAGGATTAAAAATAGTTAATGTTGATTTTGAGAGTTTAGTTCCACTTAAAGCCTCATACACACGGTACGACTGTTGGCCAACCGAGCGTCTGTGTTTTGTCAAAACAGGGGCTATGCAAGGATCTTGTCTTGCATACTAACGTTACATAATTGGCGTGCCACAAACACAAAACGTAGTGACGTACTACGAGGAATTTCAGCTCTTGATCGCCACCCTTTGGGCCCCTTCTGCTAATTTCGTGTTTGGTGAGCATTGATTCCAAGCATGCGTGTTTGTACTTTCGACTTTTGTGTGACTGATCTGTGTACTGACCATACGAAAATCAGACGTGGAGTTATTGTCCGACGAAAACTTATCTAGCCTGCCATCCAACATTTGTTGGCCAAAAATTGGAAAACAATTGTCTAAAGCAGCGTACTAAAGGTAAGAATTTAGGGCAACAGTCTGTCAACAGACAATCCCCTTCCAACAATCGAACTGTGTGTACGAGGTTTTAGGAGACCCATGTTAGGTTTAGGTCTATGCGTATCAGTTTATATCCATTTACCTCTGGTCTATCACATTTACGCCTGGAAAACGAAAAAAGGACACAAACCCTTTCCTTTTTATTTCTAGAACTAGACAGACTTGGAGGTAGGTGAGCACAGCCAAACCACACATGTGAAAGGAGTCAGGTCAGAAACATTGCAGCAAGGAGCTCCTCCTCAAGAAACAATTTTGTCCGATCATCTTCTAAACTATCAAACTGGGACTGTGACATTTTCATGTTTCTCCGGATGAGTGGCCTGGATTCGGCATTTTGGCACTGTTGGTAAGTATTTAATGGCTTCATTGTAGCTACTTCTTCAACTGTAAAACTGGGAAAGAAATACAAGAAGAAAATTGAGATAATGCGAAATGAAAGCATGCATGCTGTGTTGGTAAGACGAGAGCCATTAAGCTTTGGACGAGTTCTTCCCTCAGGCACCAATGAACACATATTAAGAGCAAATTAGGCTGTGGATCTGGATATTGCTGCACAGTGGCAAATACTGTGAATGCTCAATACCCCTTTGAGGGTTGAGTATTTCTGGTGAGTGCATTACCTCTAGGGGCACAGTAAGGAGCACCAGCACAAAGGATATATGATTGAAGAGCACCTGTCACTTTTGGAATATTTATACACCTTTAAGGATTGCATATTTATTTTTTAAGGACTGCATATATTTACTTTCCAAGGACTGTACATATTTATTCCAAGCACTGAGGTCATATATGATTGAAGAGCACCTGACACTTTGGATTTTTATGTAATGATCGTTTTTATTTTATTTAACGATCGTGTATATTAATTGATTCTCAGCACCGGTCACTTTTTTTATGATTGCACTATTTGCACATCATGTGTATGAGTTATGTTTTGGCACTAGTCACTTTATAATTAATGCAGAGAGTGAGTTGGGAGTACCCAAACCCCAGAACACAAGAACAGCACCACACCTACACCTTTTCAAACCTAGCCTTGGAGGTAATCATATACATATGTTCATTTACATCCACCTGCCTATAGACCAATGCTGGCCATACATTATACAATTTGTAAATTATACAATTGTAGCACCCACCTACTTAGGTGGGTGCTAGAGTAGGCAGTTAGGATTAATGCTAGGTAAAATTGCCAGTGTTTTACCCAATTGGTGAAAGCTGGTTGGTTAATGTGGTTGGGAGGTTTGTTACAGTAGAGGAAGGTGTGGCCACCTACACTCTGTCCTGTAAGATCTCCATCACTTTCCCTGAAATGTTCTGGAAAGTGGGTGGACTGAAGGAGAAGAGTGGCAGGTAGTTTTGGAGACCCCTCTGAACCAATCATTGTTTTTGCTTGGGCAGAGGCGGGACTACTATAAAAGTGAAGGTCACATGCTTCAAGGGGGTTCTAGTTTTGGAGAAGAAGACAGCATGTAGGGGCTGGTGCAGCTCGGGCGCTCTCCCCTCTGGGGAGGGGAACGTGCCATGTGGAGAGGAGAGATGGAGGAGATATGAGGAGGAAGCTGCTATTACTAACAGGAAGAAGTTGCTATTACTGACAGGAGGAAGACTGGGTGATTGACCCTCTATGGCAAGCATGGACGATTGATCAGGAGTGCAAGTGAGTGGAAACCCAGGGAAACAGTGCTTTCAAGAGACTTAAAGGGTGTTAAAGTGCGGGTCATGGAGGAGGAAGTGCAGATCTTCGGCCTCAGAGAACCAATACCTTGCAAAAAGCATTGGAGTGCGGGTCAAAAAGTCTGTGCAAGGAGTTGGGCCTTAGAGAATTAATACCCTGGAGAAATCCAACCAGTCAGCCCAAAGGACTTTATTCAGAGTATCGTTCTTTGGGTATACTTGGAAGTGCTGTACAGTTGGGAAGCAGCGACAAACAGGAGGAAGGAAAGCTGCAAAGTGTAACTGGAAGCAAGTGCAGGTTAAGAGTTATTCAGAGTGGCTCTATATGATCTAGACTATGTATTCTCAGGACTCATTTCATTTAATGCTGAATCTGTAAGAGTTATTCAGAGTGACTCTTTAATGCAGTATTGCAATAAGTGCCAGAGAAGAATAAAGTTCAATGTTTAATCTTTCTGGACTGTCTGCTGTGTCAATCTGTGCAGGGAAGGGGGTAATGGAACCACACTAGCGAAAAGGAATGAACTAACCAGCAGCTCCTACGGGGGTAGTGCGCTACACAATATTCAATTTGCTTTAGATGTACCTTCAAGGCAAGGGCAAGGGCCTGCCCGATTGCACACAATTGAAAGTGTTTAGGTTTGACCTCATATTATATGTTTTTGGTTAATCTAAAGGAAAATTGTATAAAGAAAATTGTATAATGTATGGCCAGCCTTATACTGAGCTTCTGCCCAAATTCGCCTGAAAAACTAAAGGCAGATCTGATCAGACCGCATATGTGAAAGGACAGAGTGGTGGTTGTACTTTGCAGGTAGCATGCTTTTGCCCTTAGGAGCTATTTGTGGCTAAAAAAATGACAGCTTGACAGAGCATCATGCAGATTCAACAGTAATGAGTTTAAACGGGAGAAAAAAATCATAGCTTAAAGTAAACCTGGCAACAGATACGTATTTTCATGTTAGGTGCATGTATGCTAAGTAATACACGTATCTATTGAGGGAGATACCAATACTTCTCTGGCAATGACAATGCCTACATTTAAATGAAAGTTAGTTTACGCCACTAAATATATATCAGCTGCAAGCAAACCCAGTGTTTATAACAAACCTAATATGTGTACCAATTAGTGCTGCACTCTCAATATCTTAACTCACGTGAAATATTCAATATATGCATACAAATCCCCCAAAAATGTAAATAAATCCACAATACACAAAGTATCCCACTGTGCATCCAAAATCATATACATCCAATATCAATACACATGTATGAAGTAATATTCAAAACCACAGCATACATGCAAAAACATGCGAATAAACATAAAATTAGAGTGAAAATTAAAAAAACATAAAATATTTTAGTCCGTGAATGTCAGACCCACTGTGCAAAAAAGGTCACAAAATAATCCAACAAAAGGTGATGCCAGAATCCTCTGTGTAGTTCCAGCACTCAGAAAACCCCAAGGGTGTAAACTCACCTTACTGATAAAACCCCATGACAGGGTTACAGAGGCTTTAAATTTCTATGGAGTCTATTAAAAAAGAAAAAAATTATCTCATAGTGCAGACTGCATTAAAAACATGTATTTATTAAAAAAAATACACATGAACCCACATGAAAAGCACAGTAATAAGCTCATGTCAAAGTACACCGCCTTCACCTCCCCTCAGAGTCCAGCCGAGCATGTGTTTAATCCATTCTGAAGGAAGGATTCCTTCCTTCCTTGGAAAATGTTTATTCAATTGTTTAATTGTGTAGAAAAAAAACTAATCACAGACATACCACAAAACTATTTTCATTTAACATTTCAACCTTTAAGAAACGCTTAAAAAAAGAAAAAAGAAAAAAAACTGTAGTCAATTGCAACTGTTTTTGCAGATCAAGCATAGGAAAAAAATATGGTATCATTCTGAGGCAAATATTATGGAACTGTGAAAAAACCCACTACAGTACACCACTATTATTTTTATGCACCACCTCTGGCTTTTATAACAGCTTGAATTTACTGAGGCATGGATTTAACTATTGACAAACACAGACATCCCAACCTGCAAAAACTCATTACAGGGAGGTGGCAAACTCATTTCAGGGAGGTGACGCTTCGTGCAGGCGCCGACCCCCCCCCAATAAAATGCATCCTCACCAGTGCCAATGAAATGCAGCCTGATCACTGCCAATTAAATGCAGCTATACCAGTGCCCATGAAATACAGCCTTACTTACCAGTGCCCATGGAATACAGTGTTACCAGTGCCCATGCAATGCAGCCTTATCAGTGCCCATGAAATACAGCCTTACCAATGCCCATGAAATGCAGCCTTACCAGTGCCCATGAAATACAGCCTTACCAGTGCCCGTGGAATACAGCCTTAACAGTGCCCATGAAATATAGCCTGATCACCCAGCTGCTGGGCTGGGCTGCTAGAGCCTGGGGTCTGGCGGCTGGAGCCTGGGGTCTGGCTGCTAGGGCCTCGGGCCAAGGGTATGGCTGCTGGAGCTGGGCTGTTGGAGCCTGGGGTCTGGCTGCTGGGCCCGTGCTGGTCCTGGGGTTTGGGTGCTGGGGCCTGGGGTCTGGCTGCTGGGCCCTTGCTGCCGGGGCTGGGGCCTGGCTGCTGGGGCCAAGGGTATGGCTGCAGGGGTCTGGCTGCTGGGCCTGTGCTGGTTCTGAGGTTTGGCTGCTGGGGCCTGGGGTCTGGCTGCTAGGCTCTTGCTGCGGGGGCTGGGGCCAAGGGTCTGGCTGCTGGAGCTGGGCTGCTGGGGCCTGGCTGCTGGGCCCATGCTGGTCCTGGGGTCTGGCTGCTGGGGCCTGGGGTCCGGCTTCTGGGGCCAGGGGTCCAGTTGCTGGGGCCAGGGGTCCAGCTGCTGGGGCTAGGGGTCCGGCTGCTGGGGCCTGTGGTCTGGCTGCTGGGACAAGGGGTCTGGCTGCTGGGGCCTGGGGTCGGAAAATAAAAGGTTACAATAAAACAGCACAAAACAAAGGTATCAAATTTTACACATCCAGATTTTTGCTAAGGCTTATCATCCTGTGATTCTGCAACGTAAGACTGACCCTGTATGGCAAATACCCATACTTAATCTTGCCAAGATAAGAGGTTAATCTAGAGTGCACTTAAAATATTTGGAAAGTATGGTAATGGGAAACTCCCTATCTTCTGGTCCCAGTTCAAGCACTGGGAGGACAGTAACGCTTTTTTAATTCAAACCGATTCGTGGATCAGAGGAATCCGCAGTGAAAGGCTTATCCAGTCCAGAAGAAAAAGCAGGATAGGGAAATCAGGAGTAAGGAGAGAAGCAGACAAAAATAATTTTAGGAAGGGGGATGCACAGGGAGTTGGGAGGGGGGAGAGGATTACCCTCCAGTGAGCAGGCACCTCCAGCCATCCCCAAGCCAAGAAGCAACTAACTGGTATCCTAACCATCCACCGATATAGGTTGGCCATAGTTTGCAGGTATTCATCAGTACAGGTGAAATATTTCCATGGCCTCCAACGCTCCCTGAAGACCTCCTCATTCATATTCAGGGTGGTAATTATTTCCTCCATACGTAGGATATCATTAACTTTGGTGTACCAACCGTACTCCAGAGTGCAGGAATGCAAGCCCTAGCTGCATTCACCAAATGGATAGTGAGAGATTTTTTGTATTTCCGAAAGGGTATCCCCATCAAATGTAAAAGATACGCCTTTGGGTTGCCACTTAAATCCACCGATGTTTAATGGTACCTGCCACATCTGCCCAGAACAACCCCAGGAGGGGGCACTGCCAGAAAATAGGAGTCATCGTACCTACCGCTTGATTGCAATGCCAGCATATTTTCGAGACCTTGCTATCCATTTTGTGTAGCAAGAACGATACACGGTACATCTTGAGAGAATTTTGTATCCCACTTCTTGATACTGGTTAGCAAGGGAAGATTGGTGGGCCAAGATAAAAACCTCAACTGATTGATCAGGTGTAAACGCAATCCCCAAATCCTTTTCCCATTGATGTATGAACGACAGGAATGTGCCATTTGAAAGTGACGCCATGTATCCATAGAGCAAGAAAAGTGGGTCTGGTCGGCTCCCCGTTCACACAAATCGACTCAAATGGCAAAAGAGCTCTGGGTGAATAATGGGATCTCTGAAAGGACTGTAAAAAGTGCCTAAATTGGGCGGTGCTCCAGTAGTCCAGGGGAGGTTCCGAAATCCTGATAAGATCGACCTGGGAAGGAAATCTTCCCTGAGGCCAAAAGTCTAGAAGACAGATCTTCCCTTGATGGCCTAAATTACGCAGGCGTCTATTGGTGAACCCCGGAGTGAAGTCGGGGTTACCGAGGATTGACGTCAATGGGAGGGCAGCGGGGAAAGATCCATTGTATGGAAAACTGATCTTGCTATCCATGGAGAGGCACCAATGAACGGGGGATTCTGAATATCCTCAGCAAATTTAGATATCAGCCAAGGAGAAGATCGGAAAGGAATGGAGGCGTCCTGCTTCTCCATGGAGACCAGCTGCTTAGAGCCCTCATTGCAATTCCAATCCACCACCCTCGAGAGGTGTACTCCTCTGTAGTATCTAAAGACATCAGGAAGGCCTATACCCCCACTCCTTTTAGAGAGGGAGAGTATTGATAAACTCAATCTCAGTAGTTTGTGGAACCAGATAAACTCCCTGAATAGGGAACGCACTTGTTTGAAAAATGCCATAGGGACTACAATTGGCAAGGTCTGCAACACGTACAAGATCCACGGGAGAATCATTATTTTCAAAGTATTGCAGTGCCCGAACCACGTCAAGGACAGGGAGTGCCATTGTTTGAGAACCAGCTTGAGTTTGCTGAGTAAGGGGATGAAGTTCATGGAGTAAATGTCCTAGGTAACATGTATCCCCAGATACTTAATCGATTTGTCTAACCATTGAAAAGGGAAATGGATACACATAGTTTGCAATTCCGAGTGAGAAAGCGTAATATTAAGAGCTGCTGATTTGGACAGATTAATTCTATAATTGGATAGGGCACCGTACGAGCTTAGGGCCTGAAGAATGTTTGGCAGATATATATATGGGGATTAGATACGGAGAATATTAAACCATCCACAAAAGCCGCTATTTTATCATGACCCAAAGGCTTCTGGAGACCAGAAATATTCGGGTCGGTCCGAACAGTACAGAGAAAAGGCTCCAGTGTTAATAAAAAAATCAGGGGAAAAAGAGGGCAACCTTGTCTCGTCCCATTCAAGATGGAAAAGTACTCCGAGCGCAATTCGTTTACCGGTACAGATGCCGATGGTGTAGAGTAGAGGGACAGGATCCAGCTTGTGAAATGGGGGCCTATACCGATGTGGGACAGGGTGGCCTGCATAAAATGCCAAGCCACCCTGTCAAAGGCCTTTTCTGCATCCGTTGAGAATAAGAGCAAGGGATGCTTCGAGGAATGAGCCGCCTGGATGATATTGAGGACCTCAGTGGTGTTGTCCCTGACCTCCTGAGAGGGGACAAAACCCACTTGATCACACCGACCCACCCAGAGACATAATCTGTTGCTTAGTCAACTTCCCTCTAAAGGAAGCCATCCTCAAAAAGGCAAGAAAGAAAAACAGAGTTCTCTTTAACGGTAATGAAATAAAGCTTTACCAAGATCTATCGAACATTACACTACAACAACGCAGAGCCCTTCGTCCGATCTTAGATCAACTAATCTCCAGAGGTATTCCGTACAGATGGATGTTTCCATTCTGCCTCTCAGCCACAAGAAGGGGTCACATAGCATTACTTTGCACGCCTGATGATCTTCAGTCCTTCTGTGAAACATTGAACATACCACCAACTGAAGCTCCAGAGTAGTACAGCTCCTTCAAGTTAAATGAAACATGGATCGAAGTCACCAACACTCATACACCAAGATTTTAGAGAATCAGAGACCGATGCCGCAGATCTCCATCACCTCACTGCAACAGACGAGGAGCAACCCAAGGAAGTCCTGGTTACTGCCCACATAGACGCAGAGATTGTATGGACCCTTTTTTTCATTTACAGCTATGTTACTCATTCCAGATAAGGCAAGAATAACATCACCAAGTTCTTCAGATCTACTACAGGTCATCTGTTCAACACTGCCAACATAAAGCTAGGAGAAGTAGTCATTAATCTTTGGATGACAGACTGTAAGTACCCCATTTGATCTACTTTTCAAATCAAACGGACGAATAGGACGACGTGTCCTTACCAATCACAATGTCACCAACCTGGAATTAAAAATGTCCTAAACACCAGATATTACACTACCACTAACGGATAGATATTTTCACTCATTTGAAGTGACTGCTACCAGACTAATAGAAATAGAACAAGGTGCACATAAGACTGCCCTGTAGTGTAGTTGAACTTTGACACAAGGTAACAGGAGATAAATTGCGTTTTTATTGATATGCAGCATGAAGAACTTTATTATAGGTTTCTATTAAAATAGCTCATGCCTCCAGAAAATTTTCAACTTCGAAAATACAAGTTCTAACCTAAAGGGGTAAAAGAAAAAAGAAATATATATATATATATATATATATATATATATATATATATATATATATATATATATATAGTACATTAAGGTATTGTTTTATACCGTTAGTTTAAGATTGTTATAGAATACATTTACATGAAAGATATGATGGTGGCTTACAGCAAAGACACCTTAATTATTCACATATACAGTAATGCACTACATTTTATTATAAAACAACATACTTACCTATCACTATAATATGATTGAGAGTGGATCTAAAGCATACTTACCAACTGTCCCGGATTTCCCAGGATTTGGACTCTTTTCCCGAGTTTATTGTTTCCCGGGAAATGTCCCGAGAAATCCGGTTTTTCACGAATTTTCGCCGCCGCTGCTTGCCACCGCTAGAGGTCCGCGGCTGTCTCCGCCGGCCGCCATTTTTAAGAAGACCAGGAATGGCTGGGTGGCTAAACAAAGATCCTGCGTCGCCGCCCACCCTGCACCCCACTCCGCCTCGCCCCGCCTACCCCCCGCCCCGCTGCCGGTCTGTTATGGAAAGGGGCGGGGGTTCTATTGTAACCACGCGGCCGGCGGAGGGAGACATTATTTTGTATACCCCCTCCTACTAGGACACCTGAGGTAAGGGGGGGCACCGCTGGGGACACCTGATGTTAGGGAGGGGCACCGCTGGGGACACCTGATGTAGGGGGGCACCGCTGGGGACACCTGATGTTAGGGGGGGCACCGCTGGGGACACCTGATGTAAGGGGGGCACCGCTGGGGACACCTGATGTAAGGGGGGGCTCCGCTGGTGACACCTGATGTAATAGGGCTCTGCTGGGGACACCTGATGTAAGGGGGGCTCCGCTGGGAACATCTGATGTAAGGGGGGCTCCGCTGGGGACACCTGATGTAAGGGGGGCTCCGCTGGGGACACCTGATGTAAGGGGGCTCCACTGGGGACACCTGATGTAAGGGGGGCTCCGCTGGAAACATCTGATGTAAGGGGGGCTCCACTGGGGACACCTGATGTAAGGGGGGGCTCCGCTGGTGACACCTGATGTAAGGGGGCACCGCTGGGGACACCTGATGTAAGGGGGGGCTCCGCTGGGAACATCTGATGTAAGGGGGGCTCCACTGGGGACACCTGATGTAAGGGGGGCTCCGCTGGGGACACCTGATGTAAGGGGGGCCCTCTAGGGGACACCTTATGTAAGGGGGGGCTCCGCTGGTGACACCTGATGTAAGGAGGTGGCTCTGCTGGGGACATCTGATGTAAGGGGGGGCTCCGCTGGGGACATCTGATGTAAGGGGGGCTCCACTGGGGACATCTGATGTAAGGGGGGGCTCCGCTGGGGACATCTGATGTAAGGGGGGCTCCGCTGGGGACATCTGATGCAAGGACGGGCTCTGCTGGGACACCTGATGCAAGGACGGGCTCTGCTGGGACACCTGATGCAAGGACGGGCTCTGCTGGGACACCTGATGCAAGGACGGACTCTGCTGGGGGCACCTAATGCAAGGACGGACGGCTGGTGGCAGGCGACACGCTCAGGGATCCCACTGATTCGGCATTATGGTTGAATGATTGAATGATTTCATTTTATATTACAATGTAATAATAGAAATAATGCACTTCAATCATCCTGACACCATAACAACCATGGTGCCGGGATGATTGAAGTGCTAACACCAGGTGTTTGGAGTATCTTTATCTGCTGGTTGTTAAACTTTCTAGAATACACATATTTCCATTGTCGTGTAGGATCTGGCTTGCTGTCCTTCCATCCCTTTCCCTCTCCATCCCTCATTCATCTCAGACTCTAACCACACCCCCTTTGAGCCATGCCCACTTAAGACACGCCCACTATTTTGCGTAAACTACACCCATTTTTGCCGCGACACGCTCCGTGCGCCGCATTTTTACTTTCCCCCGTGCCGTGCCTACAAACGCATGCCCTGCCCCCTGATTATAATAAGACTCCGCCTACAGCCAAAAAAGTGTCCCTAAAAATGTTTTTTCAATGTTGGCAACTATACTAAAGTATCAGATTATTCACATGGAATTTTTTTGGGCTCCCTGTAGTGCAGTATATTTGAATGTGGATCTCTGTACTCACCATGATGCCTTATACCAACACTCGGATTATCATTCTTATAATTATAATTACCAATACTAATGTTTATAGGTAGTTAGTATGTTGGTCAAAAGTTTAACGAGCTAAATTTAAAATTTGTTAATATTAACCTGAATACAATCCCAACCATAACTCAGGCTTCATGTTCTTAGACTTTATTTGAAACTAAGCCTTTTACTTATATGCTCGCTCCCTCTAGTGATCATTTATCATAATTACCTAAGTCATTGCAACAAGTCTTCACTGGTATATAGATCTACAACATAAAGTAAGTAGAATTTTTTAGTTCCCATGACATGGCCTACTACACCAATACTTGAACGTTTCAATTCCCATACCCTTCTAGAACATAGCTCTTACTACAAACACCTCAGAAGTCTAACATATTTTTACTCCCCGAACCTATTCTGTCTATCTCAACCCTACCTCACTCAAAAATATTTTAAGCTAGCTGCTCCACAGTGCCAGTAAATTCTGATCAAACCTAAAAGAGAAGACAAAGGGAATACATAAAAATAAAATAATAAATAAAAAATTATAAGGAAGGGTTGATCACGACCTTACTCCCTCTTTGTTTGAGTATCAAATAACAAATTAAATTACAATTACAAGAACTAATGTTACATGATGTATGGAGGACTCTAAACCCACAAACTAAAGACTATACATACTTCTCTTCTGTCCACCAAAAATACTCAAGAATAGACTATTTCCTTTTATCCCAGACGGACCTAAAATTTCTGGAAAAATCAACAACTGAAAGCATGCTATTATTGGACCACCACCCAATTTCGATGACATTCAACTTCCCAGAAAATATTACTAAAACAAAAACTTGGAGACTCTACACATCCATTTTGAAAGACCCCTTAAATATACAACATTTCAATGACACACTAATGCCCCTTTCACACTGGGGCGGTAGGGGGCGTTGGCGGTAAAACAGCGATATTTTTAGCGCTGTTTTACCGCGGTATTCGGCCGCTAGCGGTGCGGTTTTAACTCCCCCGCTGGCGACCGAAAAATGGTTAAAATCCCTCGTATAGCTCGGCTATAGCCGCGGTATTACCGCGGTATAGCCGCGCTGTCCCATTGATTTCAATGGGCAGGAGCGGTGAATACACTGCTCCTTCACCGCTCCAAAGATGCGGCTGACAGGAGATTTTTTCTTCTCCTGCCAGCGCACCACTTCAGTGTGAAAGCCCGTGGGCTTTCACACTGAACAAACAGCGGAGGCTCTTTAGGGGCGGTTTGCAGGCGCTATTTTTAGCGCAATAACTCCTGCAAACCGCCTTAGTGTGAAAGGGGCCTTAAGGATTATTTCTTAAGAAATGAAAATGACGAAACATCACTACTTTCACAATGGGAAGCACACAAATGTGTCATTAGGGGGGAATTCATTGCTAAACTAGCCGAACAAAAGAAGGAACAACAATCGAAGATAAAATCGTTGATTGAACAATTACATAAACTTGAAGCCATACACAAACTCACAATCGCTGCCGCGACACTAGACGAACTAACAAATGTTAGAGCAACAATGACTGTAGAACTAAGCATAAAAAACGAAAAGACATTACATTCTGAGACATAAGATTTACTACGAACAAGGTAATAAAAGCGGAAAATTGCTAGCGAAAGCTGTCCAGGATAAAAAAGTTGCCTCCACAATTCACCAAATCAGAGATAATAAAGGCACACTGCACTCATCTAATGAGAAAATAGCAAAGCAATTTGAATCTTACCAATCTCTTTACAACATCCCATCCAATCCTAAATGCCCTCATAACACTGAAAAGAGATCAAAACGTATTCAAGAATTCTTACAAAAATATAGCCCAATCCACATAGCAACAAATACGGCCCAAGGACTCGAAGCCCCAATTTCAGGCCCCAAGTTCGATAAAGCTATTAAACACATGAAAACAGGCAAGGCCCCTGGTCCAGACTGACTACCTTTACAATACTATAAAACATTTTCTAATATATTAAACCCTAGATTCTTGAAATCTTTTCACTACCTCCAACTCAATCAAAATCCAGCAAAACAACTACTGGAAGCTCACATATCCATCATCCCCAAAGAAGGTAAAGATCCCAATCAAGTTACAAATTATAGGCCAATCTCCCTGATCAATGTCGATGTAAAAATTTACGCTAAAATTCTTGCACACAGACTACTCCCTCTATTAACCTCCCTTGTATCACAACTCTCCCAACCAGTTAGATCCCTTCCGTGGATACATCCAAAACACCACCCCATAACAGCCAAAAATCACCCACTCATTGGTCCCACGCTTAAGATTTTTCGTAACTCTTTACCTGACAACCTTTCTCCTTGGCTTGGTCCACTCACCCCACTTAAGAACAATCCAGACTTCCCACCAGGCACAGAACAAGACTTCCTTACAACCTCCTGGCCTCATGAAGATATTTTGGCCAAATATTTCTTCAAGACAGGGTCACTTCTTTCTAGAGAAGACTTAAACAATGAAATCAGCCCAAATGTAATCTCGTGTTGGCAATACTTACAAATCAAATACTTCCTGACCAGAAAAGACATGACCCATTATTGGTCTAGGCCCCCTACAACCATAGAACAATTATGCTTAAAGAACCCCCCCCCAAAGGCATACCATATCCATCCTATACAATTCATTATTTGAGGGTCAAACAGACTTCTCGAATGTAGCGTGTGACGCATGGGAAAAGGATCTTGGTATACACATGTCACAAACAGATTGGGAAACAATCTATATGCATGCCCACAAAGGCTCTTTGAATGTAGCCATCCAAGAATGTGGTTTCAAAATCATCACCAGATGGTACAGAACACCCACCCTGTTACATAAATTCTCGTCTCAAATATCCAATAAATGCTTGAGATGCAAACGTGAAGAATGCTCGATGTTACATATATGGTGGTCCTGCCCTCTGATCCAGTCTTTCAGGAAAATGGTACATGAAACTATTGTCTCAATCACCTCAGAAAACCTCAAGCTTGAACCTGCTCAGTACTTACTACATCACAACTCAATCCCTAAAAAGCAATATCTAAGATCACGTGCTATGTTCATGATTAATGCAGCTAGACACTACGTCCCCTGTCACTGGCGGTCGACTGTTACCCCAACAAAAAAGTGGTTCCGTAGAATAAATAACATTGAAAAAATAGAAGAAATCATCAGCATAGCTCAGGAAAAAATAACTAAATTCACATCGATATGGTACAATTGGTTAGAATTTAAAAACACTCCTGCCTATAGAGCACTTAATGTATAATAGCTTATACTCTTATACAGATATATCTTAAGAAGTTTCATTGGTTTTACTTTGGTAATCCTAACACATTATCCCTACCCCCCTCCTTCGGGTTATGTTTCTTTTGTCTTCTCCCCCCCCCCATCCTATATAATAATATCTCCATCACTTATGTAATACAATGATAAATATACTTTTTTTTTCTTTGTATGATATTTTATTCATCCAATAAAATCTTTATGGAAAAAAAATACAAATAAAATCTAATTATGAAATAAAAACGCACTTGATCTACATGGATCAGCTAAGGGATATAGGGGAGGAGTCTATTGGCCAAGATTTTAGAAAATAATTTCAGATCTACATTCAGTAGCGCAATAGGCCTATAGTTCCCACACTGGGAAGGATCTTTGCCGTCTCTGTGAATTAGGGAAAGGTATGCCCGCAGGGAATAGGGTGTCATGGAGCCCGCTCTCACCAGTGAGTTGTACGCTGTCAGGAATTGAGGAATCAATCCTATTAGAGAAAGTACTATAATAAGCCAGCGAAAACCTGTCCTGGCCAGGAGCCTTGCAGGGTTTTGTTTGGGCAATGGCAGTCCCCTCCTCCTCTGCTGTGATCAATGATTCCAATGTCTCACTGGCATCACTTGGTAAAGAGGGCATACCTGAGGCATGAATGTACTCCAGCACCTCCGTTACACAGTCTCCTGAGGTCCCCGTGGCCTTAGTGGGATTAGATTTATAAAGATCATGGTAGAATTCCGAAAACACCTTGGCAATAGTCTGGGAAGTGTGTACTCTAACCCCCTGTTTGGAAGTTATAGAAGGGAGGAAAGTGCGTTTCCTCGGGCCATGGAGCGCTTTTGCCAACATAAAGCCTGGTTTGTTAGAATATTTGTATAGGGAACGTTCTGCCTAAGCCAAGCTTTGGGTATTTTTATGAAAGAGCAAATTGTTCAGGTCTTGCCTCGCCTGCAAAACAGTCTGGTAATGAGTTAATGCCAGGGATTTTTTGTGCAGTAGCTCGAGGGAACACACTCATGCAATAAGGTCATCCAATTGTTTGGTCCTTTCCTTCTCCCATTGAGAAATTAATTAGAACCCCCCCCCCCCGCACTACACACTTATGGGTTTCCCAAACATGCATGGGGTTCTGAGTGGATTCTGCATTTTTCGAAAAGTAAGTGGCTAGTGAACGATCTATTTCATCACAGACCTCAGGAAGTTGTAATAAGGATTAATTTAGTCTCCAGGTAGGGGAACGCGGCTGAGACATTTCCAGCTCAAGTGTCACGTGGACAGGGGTATGGTCCGAGAAGGCAAAAGATAAATGGGAGGCTCCTTTGGAGGTGTCCAGCAATGATTCAGGGGAGAAATTGAAATCCCCACCCACCCCACCCTCCCTGAAATCCAACAAGGTTGGCATTAAGGTACACAGGAAGTTAAGATGATCCGAATTAGGGAACTAGACATTGACTAAAGTTACTGTGGTAGACTGAATTCTGCCTTTCAACAAAATGTCGGCCCTGAGGATTCAAACAAATATCCAGATATGTCCCAGGGACCATTTTGGAAACCAAGATACTAACACCCTTAAACTTTGAAAGGGGGGAAGGGGAGTGGTAGACCCACGGAAAGTCACAATTGGTGAGTTTGAGCACACTGTCCTGTTTAAAGCGTGTCTCTTGTAGGAAGGCCACTTTAGTACGTTGCTTCTTAATGTCTGGGAAGAGTCTAGAACGCTTCTCAGGAGTAGTAAGATCTCTGACATTGAAAGAGGTAAATATATAGCCCTTTGCAGAGCACTGGCTGACTGAGGGTATAAGGGGCGCCATCAGCGATATCCCCCCCTGCAGGGCAATCCCCTGGAAAAAAAAATGTTTAAAAAATGTTCAAAAAAAGGGGGGGCGAAAAGAGGGGGCCAGGTGGTTAAAGGGAAGGAGGGGGTGAGAGGGTGAAAGAAAGAAAGAAAGAAAAGGGGTTTAAGTGACTGGACTGAAAAGAGAGGGAAGAGGGAAACAAATGAGGGCTCAAATAATGACAAGCCTAAAAGTGGCTACAATAAAGCCTAATGTTCCGAAAGAGCAGCCTATGGGGGTAAGGACTAGGAAGGGTCTAAAGCAGTACTGGGAGACGTGTGTCGGAGCACCATAAGAACATTAGCATCAAAAGCTGGGATTACAGCTAAATGTAAAAATAAAATAACCTTTGGGGAAGGCTAGCTCCGAAACTCTTCAGAAATAACGCCCTGCTCCACAACGACTGGGGCATCCCCCCACGGGCAGAGCTCCAAGATTGAAACCCATAGCCCACTGATTAGTCTAGGGTCAACCGAGCCATGGCAAGCATCCAATTACGTGGATGGCGACCATGACCGAAGACACTCGGGACTTGGGAGCACCGCATCATTCTCTCAGCCAGGAGCCAGCCCCCCTCCATCTCCAAAGGGCACACCCCCCTCCACACCTAGGAAAATCAGGCACTCTAACTCTGTGTAACCCAGGGTAAACATGTGTAAACAAAATATGAGAAGTACTCCAACCTGTCCAGTATTCGGGAAATTAAGGCAGGGGCCAGGTGTTTTCTAACTCTTGAATGTCGGGTAATCTAAAGAGAAAATTTTAAGAAATGTTCTGCTGCAAAATGTAACAGGTGAAGGCAGTCCTCATAAGTGGATGTTGTTCCTCTGATTCTGATTTTCCCCATCATCAATGAGCAGGTGTAGCATAGTGAGCCGTAATGGGTTCTCCGCTGCTCCGCTTCCAGAGCTGCCACGCGGGTCTCCAAAGCATTGGTGGTAACTTCCACTGCCGAGACACGAGTATCAACCACATCAATTTGTTCTTTCAAGTCATGTATTTCCCTTGACAGGGTACTCACAATTGATGCCGCCATCTCCAAGATGTCCTGCTTGGTGGGGAGGAGAGCAAGCAAGTCTCTCCATCCTCCCTTCATTGGCGGGTCCTAGGAATAAGCCACATGGGAGCCAGAGGGAGATTCTGCCCTCGGTATCTCTGGAGAAGGTATCGGTGAAGCCGGGCAGCCGGAAAACACTAGGCTGGCAGTAAGTAAGCCTGCCACTTTCTACTGGGCGGCCGAACCTGTAGCTGAGGTGCGCGGCGGCACCATGTTGGATTTCTGTGCCGGGAGTAAAGTGGCCAAGTTGCGGAGAAAATAGGAGGCAATGTCCGAATCCCTATAGACAGGATGAGTGCCAGTGGATTTCCCCACTGTGGACATGGGTTTTTGCTGTAATTTGTTAACTGTAGCTAGTTCCAAGCACTCAGGCTGCACGGAGCTCCCTGAACAAGCAGTCTCACGGCGCCATCACCTAGCCACTCCCCTCTTTCTGTTGTTTCTCCATGAATAAATAAACTGCTGCTCCTCTGTGCTCTGTCATGGGACCCGAAACTTTGCCACGGTCTCTGTCTAGCTGTAACCTTGTAGTAGTTTCATTTCATGATGGACTGCAGAGCAGTGGCGGTGCATCCATTAGGGGCACTCGGGTGCCACCCCCTCTCTCAGCCATCCCCTCTGTGCACATCCACGGCAGCTGTAGACACCCCCTATTCAGGTGTCCGGCTCCTTTTTGGGTGCCAGGCGCCTGAATTACAGCGGCAGGGGGGTGTTTTTGAAGCACCTGATTGGCTGAAGGCAGGGGTGATCCCATTGGCACAAAGGAATACAGGAAGAAGACACGCAAGGAGGAGTCAGAGGACACAGCATCCATCACCGTGCTACCGTCCCACAGCTGGCCGCCTGACCAGCTGCCTGACACGCCACCACGATGGGGTAAGAGCTGGGCAGACGTCGGGCGGGGGGCACAGTGGCTTCCTATTATGGGCACAAAGGCCGCAATTGATGGAGCACAATTGGCTGCATATTATGGGCACAGAGTCTGCATATGATGGGCACAGTGGCTGCATATGATGGGGCACAGTTGGCTGCATATTATGGGCACAGTTGGCTGCATATGATGGACACAGAGTCTGCATATGATGGGCACAGTTGGCTGCATATCATGGGGCACAGTTGGCTGCATATCATGGGGCATAGAGGATGCATATTATGGGCACAGTTGGCTGCATATGATGGGCACAGAGTCTGAATATGATGGGCACAGAGTCTGCATATGATATAAAAAAATAGAGCTAACTTTACTGTTGTCTTATTTTTTTTATTTTAAAAAAGTGTATTTTCCCCCAAAAAAATTGCGCTTGTAAGACCACTGAGCAAATACGGTGTGACATAAAGTACTGAAATGACTGCCATTTTATTCGCTAGGGTATCTGAAAAAATATATATAATGTTTGGGAGTTCTAAGTAATTTGGATCGACTGTGGGTATAAGACTGTAGAGTCAGGTCCATAAATATTGGGACATCGACACAATTCTAATCTTTTTGGCTCTATACACCACCAAAATGGATTTGAAATGAAACAAACAAGATGTGCTTTAACTGCAGACTTTCAGCTTTAATTTGAGGGTATTTACATCCAAATCAGGTGAACGGTGTAGGAATTACAACAGTTTGTATATCTGCCTCCCACTTTTTAAGGGACCAAAAGTAATGGGACAATTGGTTGCTCAGCTGTTACATTGCCAGGTGTGTGTTATTCCCTCATTATCCCATTTACAAGGAGCAGATAAAAGGTCCAGAGTTAATTTCAAGTGTGCCATTTGCATTTGGAATCTGTTGCTGTCAACTCTCAATATGAGATCCAAAGAGCTGTCACTATCAGTGAAGCAAGCCATTATTAGGCTGAAAAAACAAAACAAATCCATCAGAGAGATAGCAAAAACATTAGGTGTGGCCAAATCAACTGTTTGGAACATCCTTAAAAAGAAAGAACGCACCGGTGAGCTCAGCAACACCAAAAGACCTGGAAGACCACGGAAAACAACTGTGGTGGATGACCGAAGAAATCTTTCCCTGGTGAAGAAAACACCCTTCACAACAGTTGGCCAGATCAAGAACACTCTCCAGGAGGTAGGTGTATGTGTGTCAAAGTCAACAATCAAGAGAAGACTTCACCAGAGTGAATACAGAGGGTTCACCACAAGATGTAAACCATTGGTGAGCCTCAAAAACAGGAAGGCCAAATTAGAGTTTGCCAAATAACATCTAAAAAAGCCTTCACAGTTCTGGAACAACATTCTACGGACAGATGAGACCAAGATCAACTTGTACCTGAGTGATGGGAAGAGAAGAGTATGGAGAAGGAAAGAAACTGCTCATGATCCAAAGCATACCACCTCATCAGTGAAGCATGGTGGTGGTAGTGTCATGGCGTGGGCATGTATGGCTGCCAATGGAACTGGTTCTCTTGTATTTATTGATGACGTGACTGCTGACAAAAGCAGCATGATTAATTCTGAAGTGTTTTGGGCAATATTATCTGCTCATATTCAGCAAAATGCTTCAGAACTCATTGGACGGCGCTTCACAGTGCAGATGGACAATGACCCGAAGCATACTGTGAAAGCAACCAAAGACTTTTTTAAAGGAAAGAAGTGGAATGTTATGCAATGGCCAAGTCAATCACCTGACCTGAATCCTATTGACCATGCATTTCACTTGCTGAAGACAAAACTGAAGGGAAAATGCCCCAAGAACAAGCAAGAACTAAAGACAGTTGCAGTAGAGGCCTGACAGAGCATCACCAGGGATGAAACCCAGCGTCTGGTGATGTCTATGCGTTCCAGACTTCAGGCTGTAATTGACTGCAAAGGATTTGCAACCAAGTATTAAAAAGTGAAAGTTTGATGGATGATTGTTAATCTGTCCCATTACTTTTGGTCCCTTAAAAAGTGGGAGGCACATATACAAACTGTTGTAATTCCTACACCGTTCACCTGATTTGGATGTAAATACCCTCAAATTAAAGCTGAAAGTCTGCAGTTAAAGCACATCTTGTTCATTTCATTTCAAATCCATTGTGGTGGTGTATAGAGCCAAAAAGATTAGAATTGTGTCGATGTCCCAATATTTATGGACCTGACTGTATATATAGAATTGCACTGGATGGACTTGGTTGAACTGGATGGACTTGTGCCTTTTTCAACCTGACTAAGGCCCCTTTCACATGGGCGGACCGTTGAGGTCCGCCTGTCAGTTTTTTAGGCGGACCTGAACGGACGCTCCATACAGGTCTATGAAGCGACGGATGTCAGCGGTGATATGTCTGTTGACATCTGACCCGCTTCGATCCGCTAAAGTGTGACGGAGGAAAACCCTACTTTTACATCCGTCATCGGATCGGATGAAAACGGACTTTACGGTCCGTCTTCATCCGATCCCCCATAGAGGAGAGCGGCGCTCTGACAGGTCGGTCCCTGCACAGTGTGCAGAGACAGACCTGTCATCTGGCTGCTCAGCGGGGATCCATCGTAGCCCGTACACGGATACGTCTGTGTGAAAGGGCCCTTACTATGAGATATGAGGATCAGCTAAATACAACTGGGCAAGTAAAGAACAAATATGTCCCCAGTGTGATGGGGAAGCCCTTATCCTTTTTTAATCTGTACTTACAGCGGAGGTCCGCCCACCCCACGAACAATTTAAAGCCAGCAGCTACAAATACTGCAGCTGCTGACTTTTAATATATGGACACTCACCTGTCCAGAGAGCCCACGATGTTGGCACTCCAGCCGATTTTCGGATCAACTGTCAGGTGCAGCCACCACCATTGCTGGTAAGGGAACCTGGCAGTGAAGCCTTTAGGCTTCACAGCCGGTTCCCTACTGCGCATACGCGAAGTGCGCTGCTCTTTCTAATTGGCCCAGCAGCAGAGGAAGGAGGAGGGGGGCCGAGCTTAACCCCAGCGCCGTCTCCAGAAGTGGGGAAGAGGACCTGTAAAAAACAGGTCTCTTTTCCCCCCTCCCTCCTGAAAGGTGCCAAATGTGGCACCGGTGGGGGGGGGGAGATGAATAAGTGGAAGTTCCTCTTTTGGGTGGAACTCCACTTTAACTGTTGCCTATGACACTAAGCCAACTCACTCGCTTGATAATTGGTGGGCGGACATCCCCAATCTTGGGGAGGAGGAGTGTGTCTCTTTTCCTTTATCCCCTCCATGATTTCGGCTAGCATTGGGTTTATACAACTCAAGTTCCTACATAGGGCATTCTATACCCCACAGAGACTGACTAGTATTTACCCCAATCTTGACCCGATGTGTACTAGATGCACCCTTGAACCTGGCACTTTTTGGCACATGGTCTGGCCCTGTCCTAAGCCATGCCCATACTGGGAGGCAGTGGCTGAAACCCTGAGTGACTTATGTGGCACGGTCATACCACTGGACCCTATGGTCTTACTGTTAAGTTACTTGGAGGATATAGAAGGGGACAGATTTACCAAGCTCTGCCTTACCTTTACCCTATTCTATGCAAGAAGGGAAATTTTAAGATGAAAATCGGTGGAGCTTCCTACATGAGCTTCATGGTGGAAGATTATTAATTCTGTGTTACAGTTGTATATAATTACGTATGAGAGTAGAATTTGTCCGAAGAAGTTCAATAAAATTTGGTCAAATTGGATTGATGCCTGTGGCCAGAGCCCAACATTATGTGTGATGTGACTACATTTACATGTACTTGCCTGAGGTATATCATCCCTTGCTTCCCCCCTCCCCTGGCTGGTAAACTTGAAGAACAATTAGAAATGTATGAACGCAAAAATGAAAACAAATGGAAAACACCTGCAATGAGTGAACTGAAAAAAAGGTAGATGTAAGTATAAAATACAGGTGTGACTTCCTCTCTGATACACAGTTTTCTCAGAACTCTTTCTCAGAAAATCAAATTGCTTGCACTGCTTCTGTCTCGGTTTTTCCCATGTACAAAGCAAATAATCAACACTGATTAAAGCTTTCTTCAAATCAGAAAGTCAAACACAATGAAAACAACAGGCTGATTACACATTACATGCCGTTATCATAGGCAGTACAGCCTGGTACCTGACAAGTGTGACATTGGCAGTTTCAAGTGTTTTTGATAAATAATCGTTCACATTACACTAGATCACCCAGAGAGGGCCACATCCAACGACGATGGAAGCTTACAACTACTTCTATGACAAAGATGTTATAATGTGATGGGCTCCCCACCTGCCTACTCCATAAATAAGCAAAATACTGGGGCCAGATTTTAGTGGCCACAGAAACTTTTTTATTTAACAACAATTTCAAATGGTACAAAATACCAACATACAGTATACTATAAAAAAATAACAGTCCAAAAACCTAATTGGAAATCGCCAAAAGAGTAATGATACATTGTCACCAACCTAAAAATTGCAGGTAATAGCACAGAAAAAAATTGAATATTTTTTAAATGATAACTTGCAGCAATTTTCCTATCCATTATCATTTTTTATTAATTAGAAATGTGCTTTTGAACTAGTCCTTAGTCTGCGGCACAGGTGCACTTTAAATTCTTTTTTGTTTACATGTATAGTAAAGTGAGTCAAGTGACAGTCTTTAACCACTTCAGCTCCAGAAGGTTCACCCCCCCCCCCCTTCCTGACCAAGGCATTTTTGCAATACAGCACTGCGTTGCTTTAACTGACAATTGCGCGGTTGTGCTATACTGTACCAAATAAAATTGATGTCCTTTTTTCCCACAAATAGAGCTTTCTTTTGGTGGTATTTGACAAAAAAATTTTGGCGGACAATTTTGAAAAAAAAAATGAAAAATTTTACTTTCTGCTATAAAACACGTGCAATTAAAAAAAATGTAAAAAAATCAAATTTCTTTATCAATTTATATATTCTGCCACATGTTTTTGGTAAACAAAATCCCAACAAGCGCATATTGATAGTGTCTACAAATTATGGGATATATTTATGGACTTTTAATTTTTTATACTAGTAATGGTGGCAATCAGCGATTTTTAGTGGGACTGCGACATTGCGGCAGACAAATCGGACACCTAACTGACACTTTTCACACTTTGTGGGGACCAGTGATACCAATACAGTGATCAGTGCTAAAAAAATGCACTGTCGCTGTACTGATACTGGCAGGAATGGGGTTAACATCAGGGGCAATCAAAGGGTTAAATGTGTTCCTTGGGAGTGCTTTCTTACTGTGTGGGGGATGGTTTAACAGTAGGAAGACAGAGATCCGTGTTCCTGCTTAGCAAAAACACAAGATCTCTGTCTTCCTTACTGGCAGAACAACAATCTGCCTTGTTTACATTGGAACGATCGCCGGGTTCCCAGCGGACATTGCGCGCGCCCCAGAGCCAAGGGAAATTGATTGACAGCAGCGGGAGCCAATGGCTGCACTGCTATCAATCTATCCAATCAACAGCCGAGAACCCCCTAGCCAAGAGACGGCGTGTCCCCGTGGGACAAGTTCGAGGGTTCAGGTAAGTAAAACAGGGGTGGGGGGGCTGGGGGCCGGTGACTGCAAGGGTTTTTTTTACCTTCATGCATCCCATAGGATGCATTAAGGTGAAAAAACACTTACCTTTACAACCCCTTTAAGGTAAATACACATTGATTTTGCTGCAACATTATTCTGGGGGTGTTTATATTATAAAAATATGGGGAAGATGTGCACAATTCAACCAGGACTTCTATTGGGCCCTTTGCTTATCATACCTGTTTGTGCATTAATCTCTTATTATATAAAGCTTGTATTATTTCTATACTGGTGTGCATCTATGTGCTATTATATCTATTATGGTTAATGTTATGTAGCACCCTGGAGTTTAGGCAGGGTTGCTCCTCACAAATTTACTTGCCAGGTAAGTTTGGCCTTTTTGCACTTTTCTCATCTACCACTAGGTGGTACTTGGTGGTACTAGATACGAGAAGGGCAACATAAGGTCAGATTATGGGTATATAGGGTATCTTAGCCAATGGGCACGGAGATGGGGCCTATCCCGGGCACATCTGGCTGCTAGGCTGTCTGAGGGCCTATCCAGAAGCAAGAGAGCAGTGCAGGGTTGGGATTGCGGCTTGCAGTCCAACCAGAATTGACGGTTCTGTTGGCTGGAGAACCTGTCATGGTCGGAGGTAGAGGGAAAGCTGTCGCCGGTAAGGGACTATCCGCCTTATTACCAGGAACCACGGTGAGTAACTGAAGCAAGTACCGGAGCAGTATTCTCACCAACCGGGGACGGTGAAGAATCGGGAAACTTCAGTGGGAATCAAGCCAGGGACCCAGCAAGCGGAGGTGATGCTTGCAGAGCAGTCTTATGTGTCAAGCTAGGCCAGTGCGGGTGAAGCTTAAGAGCTATCTAGAGTGCCAAGCTAGGGACCCAGCAGAGATGGGGGGTGACGCTTGAGGAAGATACCACCGTGAAGGTTGAAGAGCTCAAGGGATTCAGAGTTAGTGAATCAGAGGGTCTAGTGAGAGATCGGGAGCTTAGTGGGCTGAAGAACTACAAGGAGAGATTGTAGTGGAAGATAAAGGAACTGTTAAACTTCAAGTTAGAAACTGCTAAAGACTGTTGCCATAGGAGACAGCATTCCTGCACATGCAGATGTGGTGCTATGCTGATGCCTTTGCCTGCATGGCTGTCCTCCTATTGAAGTCTCGCAGTCTGCCAATTGAACTTGCAAATACCTAAGGGTGTCCTGACCCTAACCCTCGTTCCCCCAAAAAAAGGTATGTTAAGAGAAATAAACTTTCTTTTGCATCCAAGTAGTGTATTGCACCCAATATCTTAACTACTCTGCACCCAACATGCCTCACAACCTACAACATACAGAAGTATGTCAGCTATCCCTGGCCCTGGAGGTTCTCATTAGATCAAAGGAGGCCTGAGACCTTGCTGCAGTTAAATGCTGGTTACAGTATTTTATCTGCTCCCAATTACATTTTAAATTACTGATCAATTCCCCAGAAAGGGAATCCCCTCTGTCCACAGAGGCCCTGTACTGGTTGGAGGCACTGCCAACTTTATTATCAAACCCACTCTTCCACTTAGTCAAGGTTCTGGTTCTCTTATTTACCTACAGGTGTAGCGCAATATCCTGTTTGAGAAGGGTCATTTCTGATCACCCCCACCCAAAATAGGGCTACACAGGTAAATGAACACAGGTGAATAAAACTGATTATTAGACTTGTGCACAACGGGAAATTTCGTTTAGATTCGGTTCATTATCATTTGTAAAATACATAATTTTGTTCTGTTATATTCGTTATGTTACATTATTTAGTTTTCAGATAATTCGTTATTATTCGTAGAGTGTCGATATTCGTTATACTGAATCTCGAATCATGTCGAATTCATTCGTTATATCCGCTATAATTTCTTTCATATTAGTTGAAATTCAATATTTATGTATGTATATTGATTGGTGATAATGATTCGTAGTTTGGAAAGTCGTTTGTTTATTGAATCTATTAACACACACAATGACAATATCTCTTCTCCTCTGCTCAAATACAATACAACACCCTTCTCACTCAGTTCTCAGGAATGCACTTTGCCAGTAATCCAACCTCCAGCATAAAATTAATCAGCTGATTGGACTGTAAGATTTACTTTGAGTTGACCTTTTGTTTCATTAGATCTTTAATGAATTACCGAATCATGATGAATTCATTTGTTATATTCGCTATAATTTCTTTCGTATTAGTTGAAATTCGTTATTTTTTTATTCAGACATTCGGATGCATCCGAATGTCCGAAAGATGCAAAATTCGTCCGAATTTCGATTCGTTACAAAACGTATTGCACGTGTCTACTGATTATCTTGTTAAAATGACACCTGAAAGTGGGTGGGATATGTTAGGCAGCAAGCACATATGTTGTCCCCAAAGTGCTGAAAGCATAAAAATGGGAAAACGTAAGGATTTGAGAGACTTTGACAAGAGCCAAATTGTAATGGCTAGATGACTGGGTCAGAGTGTTAGCAGGATGTCTGTCTAACTATGCCAAGTGTGTGGGCAGGGCCTACTTTGTCCTGTACACTGGGGTACCTTTTGCATGGACTGTGCTCACCAATATCTGGGATGAGGAGGAGACTGTGATAATGTGAAGACTCTAACATTAAGGCAGGGCCATCTTAATGAGTGGGCACTGCCCAGGGGCCCCAGCTGCATGGGGGGCCCCTGCACAATCCCTGTCCCCTTGCAGCTTTGTAAACATGTACTGCTTTTAACATTCACTTCTGTGAGGTCGATCCGGTCAGCAGGAGCATCAGCGGTGCGGGGGAGGCTGCCTGTAATACTCCCCTCTCATTTAATCACAATAGACTGTCCCTCGGAGATCTTCAATATGCCTCGAGGCAGCCCGAGTTGGTGGGCAAGGCCAGGCGTGTGGCTGCCTCCTCCGCTCCTCCCAAACACTTGTTCACACAGGCTGAGGAGAGACTACAGCAGCCCCAGGAGTGTCCATATCCAGGAATGCAGTAAGTGACTGAGCACATGTCACTGCTTACTGCACTAAACTGCCACTATTTCACAGTATACTATCCAGACCTACCACTATTTTACCCTATACTATCCAGATCTACCACTATACTTCCCTATACTACCCAGACCTACCACTATACCTCTCTATACTACCCAGACCTACCACTATACCTCCCTATACTATCCAGACCTACCACTATACCTCTCTATACTACCCAGACATACCACTATACCTCCCTATACTACCCAGACCTACCACTATACCTCCCTATACTACCTAGACCTACCCCTATACCTCCCTATACTACCTAGACCTACCCCTACACCTCCCTTAACTACCTAGACCTACTACTATACCTCCCTCTACTACCCAACCCTGTCACTATACCTCCCTATACTACCCAGACCTACCACTATACCCCCCTATACTATCCAAACCTGTCACTATACTACCCAATCCTGTCACTATACCTCCTTATACTACCCAACCCTGTCACTATACCTCCTTATACTATCCAATCCTGTCACTTTACCTCCCTATACTACCCGAACCTGTCAGTACACCTCCCTATACAACCCAATCCTGTCACTATACCTCCCTGTATTACCCAAACCTGACACTATACATAACTACACTCGATACTGTACACTTCTGACTTCCCCTCTACTGTGTCCTCAAACCCCCCTGTACCGTGCCCTCCTGCCCCCCACTCCCCATACTGTCATTATATTGTGCACCGGACTCTATTCGGTTGCCGGTGTTGTGTCCAAGCAACAATTTGTGAAAATAAACAGCAATTCCTCAAAATCTGTAATTCATGATGGTTTAAAGAAAACAGAAGTGACACGGGTTGCTCATTCTGCCAGGTTTGACATTTTATCAGAACACCGTAGGTCACCATCTCCCTGGTAGGGGCCCAGTGTATTAATTTGCCCAGGGGCCCATGATGTTCTTAAGGTGGCCCTGCATTAAGGCAGTTCCTCGACTTATAATAAAGTGCACAGTTCCCCTGAAAAGCGACTTGTCCCATGTCACTACACACTGTAACTTGCATGTTGCATTAGGAAGAATGTGCTGGGCCTGTGCCCACTCCACTAGTCCAACGCACCTCTGTAACCTCACTTCTAGTAACAGAATAGGGTCCCGCCGAGTGCCTAGCGTGGACTTCATGCATGCTCTCATTAACTCTTCACTTCCCTACTTCGTGACCAGGTCATAAATCTCTGTAACGCAGGTTCAGATCCAGTTTATTATTATTTATTATTACACAAACATATTATTTTGCGGCACAACTACAACATTTTACAGGTTGGGATCTGGCCACGGTCTCAGATTCTTCCAGAGTTCTACTAATCGACCCTAACACAAGCTATACGATTTTGTCCCATATGGAAATGGTTTTTTTTACAGTCATCTCTCAATGTCCCACAATTCAGCTTCAGTTGAAACTCAAGCACAGATTAGGGTTAACAGGGTTTCTAAGCCAGATGCCTATTTGGCATAATCGCTACTATAAGGATCTAACTAAGTTTGATAAACAACCAGTATGGGAAAAGGTGGGGATCGAGTACTTCACTCAAGTGATAAATAATTCTGTTATGAAGCCATATGCACAGATGGTTCTGGAATTCCCATTATTGAAAGGCCATTACTATCAATATATCCAGATGCATCATGCTATACGGTGTCAAGGCAGATATTCTGATCTAAAATTAGAACAATCCTTGTTCTTAGAACCCATATACACAGATGCAGAGAAAAGGGGTATTATCTCTTGAATCTACGTACATCTCTTATACTACATACAAGCCCCTGATCTGCCCTGTCGAGAAAAGTGGGAGAGAGATGTCAGCCCCATCGATTGTGAACATTGGGAGCAGATTCTTGGGATAGGACCTTTAGTGTCGGTATCTGCGGTGCAGAGACTGTCACCTGGTAATTTTGCATTGGGTATACCGTACACTGGTACAATTACATAAATGGGGCAGGAGAGAATCCTCCATATGTCCTAAATGTTAGTTCCAGCCGGGTGATCTTATCCACATGCTCTGGAGATGTCCTAAGCTTGTGAGATATTGGAAGCTATTATAATAATTAATAGGATATATCAGGTACAACTGACTATAGATCCACTGACGTGTCTGTTGGGTAGTCTCAGTGAGGAGCAGCACCTCCCTCCGATATATATTGCTCTCACAAGATACTTTATTTTATTTTTTACTTTATCTCACAAGATAAGATATTTTATACCTAGCCAGAAAACTGATTGCTCAGCTTTGGCTTTCAGCACAGCCACCGATGAGCACGCAGTGGATCCATGTGGTTAATCACATACTTGTGCGAGAAAAACACACATACCAGCATAGAAATTCACCAAAAAAACGTATAAATATTTGGCAGAACTGATTGAGCGCTCCAGAGGTGGCACCCCCGCACCTTGGATTTCGATATATATGGGGCCATATGAGACCCTTCCGTACTAGAAAATATGCTCTACGTTAAGTACTATTTACCTCAGAAATATATGAATCAGAACCTCTTTATTGCAGGATGGCTAAGGTTAGTTTCCAGTTGGGTTTCTTTCAGGGTTTTACTTCTCCTTGATAGCACAATAAATGTAAGGTTTTATGCATTGTAACCCTCTTTTTGGTTATGCAGTTATAGCAGATCATCTTCTGTTTTGCTGATTACATCTCCTGGTATTTTGTGGATTGTATGCCTATTCTTTTATACTCTGTATTGCCTTATTTACTGAATAAAATTCTATTTTGTTGATGAAAAAAACATTGTTAATAACCAAGTAAACCATTTCATGAAAACAATATTCCCTTATGGCAGTGGCCTATTTTAATGTGCCCTGCCACACTTCAAAAATTGTTCAAAAATGGTTTGAGGAACACAATAGGTTTGAGGTGTTTATTTGGCCTCAACATTTTCCGGATTTCAATCAAGTGTCTGGGAAAACAATCTGATCCATTGATGGCTTGGTGCCAGATACCACAGCAATCCTTCAGAGGTCCATTGGAGTCCATACCTCAACGGGTCAGAGCTGTTTTGGCAGTAGGGGACCTACTCAATATTAAGTGGGTGGCCATAATGTTATAGGGGGTTTTATAATATTATGGTTGATAAGTCTATATTTTATGGTAACAATGCTGCTCTTCTATAGAAACAGTATAGTGAGAGCTGTCACCAGAGGGCAGGAAGGGTGTCAATAGCAGGATTACAGGTCCAAATAAAATTAAAAAGCATGAATAAAGAAAACGAATTTAGCCACCACATGAACTTTAATATATTTGTTCTTGAGTTTAGATAAACTTAAAAGTTTTTGAAACCACATGATTAAAGTGCACTTGTACACTATCTGCACCCATATTAAGCCACAAAACATAGACTCAGGAATGTTTCACTATAACCTCAGATACAGCTCTAACCTCAAATAAACCCGTCAATAAAGGGATGCCCTACCTAACACAGATCCCCTAATTCCACCAACAATTGGCTAAAGATAGTGGCCTTCAAAGACCCCAAGACCCTTCTTGGCTGTAGTGACATAAATAAATCATTGATGTTGTCATACAGTTTCACAAAAAAAAAAAAAAAAAAATCTAAGTGATACATATCTTGCATATCCATTTGCTGAGTAATGTTACAGGTGCTGTTTGTGAAAATTATGTTAATTTTAATAGGATCAAGAGTGGCTGAGAAAACAATGAATACTGGTTCAAATTTTCCAGAATATTGGAAAATTTGAAAAGTTGGTTTGGCAAAATAGTACAAAGAAGAATTGGCCAAGTTGGAGAGTTTATTTTCCTCCACTATCCCTGACTTTATTGTCCCCTTTTCGCTGAGGGTGGGCAGAGCTGTGAACTCAGACCCCATAGTCCTAGTAAGATAGAGCCAATGAGTGATTCAGATTGAAGGCAGCCAATGTGGAAGCACATTTTCCCTAAGCTGCTCTTTTGTGACACATTTGTTCAACAGGTAATATGAAATACAGAGAACACAATGCTTTTCAGTATATGAGATGATTGTTTTTGATTTTGTCATTTGTTGGGTTCTAATCCAAGCTGACAGTGGACCTGATTCACTAAAGGATATAGCTCGATTGCAGATGATTGACTGTGCTGGACTACAACGTATCCCTGCAGTATTTACTATGCTTCCATGATGAGTACAGACACACATACACAGGCTACAAAGTGCATCCACTGAATGTATAAAAACTGTGGGTTTGCCATGGAATGTACACTCCAGCATTCAAATAAAAGCCAGTTTAGTTGTGGCATACCTAAAATAAAACTGATTTTCTCTGATGTTTTTGGGTCTAGCTTAGGCCAACTGCACTTTATAGTTTTACGCAGGAGTAACACTGCATTAAACTGTAATGCCGTGTACACACGGTCGGACTTTTCGTCTACAAAAGTCAGACGGACGCCGACGGACTTAAGCTGGCTGACAATCCGATCGTGTCTCCAGAGATAAAACGATAATTCTCCCGCTCTACAAGACTCTGGTCCGGCCGCACCTGGAGTATGCTGTCCAGTTCTGGGCACCAGTCCTCAGGAAGGATGTACTGGAAATGGAGCGAGTACAAAGAAGGGCAACAAAGCTAATAAAGGGTCTGGAGGACATTAGTTATGAGGAAAGGTTGCAAGTGCTGAACTTATTCTCTCTGGAGAAGAGACGCTTGAGAGGGGATATGATTTCAATTTACAAATACTGTACTGGTGACCCCACAATAGGGATAAAACTTTTTCGCAGAAGAGAGTTTAATAAGACTCGTGGCCACTCATTACAATTAGAAGAAAAGAGGTTTAACCTTAAACTACGTAGAGGGTTCTTTACTGTAAGAGCGGCAAGCATGTGGAATTCCCTTCCACAAGCGGTGGTCTCAGCGGGGAGCATTGATAGCTTCAAGAAACTATTAGATAATCACCTGAATGACCGCAACATACAGGGATATGTAATGTAATACTGACACATAATCACACACATAGGTTGGACTTGATGGACGTGTGTCTTTTTTCAACCTCACCTACTATGTAACTATGTAACTGTGTGTGTGGGCTTCCCCGGACTTTCAGCGGACTTTTCCAGCCGCAAATCTGACGGACTATAGATTTGAAACAGGCTTCAAATCTTTACGTCGTAACTCCGCCGGACCCCGAAATCCGCTCGTCTGTGTGCTAGTCCGACGGACAAAAACCCACGCTAGGACAGCTATTGGCTACTGGCTATCAACTTCCTTATTTAAGTCCGGTGTACGTCATCACGTACGAATCCGTCGGACTTTTGTGTGATCGTATGTAGGCAAGTCCGTTCGTAAGAAAGTCTGCCGCAAGTCCGCCAAAAGTCTGACAAAAGTCTGTCGAAAGTCTGTCGGATGGGCTGTCGGACTTTTGTAGCCGAAAAGTCCGACTGTGTGTACACAGTCAACACAAAAACATTTTTTTTTTTTTTTTTTTGAGAGAGTTGGGGAAGTATTAGATCCCATGTCTTGTGTTTTCTATTATCTGGGGCTTCATTAGAGAGATCCCCTAACTTCCTTTCACCAGACAAAAAGTAAGGGAAAATCTGTAAAAATGGACAGAAATAAAAATCTGAGAGAGGTTCCAACCTTCCCCTGCTCTACTAAAGGAAGCATTTTTATCTTTATGTGATGCTTTTGAAGAGTTCCCTTCACTTCCTGTCTAGTAAAACATTGACAGTAGGACAGGGAGTGAGGGCAAATCTTTTAATGGAGCCTCAGATACCATTAAACCTTCCCCACTCTATCCCAAACTTAAAAGAACGTTTTGGCTGGACTTGCACTTTAAGTCTAGGTTCACATCATGTGGCTGCGCTTGATGCATTTTTCAGGCACGTTTTGCAGTGCATTTTGCATTTTTAAACCTGCGTTTTTATGAGTTTTTGCATGCAGTTTTCATGCATTTTACTTTTTTTTTCCACTTTAAACGCACTGTAAACACACTGTATATAGCTGGTTGCTAAGCAGGGGGCCGGGAAGCCGGCCGCCACATCCTTAGAAACCAATGAGTCATCAACTGTCAGTGGGCTTCATCCGCTGAAAGCTGAATGTAGAAAAAAAAAATTGCCGTCCAAAAAAAAAAATCAGTGAAAAAATAACAGCAAATTTTTAAAAAATAATTGTGTGGGGGGCATACCAGAGCCTTATCCAAGCATGCTGTCCAGTAGACCAGGAAAGGGGGAGGACAAGCGAGTGCCCCCCCCTCCTAAACCATACCAGGCCGCATGCCCTCAACATGGGGGGAGTGGGTGCTTTTGGGCAGGGAGGGTGCTGTGCCCCACCCCAAAGCACCTTGCCCCCCGTGTTGATGAGGACAAGGGCCTCTTCCCGATAACCCTGGCCGGTGGTTGTTGGAGTTTGCGGGTGGGGGGCTTATCAGAATCTGGAAGCCCCAATTAACAAGGGGGCCCCCAGATCCCACCCCCCCTATGTGAATGGGTATCGGGTACATTGTACACCTACCCATTCATCAAAAAAAACAGTGACATGTTAACCTACAAGAGCCGGTTTTTAACAAGTCCTTTATTAAATAAGAAACCCGGAGCCATCTTCTCCTGGAACTGTCATCTCCTGGAGCCGTCTTCTTCTGGTGCTGTCTTCTCCCGCTGAGCTGTCTTCTTCCTCACTGCCGTTGTCATCTTTCTCACTGCTGCTGTCTTCTTCCTCACCACGGTTACTCGCTAAAAAGCAAAAAAAGACGGTCTTATCCTGAAGCTGTCTTCCTCCATTATGATGTTCCCGCTGTCCGGTACCTCTTATATAGGCATGGGGCGTGGCCATCCAATGACGTCACCCAGAGAGCCCAACCCTTTGTGACGTCAAGTGTACCTTATCAATTCATCTCTGCTGTTGTTTCTTTGCTTTAGTAAATCTAGCTCAGTAGGACACCATTAGGGACTATGTAAGTACATACCACTTCTTGGTCCTGAGTGTACTTAATTCTGCCTTTCTTTAGTAGAGCAAATAGCAAAGCATAGTCTCCAGGAAGGGTTCCATCCTTCCCCAATGTCACATTAGGATTTATCTTATCGGTTAGGTGTAGAGCATGTACAAAAAATTATTAGCATACTGATTAGAAATTTGAGGAATGCCAACTGAACCCTGAACCAGTCATGCAACTCAACACACAGTGGTAATGCTTGTAAAGTAAAACACATAATCCCAGAGGGCTAGCTAAAGGTTATAGTGATCTGGTACAAACATTTCAATGGCAGCCCTCCCATATCTCATCCAAATTTTTAAAGTGATTTTTTTCCTAAGTGAAATAAGGAGGCCACCATTGCCAAACTCCTTCTGCTTTCTAATGTATCTGGTTTCATTACTTTGAGTCTCTGAATTCAAACAAGTATGCACATCAGGAAAATAAAGTCCACAGTAAAGGAAGAAATCTTTATTTAAGAATGAAAGTATTGAAGTAAATATTGTGCAAATTTCAGACTGACGCATTTCATTTTGGGCTTCTTACATCAGGAGTTTAAGAGAAAGCTCCACCTGCTGGCTGGATAGAAGATAGTATAATATTCAAAAGAAAGATTACACAAAAGTAAAGATTGCCCTAAAAGAAAACATTTTTTTTAGTCCTGGTTATAATAAAGAATTTACAAAAATCACTATACATTCCCTTTAATTTAAGGAGCAATCCACAACAATTCTGTCTCACAGGTGATGCTAAACAGAAGCAATGAGACAGATTTAGCATAACAATGCAGTTTCATCCTAAATTAACACTGGGACAAAATAACATTTGCCTTGATTGCTTCCTAAAAATACATGTGTTTGGAGTGAAAATTTGTCTCATCTTTAGTTAATTCTGTAGTAGACTTGTGCAAGACTGTCTTAGTTGGCTGCGCAGGATGACAGGAGCAGAGGCCACAAATATATATATATATATACACAACATATATTTATTCCTAAGAGGAAGAACCGATCTTAAAATACACGTGTTAAAGTGATTGTAAACCTCTGAAATTAAATGAAAAGTGAATAAAGCATATCTCTATATAGTGTGTACTTACCTCAATTCAAAGCACCATGTATAACTTCTCTCTGTTCTGTGGTTCTCTGCTATCTGCATGAATAACTTCTGACAGTTTATGCCCAAACCGGACAATCCAAGGGGCTGGCCCACCCCACCTCCAGCACACAGCAGGTGATTGACAGCCTCAGCTGTGCATGTTTTCCTTTGGGACTGTGTAGAGGGATCACAGATTGCACTCATCCAGGGCTAGCCCAAGACATTGTGCTGCCTGGGTCCAAGAATTAAATGTTGCCCCACCCCCCCCAAAAAAAAAAATCACCGTCACCAAAAGGCCCCCATATCCATTATTTTATATCATGATAATTAAAACTAAAAGTAAATTGATCAGGAAGTCAGATTTACAAAAGCACCTTGTCTATATGCAAAATGATATGACATACAATTATGTTCAATTCCAAGGGGCGGGACTAGGGCAGTATAGGGGCAGGCTAGAGTAGTATAGGGGCAGGCAAGGGTAGTAGAGTATCTCAAAAAATTTGCCATCCCCTCAAAATAACTCAACACAGCCATTAAGATTTAAACCGCTGGCAACAAAAGTGAGTACACCCCTAAGTGAAAATGTCCAAATTGGGCCCAAAGTGTCAATATTTTTTGTGGCCACCATTATTTTCCAGCACTGCCTTAACCCTCTCGGGCATGGAGTTCACTAGAGCTTCACAGGTTGCCACTGGAGTCCTCTTCCACTTCTCCAAGAGGACATCACGGAGCTGGTGGATGTTAGAGACCTTGTGCTCCTCCACCTTGTTTGAGGATGCCCCACAGATGCTCAATAGGGTTTAGGTCTGGAGACAGGCTTTGCCAGTCTATCACCTTTACCCTCAGCTTCTTTAGCAAGGCAGTGGTCGTCTTGGAGGTGTGTTTGGGGTCGTTATGTGGAATACTGCCCTGCGGTCCAGTCCCCGAAGGGAGAGAATCATGCTTTGCTTCAGTATGTCACAGTACATGTTGCCAATAATGGTTCCCTCAATGAACTGTAGCTCCCCAGTGCCGACAGCACTCGTGCAGCCCCAGACAATGACACTCCCACCACCATGCTTGACTGTAGGCAATACACACTTTTCTTTGTACTCCTCACCTGGTTGCCGCCACACACGCTTGACACCATCTGAACCAAATAAGTTTATCTTGGTTTCATCAGACCACAGAACACGGTTTCAGTAATCCATGTCCTTAGTCTGCTTGTCTTCAGCAAACTGTTTGCAGGCTTTCTTGTGCATGATGTTTAGAAGAGGCTTCCTTCTGGGATGACAGCCATGCAGACCAATTTGATGCAGTGTACGACGTATGGTCTGAGCACTGATAGGTTGATCCCCCACCCCTTAAAGCTCTGCAGCAATGCTGGCAGCACAGATACGTCTATTTCCCAAAGACAACCTTTGGCTATGACACTAAGCATGTATACTTAACTTCTTTGGTCGACCATGGCAAGGCCTGTTCTGAGTGGAACCAGTCCTGTGAAAACCGCTGTATAGTCTTGGCCACCGTGCTGCAGTTCAGTTTCAGGGTCTTGGCAATCTTCTTATAGCCTAGGTCATCTTTATGTAGAGCAACAATTCTTTTTTTCAGATCCTCAGAGAGTTCTTTGCCATGAGGTGCCATGTTGAACTTCCAGTGACCAGTATGAGAGAGTGAGAGCAATAACACCAACATCAGGGTCCCCAGAGAGCCCCCCCTTACATCAGAATCCCCAGAGAGCCTCCTCCCCTTACATCAGGGTCCCCAGAGAGCCTCCCCCACTTACATCAGGGTCCCCAGAGAGCCTCCCCCACTTACATCAGGGTCCCCAGAGAGCCTCCCCCACTTACATCAGGGTCCCCAGAGAGCCTCCCCCACTTACATCAGGGTCCCCAGAGAGCCTCCCCCACTTACATCAGGGTCCCCAGAGAGCCCCTTCTTACACCAGGGTCCCCAGAGAGCCCCTTCTTACACCAGGGTCCCCAGAGAGCCCCTTCTTACATCAGGGTCCCCAGAGAGCCCCTTCTTACATCAGGGTCCCCAGAGAGCCCCTTCTTACATCAGGGTCCCCAGAGAGCCCCTTCTTACATCAGGGTCCCCAGAGAGCCCCTTCTTACATCAGGGTCCCCAGAGAGCCCCTTCTTACATCAGGGTCCCCAGAGAGCACCTTCTTACATCAGGGTCCCCAGAGAGCCCCTTCTTACATCAGGGTCCCCAGAGAGCCCCTTCTTACCTCAGAGTCCCCAGAGAGCAGCTCCTTACATAAGGGGAGAGAGGGCAGGCAGTGAGAGATGATGTCATCTCTTTGCTGCCCGCGGCTGCACAGTGAGAGCGGAACAGCTATGATGCAAGGCGGGTGGTGAGAGATGATGTCATCTCTCTGCTCTTTCTCTTGCCCGGCTCTCCCATGCTGCCTGCCCGATCTCTGGTGCTGCCCGCCACACTAGCGGCCCGGCTGCAGAGAGGACACGACCACGGCCGTCTGAGACACTCGGTGCTATAGCCCCAAAAGCCACCTCCTAGCAACGCACCTGTGGACAGTCTAGGGCAGTATCGGGGCAAGCTAGGGTAGTATAGACAGGCTAGGAAAGTATGTAGACAGGCTAGGGTAGTACATGGACAGGCTAGGGCAGTACATGGACAGGCTAGGGCAGTACATGGACAGGCTAGGGCAGTACATGGACAGGCTAGGGCAGTACATGGACAGGCTAGGGCAGTACATGGACAGGCTAGGGCAGTACATGGACAGGCTAGGGCAGTACATGGACAGGCTAGGGCAGCATAGGGGTAGGCTAGGATAGTATATGGACAGGCTAGGGTAGTATATGGGCGGGCTAGGGTAGTATATGGGCGGGCTAGGGTAGTATAATGGCAAGCTAGGGCTGTATAGTGATTTTTGAGCATGACAGGTTATGCAACATTTGGCCACCCAGCAGATCAGCAGCCACTACTAGAAAAAAAAAAATGGACAACCTTTGTGTCCTGTCACACAGACCTAACTTATGTAACCTCTCAGTTGCTCTCTTCCTGTGCTCCCACAGTCTTCAGTGCCTAGCCTCACGCATGCACCAGAGCAAAAGGTGGCAGGCCGGGTACGAGTTCGGCCACACCCCCTCCTCCAGTTCCACCCAATAGAAATGCAAGCCTCGCAAGCTGCGGCTGAATATCGGCTGCTGGCCGAGCCGGTGGGGAAGGTATCTTTCATTGCTCTGTCTCCTGTGAGTACCCCAACCCCAGCAGCACACACACACCTGAGCTCTTCATGTGTACTCAGGTGTCTAGCAGCCATTGTTAGACAGTGTGCGAGCACCCTCACGCCCAGCAACTATTAGTATGCGTGTTAAGTGTAGCAGGGCTGCCTTTTTACAAGGCAGCGTAGCGGTCAGGGGACCAGTTGTCACTCTGCCCCCTGGCCCAGTCCTCCACTGGATAACAAACAAAACTGCTGGAAAATAAATTTTGGGCATCAATTTGCCTCCCCTCTCAAAGTGCTGCCTGGGTCCAACGGGACCGGTTCACACCAGAACGTGGTGCAGGAAACCTGCTTTCTGTGCATGTTTCCCACAAAAACGAGAGGGTTCCTATGCAATTCCCAATGTGATCAGGCCCTTAGGCTGGGTTCACATATATGCAAATTGGATGTGGGTTCCCCCGCATCCAATTCATATGATAGGAGAGTGCGACTGGCTCTCAATGGAGTCGGTTCACATAGCTCCGGGGTAGCGCGGTCCGCACTTAAAAAGGGTCTTGTGCACCTTTGGTTCTGATTTAGGTGCGAATTCAGGCAAAAATTCCGACCTGATTCGCATCTGAATTGGTGAACAGGGATGCAGCGGACCCCATGCTGTGAGCTGCGGCCGCAGCATATATGAACGCTCCGTTCATAGATGTGTAGCGGTACCCCCGTGAGGGCTGCTGATTGCCTCTATACCCCACTGGCTACCCCGACTCTGCAAATCCTCTCTTACCTCTGACACCTTGGGTTCCATTCTGCAATGTGATGTTAGCAATGAGAAACTCACACAATATCACTGAACCACTTAGAAAAGTTTACTAAAATAAGTAATGGAACACAATGAAGGGCATGAATGAACACAAATTATGATTGGCAAGTGTTATCACTTACTGCACATATACAGAACGTATAAACTTATAATCACTTTAAAGAGTATATGTGAACAGGTGCACAGAGGAATAGGTACTCAATATCTTCAAAACATTATAAATACCTTCCCACTGAAGCCTCAACACACAGACCAAAATGCAGTATATATTCTTTACATTCAAGAATACAGTGTAAAATCTAGCATGTACTCTATGGCTCCCCCTAGGTTGAAATTCAACTTATGAGTGTAGCAGCAATGCTTGGTAAAAGAGGAAGATGATGAAAGTTTTTTTAACTCCGGATATCTTCAGCTAGCGTGATGTTTAAACTGCAGTATTTGTAATCCACAAAGGCAAAGGAAAAGAAATGACTGTAGAACAAAAGTTATGCTTATGACTGCTTAACTGAAGAAATATCACCACCTGTAGATTCCTCCTTATATGCGAGTGCAATACAGTACTTACCTTACAGCGCAGGGGAAAAGACAAGGCCCCAAAGTTCAGCTGTATGATGCCTGTGAAGAAGATGATTCAACCTGGGGAACTACAAGTCTCACCAGCAGTCTGCAAAAGAACTCACTCAGCAATGCTGTACTCTCTAATGGAATGGGCAGGTGCCCTCTCACCACAATGGACTCCAATGACTGTGAGGCTCCATCCGGAATCCCCTCCTGGTGCCTTCATCTGGTGAAGATGGCGCCGCTATGCCGTGCTGCAACTCCCGATGAGCTGAAGTGCAGGGGCTTCCAGTTGCTCTGAAGCGCAGGCCAGTCCTCTTCCTAGCATGGCAATGCTGTACTCTGAGATCCCTCAGAGGCGGGTGATCCTGCTCTCCGCTGTATAGGCCGCAGTCTCTCATTCCTGGTCACACACAGACCTCCTGCTGGCAAGTGTTGAATGGCATCCAGAGAGGCTGAAAACAGGCCGCGCCTCTCCTTTAATCACTCCTCCCACCAGGAGGTGCTGCGTGCTTTGCATTGTCTGTCATGTAGTTCAGGGCTGATCCAGCTAACAGAGTCACTTCCTCCTCCAAACTATAGCTCCCACAATACTTTGCTGCATTCCTTCTCAAAGAATAGGAAAAAATCCTAACAGAGCCCAGCAGCCACTAGAGGGAGCCACACTCATTTGAAACAACAAACTATTCAACTATAATATAGTAGCAAACCCTTGGCTACATATGCTAAAGGGGAAAAAAGAAAATGTAAACAGAGAAAAAAAAATAGTCGTTTTACATTGTGGATGGGGTTGGAGGAAGAGAGCAATGATGCCTGGAGCATTTTCTACGCAAAGTTCTGTTTTTAAATTCCCAACTGCAAAACAATGATTTCTAAAAGCTTTGGTTTGACAATAATGCCATCTTGTGATTTACTGTGGAACTGCAAAACTGATTGGAGATGTGGACAGCTTGGACCCCAAAAAATGTGTTATTAACCCAGGACTAGTAAATTCTGCAGTGCTTTAATACATTTAAATAATTTCCCACTGTTAACTAACATATATTTTGTACCACAGTCATGTAGATTTGTACAGTCTAAATGGAGACTGATAGGTGTTCCACTAAATTGTTGAGCTGGAGTGAAACATTTAATAGAGACATGGGGAAGACATTGAAACAAAGACACAAAAAAGCGTTTTCTGCTTAGATTAAGGTGGTTTTAACTGCTTTTTTTCTTAATGTAGCAATACCCCTGCAGGAGCTGCTTAAGTTAGTTCAGTCCGTTACTCTGCCTCTTAAAGTGATTGTTATTTTAAAAAAAATAAAACATGAAGGTTTACAAACATGTAATACTTACCTCCACTGTGCAGCTCGTTTTGCACAGAGTGGTTCCGATCCTCCTCTTCTGATGTTCCTCGGTGGCTCTAACGGCTCCTCCTCGCATCAGATAACCCCCTAGGAGAAGCGCTCTCCCAGGGGGTTACCATGTTAGTGCGCTCCTGAGTCCAGCATTTGCATCCATAGACGCGAATGCCGGACTCGGCCCCGCCCCCTGGCACCCGCATCATTGGATTTGATTAACAGCAGCGGGAGCCAATGGCTGCGCTGCTATCAATCTATCCAATCAGGACACAAGGCACCGGCGGGAGCGCTCGTTCCCATCGCTAGAATAACAGGGTTCAGGTAAGTAAAATGGGGGCTCTGGGGGGGCTGCTACACTAAAGGGGGTTTAGAATGCATTAAGGTAAAAAATGCAGAGGGTTTACAACCCCTTTAAGGCACAAGGTTTCTTTACCTTCATGCATTCTACGTTTCCCGGAGACCCTGCCCCCTTGTGATGTCGCAGACCCAGGCATGATGGGTCTATGACCTCACAAGGGGCAGGGTCTACGTGTTACATCACCACATGGCCACTCCCCATGGCTAAAAAAAAAAACGGCTGGAGCGATTTTTTTTCTTAAATCAGGTAGGCGGTGGAGGAAGACATCGTGATTGTTGTTGGATCTACATCAGGGGATATTATCAATTTTTAATAAAGGACTTGTCAAAAACTGCCTCATGTTTTTTGTTACACTACACTGTTTTTTGGGGGCGAATGGGTAGGGGTACTATGTACCCCATACTCATTCACATAGGGGAGTTGAGATCTGGGGGTCCCCTTTCTTAAATCAGATAAGCCCCCTGCCCGCAGACCCCTACAACCCAGGGTTGTGGGGAAGAGAGCCTTGACCCCATCAACATGGGGACAAGGTGCTTTGGGGCGGGGGGGCAGAACCCCCCGGCCCGAAGAACCCACACATGAGGGCATGGCTGCATGCTCTGATAAGGGTCTGGTATGGATTTGGGGAAGACCCCATGCCGTTTTTTTTTCCCAATACATTTTGCATTGCTAACATTGCCCCTGAGCACAAGTCAGATCAGTTAAGATGCTGATCAAACTTGGATGCGACTTTGATTCAATTCTATGGGCTGAAATCAGACAGAAGTCTGACCAAAGTAGTGCAGGAACCTTTTCCAAAGTCGGACCAGTTAAGACAGCTCTCATAGGGGAACATTGTGCTCTCAAAGTCGGAGCGCATGTCACACCAGTGTGAACTGGACCTTAGACAACAAAAATTCTAATTCTAGGTGAGTCTAATTATTCATGAAACAGGTGTCTAGCAGACAGTTGATTATAAAAGGTTGTTACTTAAAGCGGCTCTTTAGTCATTTTTTTCATCTATTACATTTTCTGCCCTTGTTTAAACTTTGGATAGTAAAACTCTCTCTGCCTCTCTCGTGAGAGTTTGCCGGGGGGGTGAGTCATAAGAGGGCCAATGAGAGCTGCAGGTTTGCTGCTGTGTAAATTCAGGAAGTGAACAGGCAGCAGCTTCAGCTGCCCAAAGTTAAAATGGTTTCAGCCAGACACAGTGGAGGGAGATTTCTGCAGCATATTTGGCAAGTACAAGGTGAGCTTCAGAATGGCAAAGATGTTTTTATAACAAATTATGTGCACAGACTGCAGTTCCTCTTTAACAAAGAAAACCCCTTCCCATTTCATGCTGTCATCAATGACACCAAATGGAAGAGAAATGTCACAAGGCCTGAGAAAGAAAATACATTTCTTTACACAAGAAAGGTGAAGGCTACAGGATAGACAAAGCTTTACAAGTCAGAATACCGTAGCAAAATTGATACAAAAAATTGTAAACAAAGATGGAACTGCAACCATCTCAGAGACATCCACGGAAGTTAACACCTCGACAGGAGCATCTTCTGATGAGAAGGGTTGAAGAAAATTGCCTTGCAAGTTCACTGCAGTTAGCTAAAGTAGAAAGCCAAACTGGGGTGATTGTTTCCCATAACAATATGGCGTACACTGCAGAAGAATAGCACGCCTGGTCTCCTAGCATGCACAAAAAAAGGCCACCTAGAATTTGCCAGGTCCCATGCTGAAAAAGAAGACTAATGGGATTCTGTACTGTGGAGTGATGAGACCAAGATATACAGTTTTGAAGCCAACCGTTCCAAAAACTTTTGGCATTACAAAAGGTGGGGAGTAAAAATGCATGGTGCCTACAGTAAAACATGAAGATGGGAGTGTCCTTCTGTGGGGCTCCATTTCATTGATGGTATAAATTCATAGATGTACTGCTCTATATTGAAAGAGAAGATGCTACCATCACTCCATGCCCTTGGTCTTGGTGCGCATTTCCAACATGATAATGATCCAAAACACACACACACCTAAGGCCACTAATGCATTTCTGAAGAACAGGGTGAAAGTGACTCAGTGACCAAGTATGTCTCCTGATCTGAACCCAATCGAACACCTATGGGGAATTCTGAAGAGACGAGTTGAGTATCACTCTTCAGCCAGCATCCAGGCTTTAAAAAGAGCTTGTTCTTAAAGAATGGAAAAAGATAGATGTTGCAATATGTCGCCAACTTGTTCATTTCATCCCTAGGAGACTCGGTGCTGTCTTTACAAATCATGGAGGTCATACAAAATACTAGATGTAGTTTTTGCTGTGGGGTGTATTATTTTTTGCATCAACTAATTTGACTAAAACTAAAGATTTTAGAAATCTAAGATATTAAACCTTACTTTCATGTAAGCTAAAACAAATGTTTGGAAATTGTTATGGTGTTCATTGAGATATTGAATAAAATTTTACTTTTCAAAAAGGTGTGCACTTGGAGGCGTGGCTAGCTGCGGAACGAGATGGCCGCACTGTGAGGGAGCTTCGTAATCACGAACATCCCTAAGTGACTTACCAAGCAACACACAAGCCCTGGAGACACAACTCGGTTTCAGGAAGCGGAGGGAACAAAAGTAGTATGTCCACAAAGTGAAAATCGAGAGGGGGCCCGCAAACTGAGCGCATTCCTTCACCCGGCCAGGACACAGAGGGAAAATAGATGGCGCTGACTCCTCCGTTCACTACAGCACAGCACTTAACGCTGCAGACTCCGAGAAAGAAGAGGACACATACAATGAGATGCAGACTCACATCAGCTTGGATCAACAAGCTGACATCACAAGTTCACTTAAACAAAAGAGAAGAATTTCTTCTGCTGAAGGTAATGAAGTTACACCTTTACAAGATTTACAAGATCTTAACTGTATGCTAGATAACAACCCGTATGATGTGAAGCTGAATGCAATTCCCACAGCAGAGCAACCCATACTGGATTCTACAATAAAAGACAAGATATTATCATAAGAGGCGCACTACAACAGGACATGTTTTTTTTTTTCTTCTTTATTACTTTTCTTTTTTTTTTTTCCTTTTTCTTTGCCACTTCAGCAAAATGTTTATATGGGAGATATTGTTTCAACTTTTTCAACTATTTTAATCTCGTCCCATAACAACTTCACATCATTGTGGCATAATCTCTCTTTATCCCATTGTTGAAAAATAATAGTAGAAACAAGCAATACAAATATCCCTGATCGATTAATTACCCCTAAAACCCACCCCCCCTCGCTACGCCTAATTACCTCAACCGCCCCCCCTACCCTACCCCCCTACTCATCCCACTGGAGTCATGACCTATACCTATCACCATCCTCCTCCTTCTCTTTTACCCTATTAGAGTGTACGTCATCTAGTTAAAATTTATATTGAAATTGAGCTTTATGTTAGGTGATTTGTCCGGCTAAGTTTCCCACACCTCTGCCGCCTGAAGTGAGGACTTATATTTGACCTCCACGTCTCTTTGTACGTTTCCATATCTAACCCGTCACTGTATCTCAAATATTCCAGGCAGTGAATTTCATTTATTTTATTGAACTACTCCCGCAGTGTGGGTCTCTTTCTGTCCAGCCAGTGTCTAGGAATAAGACTTTTAGCGGCATTGAGGAGGTGCGGTAACAGTGACTTCAGATACTTCTTCGTGGGCATATTACTCCCATGATGTAGACATACCCAAGGGTCGTCCGGGACCCTCATACTGGTGAGCTGATATAATTCTCCTGATCTCCCCCCAAAATTTTTTTATTTCCGGGCACAACCACCATATATGCGCCGCTGTCCCTATATCCCTGCAACCTCTCCAACATAATTGCGATGTTTCTTTCTTTATTTTATATGCTCTGTCCGGGGCGATATACGTTCTTGCCAGGTTTCTAAAGTTCATCTCAGTTATCCTATAGTTCACCGAGGTAACGTTCACCCTTTCCAGAACCGGCCCGACCTCCCTTTCACTGATCTTACTACCCAGTTCCTCCTCCCACTTCTTAAGAAATGTTGGGTACTCCACCTCACCTAGTTTAATCAATATTCTATAGATCCTAGACACCCCACCCCTCCCTTTTTTCTCCAGAAACACTTTTTCCAGGGGGGCGTAGGTCTTTCATCGACCTTATTGGCTGCTGGAGTAAGTCAACAAAATGCTTCAACTGCCTATACTTCCATACATCCATAATAAACCAATTGTCTTTAGCTTTTAACTCCTGATATGTACACATCTTACTCTGACTCATGATATCTTTTAGTTGGACCTCGTCCTTCAGTATCCACCTCCCGAACAGATCTTCCCTCCCAGGCAAAAAAGTAGTTTGTGTCCTTAAGCGGGATTAACGGTGAATTATATCCCCATTGCTCCCTGTTGTGCAAATTATCCCACAAAGTTAGTGCGTGTTTGGTGATATCCAAAGTTTTCGGGCTCAATTGTCTATATTGTGGTGGTATCCACACATTCTTACCCAACTCAACTCCACACATTTTACTCTCTATTTTCACCCATTGTTTTTCTTTATTGTTTTTTACCCAATCTAAGATACTTGAAAGAACTATAGCTACGTAATATTTTTTAATACCAGGTGCCCCCCACCCCCCCTCTTGTCATTTACTAATTGTGCAAACTTTATTCATGGTTTTTTCCCCCCTCCATATGAATTTTAGAAACAGAGTGTGCAATTTATTAAAATAGCTCTGTGGGATTAATATTGGGAGCATTTGGATTTTATATATAATTTTTGGAAGGATTGACATTTTAAATAGATTTATTCTGCCTCCCCATGAGAGTTGGTTCCGCGGGAATCTGTTCAAGTCGGTCCTGATCTCGTTGAGGAGCAACATAAAAATTTACTTGGAACAGTGACTCTTTCGCTGGAGTGATTTTAACACCTAGGTAATCAAGCTCATTTATCCCCCATTTAAATGGGAGACTCTTTTGGTATGCCTTCTCCCCTTTATCTTCAACTATTTCCCAAATTTTGACTTAGTTGAATTCACCCGGAAATTCGATAGTCTGCCGTATGCCTTAATAGTCTCTAGCAGGTTCGGGAGGGTGATTCTCGGGCAGGTAACATAAAGTAGTATGTCGTCCGCAAAGGCGGCTATTTTGTACTCTTCTCCTCCTATTTTAACCCCACTGATATCTGGGCTGAGCCTTATCTTCACCAATAAAGGTTCCAGCATCAGCACGAAAAGCAGTGGGGAGAGTGGGCACCCCTGTCTAGTGCTGTTATACATTGTGAATGGTTCAGATAGAGTACCATTCGTCTTTACTCTTGCTGTGGGGTGACTGTATAGGGCCTTTATCCATCTGAGCATTTTGTTACCTAGACCTATCTCCTCGAGCATATCCCACATGAAGCCCCAGTCTACCCTGTAGAAGGCTTTTTCAGCGTCAATTGACAGGAGTAGACCTGGGGCTCCCCTGTCCTTCATTTTCTGGATCACCATTCACGTCTTGATGCCATTATCTCTCCCTTCCCTACCTGGCACAAAGCCAACTTGATCTGGGTGGATGATCTCATTAATTTTCTTTTTCAGCCTATCGGCTAAAATCTTAGCAAATAGCTTTGTGTCGACGTTCAGAAGAGAGATGGGCCTATAGCTGGAACATAGCGTGCTGTACTTCCCTTCTTTCTGGATGATGGCAACGCTAGCTTCTAATGCTTCTTTCCTCATCTTCCAGTTCTCCCCTATCCCGTTCATATATGAACACATTAGAGGAAATCAGTGATTCCTGAAATTTTTTGTAATAAAGAACAGTCAGCCCATCTGGGGCTGGGCTTTTCCCATTTGGGGTATCCTGCAGGGCTTTCTTTAGTTCCTGTTCAGTTATAGGGGCCTCTAACATAGCTTTATCATCTTCCGCAATTTTTGTTAGATTTGCATCTTTTTAAAAAAATGTATTGTCCTCTCGCTTGCGTCTATTAGACTCCTGTGAGTTATTTGAGTCTATTGCGTACAACTCTCCATAGAATTCTTGGAATGCTTTTGCAATATCACACGTTTTATATTTAAATTCCCCAGACTTAGTCTTTATTTTTTCTATGTAGTCAGTAATTTCCTTTTTTTTTTCAAGGCCCTGGCTAGGAGTTTGCCCGGTTTATTACCGTTGATGTATCTTTCTTTCTTAACCAAATTATACATTTTACACGTTTCCTGTTCTGTACATGCCCTCCACTCTTCTCTTCTTTGTAAGTTTATCCAAACCTCCCTCACTCCCGATGATTTGTGTTGTTCTAATTCTTGGATTTCTTTTATCAGGGCTAACCTTTCTTTTTTCATTCTTTTTTTTTTCCTGAGCCTACCATCATTAATATGCCCGATATATGCTTTATGGGCCTCCCAGACTGTAGCCTCGTTTACCTCACCGGGCACATTGATTTTAAAATACCAGTCCAGTTCTTCCTTGATTCTCTTTAGAACATCTTTATCTTGGAGAAGATCTTCGTTCAATCTCCACCCTGTGTTTGAGGTTCCCCCATTTTTATTTGTAAGCTCACCGGTGCGTGATCAGAAAACGTCATGTTACCAATGGCCACCCCCATAACCACCTCCAGTAACCGATGTTCCACCAAGAAGAAGTCAAGTCTCGTATACGTCGCATGCACAGGGGAGTAAAAAGTGTAGTCTCTTGTATCCTCCACATGTCTACCAACTGAAGCTGGAACAGCTTCTTTTTGAGTTTGCCTGCCCATACTCCACCTGTGTCCCGCGCATGTGACGAACAGTCTTTTGCCGGGTCTAAACATAAAGGCCCCCGCTATGATAACCCTCCCACTCTTGAATTCTTCAAATCTTGCCAGGATACCTATTACGTTTCTGTATGTGTTCTTGTTTGGCCCATAGATGTTTGCCAGTGAGCACATCGAGCCGTTAATTTTGCCTTTTAAGAAGAGGAACCGACCATCTGGGTCGGCCATTCTCTCCTCCAGCTCAAACCTGACCTCCTTGGCAAACCCTATGGCCACTCCTCTTGCCCCTTTGATCAGTGAGTCACCATAGAACCATACTGGGAAGTCTCTAGAGTAGATTTTTTGGTTCTTGCGAACGCTTAAGCGTGTCTCTTGAAGCATTGCCACCTCGGCTTTCAGGAATTTCAGTGCACATAAAATATTGGCACGTTTTATGGGGGAATTCAAGCCCCTGACATTGTATGTAATAATTTTTAAGCTAGACTTTCTCTCATTTTTTTGTACCTCTGTGTGGTATATACTCATGACTCCATTTCTTTGGTACTCCCCACCCTCTACCCCCCCCCCCCGCTCCCCCCATTGCTCCCCACCCAAAACCCCCCCCCCCCCCCCCAAACATTAGGGGGAGAAACAGGCCTCCCGTGTGCCCAATACAAAACCGTGGCCCTCCAACTCCTTCCGGCCTACCGGTTTTCCCCCCAGAGGTTGAGCTCGGGGTGGGACCTGGTCGGAACCGAAACCTTCCCCCTGGGTTGGAGATTGACCTGTCCCGATCATCCCTCCCGCATGCCCCCCACCCCCCCGGGTTGGAGATTGACCTGTCCCGATCATCCCTCCCGCATGCCCCCCCTACCACCCCCCGCCCTGCCCCTCATCGACCAAAAAAAAAAGGACAAAGGCAACAAAAAAAAAAAAAAAGAGAAGAGAATAAAAAAAAAAAAAAAAAAAGGACCAAAGATGCATATATTCAATCCTTTTGAGGCCAGGGTCATTTTACCCCCTATGGTCTTTTTGCTATTAATATAGGTTTCCATATGGTTAATTCCCCTGTAGGCTCCTGGTTAGCTGTTCTCTCCCACCAACCCGGGATCTCCATTAATGGGATCCCTAGATGGTGACAGAATTTGTGTATCCTCCGGGAACCTCAATACAGCCATCCTTACGTCCAATCAAGCATGCAGGGAAGCTCCAGGAGTATTGGACCTCATGCGTTTTTAGGGCTGCAAGTAGTGGTTTCAAAATTATTCTCCTAATCAGAGTCTCACCAGCCAAATCCAGAAAAATATATAGGCTTGTTTCACCGTACTTTGCTTGCATATTTTTCCTTAAGTTGATATTAATCTGGTAATTATGAAATCGCACAATGACATCACGCAGGGCATCACCCCTGATTTCCGCTGGCTTTCTGATCCTATGCACTGTCGAGTTTTAATTTACTGCTAGCTTCTCTAGGATTCATCAGGTCTTTGAAAATTGCTTCCATTTTTTTTCCTGTAAATTCTCTTTTTTGCCTTGCGTTTCCGGGAGACCTCTAATCCGGAGGTTTTTCCTTCTGCTACGTTTCTCTTGGTCTTCCAATCTGTACCTTATATTTCTCTGTTCAATCTGCATTACTTCCATCTGGTGCTTCAAATATTTCATTTCCGCCCCTTGTTTGTCTACTGTATTTTCAACTTCCTCCTCTTTTTAAAATGTGGCTCATATTCTCGTGCACAATAATAATCTCCTCTTTAATCGATGCCTCCAGTTTGGCAAACATTTCTGCGATTTCTCCCTTAGTTGGGGAGTAGCTTTTCCTGTGGGGTTTCCATTGGCATTTCTTCCACTACCCGAGGGTCGTGTTTCAGTGTCGGCCAGTTGTCTTGTCCCAATTTTAGATGGGCGCTCTGGGGTTTTGTTTTGGTACCTGTTGATTTACCCGGACTCTATTTACTGCAGTCTTCTTTCCGGGTTTAGGCAGCTCAGGATCTTACCCACTATGTCACCAGCAAGTCTCCTAGAGGGGACTTTCACCTGTACCTTGCAGCCTTTGATCTCATTTCCAGCTTCTATTGCCTTCAGCTCTTAGAAGACGAGCGTCTCCAGCTCTGCTTCATGTAGCTTCATTCTCCTCTCCTCCAAGTGCCAGCTCGCACTGTGGGAGGCTCGGCGTACCCGGCAGAGCTCCCAGCCGAAGCGACCGCTTACAGCTGTGGGCTCAGGCACACCGTTATCACCACCTCCACCCCCCGCAGCGGAGATAAAAAGAGTGGGGGAGCAGCGGCTCGCCCGGGGGGGGGGACAGCAGGAGGCTAGCGTGCGGGCCACGGACGAACTCTGGTGCTCATCGCAGCTGGAGGGACACCGAGAACCCCAGGCTCAGCAACGGCAACACAACCTCGCCCACATCCGGCTCCTCGCTCCTGCCCAGATTGTGACTGTTGAACTCACTACAACATGACATGTTAAACCATACAAAAATCAAAACTGGAAATTGATGCAATAGGGGAAAGAGTGGAATATGTAGAAACTAATGTGTTCCTTTACATATGCTCATAATGAAAATGGTCAACTCTCACTTTGAATTGGAAGATGAGGTTAAACAACTCAGAATGAAAATAGCAGATTTAGAAGATTGGGCCAGACGCAATAATGTAAAGTAAGATTACGCATTTTAAGTTTAATAAACTGGAAAGAGACAGTGGGGAAGATTTACTAAAACTGAAGCACTCCGAATCTGGTGCAGCTGTGCATGACAGCCAATCGCCTTTTAACGTCAGCTTGTTCAATTCTGGTTTCACAATAAAACCTGGATGCTGATTGGTTCTGCACAACCAATCAGCATCCAGGTTTTATTGTGAAACCAGAATTGAACAAGCTGAAGTTAAAAGGCGATTGGCTGTCATGCACAGCTGCACCAGATTCGGAGTGCTTCAGTTTTAGTAAATCTTCCCCACTGTCTCTTTCCAGTTTATTAAACTTAAAATGGATACCCAAGGCAGATTCATAATTTTGGTGGCCTCAATTGACAATGTAACCTACACATTTGTTAACATCTATGCCCCCAATAAAAACCCTAATCAATTCATCCGAAACCTCATCAAGAAAACACGACAAATACAGGAAGGCTTTCTAATCTTTTGCGATTTCAACGCACCAATGGACCCTGCTATGGACACTTCCAAGAAAGGAAACATTTCTAGAAGAGGTCTAACCACCATTTTTTCCTTAGAAGATATGTATGACCCCTGGAGAAGCCTACACACAACGGAAAAGGACTATAACATTCTTTTCACACATTCACAAATCATAATTTAGAATGGAATATTTCATCACCGACAGACTTCTCCTGCCAAAGATCATGAAAGCCTGCATTCACAATATAACATGGTCTGACCATGCACCAATTACACTCAAAATCAACCAAAGCCTACCTTGCTCCAACAATTGAATTATATAAAATGTAGCGCTAAAGAATAAACATAAATCCGTATGTGAGTGAATAATACAGAAATCAAACATACAAAAGTAATGGAAATGTGGAAAAGTCCAATGCCTATGAAGGTCCTAAAAAGGACCAATATGAGTCTGCCACCAAATAGTGACTAATCAAGGATGTAATACACTGGCCGACAGTGAGGGCATCAAAGGTGGTGCCTCTTCAACCAAAAAAAACACAGGAGAAATATATCTATTCATACCGGAATAGGTGGACTAGAATGTCAGCGGCAACGAGTCATAAAGACAAGGATGCCGAGGATCGGCAGGTCAACGAAACTCCAAGGAACCAAGGACCTCCAAACATGACTCCAAAGGGTGTTGTAGACAGCCACCAAACCAGACCTCAGATGTTGAGAGCACCAGGGCTGGAACTTGGGTGCAGAAGGTCGGACTGGACCACAAAGGAACTCATTTAAGAGAAATGTCATAATGCATTTTCAGGAAGTTGGCCCTGCGATTCAAAAAACTGCAACCTGTATTCTGGCAGGGAGGATCCCTTAGATCAGTGATTACAGTTTAGAGAGAAGAGGATATGATGCAATCAGACTACATTTGCCATGAATCCTTGAAATTGCAATTCCAAGGATTCATGGGAAATGTAGTCCGATTACAGTTTAGAAAGAGAAAAGGATATGGAATTGGACTTTTCCACATTTCCATTATTTTTGTATGTTTGATTTCTGTATTATTCACTCACATACGGATTTATGTTTATTCTTTAGCGCTACATGTTACATCATTCACTTCTCAGCATTCTTGTCACATTGTTTATGTAGCAGCTTTTTCATTTTTGTTTTAGAGTTAGTGCAGCAATATGTCTATTCACATTTTGCTCCAATAATTACCTTTGGAGAAACACCTTTGTTTTTTTCGCAGGAGAAACATCTGCTGGTGTTGGGAATAAAAAACCTAGAAGAATTTTATGTATTAAATGATAAAGAACCGGTGAATAGCGCTACTCTATGGTGTACTCCTAAAGCCTACGCTAGAGGCCTCCTTATACAGGTAGCAGCCAGGGAAAAAAAAAAAAAAAAAAACTAATACCTTAAATATTTTAAAAGACATAACCAAATTAGAAGAATTGCACAAAAAGAGCCTTCAGGACATTAACCTAGACCACCAGCTTATTAACATCTGAATTAAGAGCGGTTCTTATAGCAGATCAAGACAAAAAAAATTCTAAAAAAAAAAAAAAAAAAAAAAAAAAAAAAAGAGAAAATTACTACACCCAGAACAAAGCAGGAACAATTTTAGCCTCTCAGCTCCATCAGCATCAAATAAACAGAATCCATAAACTATCCCATCATACCTCTGGGAAGGTGGTAATCAACCCTTAGGAAATAGATACCTTCTCACAATACTACGAATCACTATACAACTTAAGATGATAGTAATACTCCCCAACCTAACACAAATAACAGAATTTCTAAATAACGTAAAGCTGCCAAATATTGATCCTATAGAATTAGAGCGACTCAAATTAATATCAACTGAAGAAACCCTAAAAGTGATTAAGGATCTACCCAAAAACAAAGCCCCAGGAGCAGATGGCCTATCAGGGAAATATTACAAGGCCTTCAGGGACATTCTAGTCCCTTAACTAACATGTTTAATCATACAGCTAACTCTAAACTTTTTCACAAAGAACATCTGAAAGCAAAAATAACACTACCGAAACAAGGAAAAGATCCTTCATCCCCTCCAAATTATAGAACCATATCACTATTAAATTCCGACCTTAAAATTTACACAAAAATCTTGGCCAACAGACTAGTAAATATAACCCCCTCCCTAAAAGGTCCTGACCAAGTTGGCTTTGTTAAAGGGAGACAGGCCCCAGAAGGATGTTAAATTTGATCAACCAAAATTCATATTGATCGAAAACCTTCATTACTTCTGGCATTAGATGCAGAAAAGGGAATTTGACAGAATGCATTGGGAATACATTTCCGAAACTAACTAAATTTGGATTTCAAGAATTCATCCATTCGGCAATTATGGGGCTCAACACAATCCATAGTAAAAGTATTTACATCAGGTATAATCTCTAAAAAGGTCTCCCTTACTAACGGAACCAGACAAAGGTTGTCTACTGTCCCAATAAATTTTTTCACTAGCGATAGAACCACTTGCAGAATATACAAGATCAGCCCTTAATATTAAAGGCATAAATATAGGACAATACGGGCATAAATTAGGATTTGCAGACGGTATCATACTTACATTATCCAATCCTAACTCTTCCCTACCAGAAGCCCAAAAAAAAAAAAATAGAAAGGTTCTGTGAAGTGTCGTAATACAAAATCAAATGCTATGCTCTGCCTCTGAATCTCCCTGCGACATTAGCTAACACACGGTTTAAAACATGGCTTTAATTGGGATAACTCCTCAATAACCCATTTAAGGAAACAGCTCTCCTACCCACCAACCAAAATATACGAGGCCAATTACCCCCACCTTTTTAGATCAAGTCAAAGACCTGCAAAATACACAAAAACCCAACTTTCTTGGGTAGGGAAAATAGCCACATTTAAAATGCAAATCTTCCCTAAAATATTATACTATTTTAGATAATTACCAATCCCAATTCCCACCAAATTTTTTACACAATTAAATACAAAATTTTAAAATTATATATGGAACGGAAATAAAAAAAAAAAAAAAAACCAGGGTGGCATTCTCCATTTTAGCCACCAGAAAATCTTTAGGAGGGATGAATCTACCTGACGTTATTATGCAGCCCTATTAGATCAGCAGAAATTTTGGTTCTATATCACAGAAAACAAACTATGGTTAAACATAGAAAAAGAAGCCACCAAAAAATATGATTTATATGCCCTAGCAATGGCTTGCTCCACACTTAAAGATTAACCTACCTAATTTACTTAGTATCAGATCTACACCAATAGCCTGGAAGCACATACTTTCTAAAGCTAAAGTCATTGAAAATAAATCAAGACCATTTATACCGACAGGAGCAATTATTGCAGAATATGCCTAAATGTTGATGAATGGGTTAAACAAGAATACCATCTTTATATAAACCTACCTTTGCAATATATGATAAAGCAGGGATTGGCAGTGTGTGCGATAAACCTGGTCCGTCTAATCCAATGTGTCAAAAAAAAAAAAATAAATAAATAAATAAATAAATAAATAAAAGGACCTAGTGCTCAAGGCACGGTGTGGATTTTTAGAAGGCAGACCAGGTATTGGGTAAAAAATATTTATAGATCACATTTGATAAAATTATAATGTCAAGAAATTAGCATATAAAAATACAATGGTTATAACAAGTATGCTCAATACAAAAACATAGGCATGAAACTTCGCTGCCCTAGAATCGTGTGTAGGCTAGCGAGAATACATGCTGGAAAATTATGCCCAACATGTTTCGGATGTGTCGTCCTTCCTCAGAGGCTTAATGTCATTTAGGGCAATTGTGTAGTGTTCTATAAATATAGTAAACATTAGTATAAATAGGAGTAACAATGTAGTTCAGTGTAGATTTTTCTTTAGAATCATAAGAGGAAGAGGAAGAGGAACCTTTACAAGCATACTATAGACCCCCCCCCCCCCAGGTACAAAATTTAAAAGGGATATTACACTTATTGTTTCACTTTAAGCATTATTAAAATCACTGCTCCCGAAAAAAATGGCAGTTTAAAATTTTTTTGCATTGATCCATGTCCCCTGGGACAGGACCCAGGTCCCCAAACACTTTTGACAACTTGCATATACGCCTTTAAAATTAGCACTTTGGATTATTCATGTTCGTGTCCCATAGACTTTAACGGTGTTCGCATACATTTTTTGCCTGTTCGCAAGTTCTGGTGCAAACCGAACAGGGGGGTGTTCGGATCATCCCTACTTAAGGCTGGATTCACACCTATGCATTTTTAGTGCTTTTTGCATTTTGCAGATTTGCATTATAGAATGTGTTCCATAGGAAACCATGTTAAATGGACTGTAGTGCAAATCTGCAAAATGCAAAAAGCGCTAAAAATGCATAGATGTGAATGGAGCCTAAGAGTGTAATTTGTAACGCATCGCTAAATTTGAAATATCCTTAAGCCATATGTGTAGATTTTTGATGTAGTTTATCACCTTGGACCCACTTTCTACTTCCTATGGCAAGTTTTGTTTTCTTTCCTTTTATGGACACAAATATCTAGTTAACTTGGTGGCCTGTCCATGCCTACAGTTTGAACCCATTAGGGGTAGACTTGTACAGGCTATCAAAATGTTATATACTTATGCAACAACCCTTCTGAATCACTGCAACTACTCTGGTTACTAATGACTAAAGTAAAATGACAATCTGTATTGTTGCAAAAAAAAAAAAAAAAAAAAAATCCTGGTCCCTCACAGTAGATTACACAGCACAGTGCTTGTGCTGTGTAATCTGTTCGCCTCTAAACTAAAAAACCTCCCTGAATTTGCCAATTCCTGTATCCCCTCTGCTCTGACAACGAAAATCATGGCTGCTCAGCCCTGACCACCTTTGTCAGAGTGCATCCCTGCATCATACGCTGCTGTCCTCTCTGCTCTCCTCTCTCTTCCTCCTTCCTGCCCATCTCAGCTGCCTTTTTTTTTTTAAAGTAAACTTGTCACTGTCAGCCCCTCTATTAGAGGCTGGCATAGCACACAAAGTAAGTAGTTTAAAACAGACGGTCTAAATACCGAATTTGAGCTGTCTTCAGGCCGGTCACCTGATTCGGATGCTTTACAGCTACTAGACAGAGCTTCTGCAGAGGAGACAAACGGCCTCGTGATCCTGCCGGCTAACGTCAGAGGGAGATCACGGCTCCTCCCACAGAAGACAATCGGAGCTGTAAAGCGGCCGCGAGTCATGTGAGCGGCCTGAGGACAGCTCAAATTCAGTATTTACAACACTCATTTTTTTAAAACTACAGTGTGCAATGCCAGCCTCTAATAGAGGGAGTCATATAAATAGGTTAAACCCTTTAAAAAGCTTCAGGTACTTACACTAAATTCCACCAGAGTTTAAAGTCCTGAGGAGAAAAAGCAACAGTACACTAAAGAAAGATAGCAAATGAGAAAATATATATAAAAAAAAAAAAAAAACTTTATTGAAAAGTGGAAGACATTTCAGCATTTTGTTTGAGGAAGAATATAGCGCAGGCACACAGTAATTGCAGTAAAAGCTCAGCTATACAGAAATTCCAATTACAGGCTGTGGGGAGGACACTTAGTACAGAGATTAGTTTAAGCATTAAGAATTTAGGACAGGCATCACTCTGAGCTGTGACTTCCATCCAGGACTAGAGGCTCCCATTGAATGACTGGATGGGAGGCTCGGCTAACCCATGAAACCACCATCATGGCATGTTCTTTCTAAAATAGGTCTTGTTGGATCAGGCTTAGAAGAACTTGGCAAAAAGGAAAGCAATCACAGAAGCTACCCCAGTGACTATGGACACTTTTGGGGTGGCAGCTGAATTGCAGAGGCTGGTAATGCAGCAGGAGCGTTTGGTAGTCACTTCGTAGCCCAGATAGGACACTGAGGATTCAGTTAAGCAGTCTGTAAGGCTTGTACACCCTTTCTTCTTCAGGTTGAGAAGACCTACCAAAATAGAAAAAAAAAAAAAAAATAAGTTAAAAATTGAACTACAGAGCCTGTGATATCTACCCAATACCCAACTTGGTCCTCTATGGTTCTGGTAACAGTTTTATTATGTTATGCATTACATGTTCATATGCTGTTTCTTCATATGCTTGTCTGAAGAGGACCCTGTGTGGGCAAACCATTGCATGCTATGATCCTTGAAAATGTATTAAAAATATTGAAACAGAAAAAGTGAAGAGGGTTATAACCTGTCAGTTTTTTTGCCATCTGTTTGTAGCAATGTAGTTGCCGCTAGTAACAATCCACCAATTCACCCCGCTGCCAGATGTCATACATCACTTGCAGAGACAATGAACAGTCTTTTGCTGGTCTTGCTTTTTGTTGTTTTATTGGGGTGTACAACTTAGATGGGGAAAGGGGATATGGGATGCCCATAGAACCTTTAATGATCATATTTTAAGATTAAGCACAATAGCACATAGTTAGAGCCAGAAGATTTGATATGCATTTTTACTGAATATGAATCTCCTCCTGCATCTCTATACAGACTGTTGCTCCTCCTCTGCTCAACTCCCACAGACTATTCCTTCCAAGAATTCCCCATCAATCACCGTGTGAAAGATGAAGACATCACCTTTGACCGTGTAAAAGTGATGGTCTCAGAACTTCTCCTCCTGCGCAAACTTATGGTTACTGGAGGTAATGTAATGTCACATCTTTTGAGCAATAAGGACCCACTCTGAATAAGCCCCTAAGCAGGCTCTGGTTGCTCGCTGCTACTGGGCCTGAGGCACCTCTCCCCGGAGGCCCAGTAATTTAAAAGCTTTCTCATGGATGGTGGACTACTGTTCCCAGCCAGCCCAACTTGCAAATCCTGTGCCCTCGGGCCACATCGATTTGACACAGATCCCCACAGTCTCTCCTCTGATCTAGGACTCCATCATTCAATGTGTAATTGATGAAGACTTTGCTAATGACCGTGTAGAAGCAAAGTTCCCTCACAGTCTTCCTGGCATATCCAGCCCTCCACTGTGGTAACTCACTGACCTTTTACTGCCCTGAGTCCTTGATGAGGAACTTGACTGGACCAGGCATTCCGACAGCTTTACTTGCCCCCTCTGCTCCAGGAGTTTTGTCACCACACAGTCGGTGATAAAGACAATGCCAATGACCGTATAGAGCAAAGTTCCTTCACAGATTCTCCCTGGGCCTCCTCATGCGATCAGTGCACCCCCCCCAGATGGGGGTGCCCTCCTGCTGCCTAGTATTCCATTCCTCATTTCACTCAGCCAACTCCCCCCCCCCAGTGGAATGTTATCTCAGGCTTATATAGGAGACCTGCCCCCTGCCAATACCAGATGGGGGGTTGGTCAGGGCTCCCACATGAGCTGCCTACCACTCCAGTTCCAGGGGAGGTGCCTCAGAACTAGAGCACAGGTGGCCACACCCACTGCTACTCTGACCACTCCCAGCCCCCAGATCAAAACAGACAGGCCTAGCTTGCAGCATAGGCCTGCCTAAATTTGCCTGTGCTGACAGTACCTAGAAGAAAAAAAAAATCCATTACTAGCACCTACCTATTGGTAGAGGGTGCTACAGGTTTCACATTGGGGAGATTTACCTTTACTTCCAGTCCCATAGCCAAAACAGGAAATACCTGCAATATAAGGGAATCCCTTGGGGTCCTTAAAGTCACCAGAATGTCCCCATTGGAAGATTTCTCCTCCAGTACTGTTCTGGGGACAACCCAAAATTATGGATTTTTTTTTACTTTCAATGATAACTGTAAACAGAACAGCAGGTGAATCTTCCCAAAGGGAGCACAGACAGCAATAAAAACCTGACAGGTGTTCTAATCCCTCTCCACTTTTGTCTTTAGTTATACTTTAAGTTCATGTCATATGTAGAACACTCTGGGATGTATCCATCACACACCTATTTGTTCTGTGAAACTGCATGTACAATCATTTTGTTTGACTGGGTGAAAAATAATAAAATAGTTATTGGGCCATTTTCTTTACAGGTCAAATGCTCTTCAATCACAGAATAGAGGGAATCCAGAAAATGTGGCATTATGGCCACTAGATAGCTGAGTATTTCCTATGATCAGCTCCAACAGCCATAATATGGTATTTTCTAGATTCGCTTTATGAACATTCAACCTGGAGAGAATAGTCTAACATTTCATTTTGCCCCCCTTCACACAGAACAAAAGTACATACAGTTTTACACAATAGCTCTGTTTTTTAATATAAATACATCCTATTGTGTTGAAGGCCTCATCCACAGGCCTCCTGCGTTTGCTTTGTTTAAAATGCTTTGGGAGGTAGTGTTGGTTCTGCATCCCATGACATCCCACAGTAAAACCTTGGATAGCGAGCATAATTCGTTCCGGAAGCATGCTTGTAATCCAAATGAATTTCCCCATAATAATGGAAACTCAAATAATTCGTTCCACAACCATTTATTCATAAATCCTTCAGTTTAGAGTCCACATAAAAAGATTATAGCAATGTGAAAAATGTGCATCCACAAATGGAAGCCTCCACAAGGGGATTAGAAGCAAAATACAGCAGGAGCTACAGAGTATAAAAGAGAAGAGTCTCCAAGTGTATCAATATGGTTACATTTAAGGTACAACATTCAGCAACTCACATGGTTGATGATTAAAAGAGGCACATCTAAGTATGCAGGCATCTGGGGTAAATCGGTGCACAGACCATCCCCCGCACTGTCGACTCTCTGGTGTCAGTCTGCAATCATGACCGGAAAGACTACCCTGCAGTACAGCGATCTTAAAGCAAGGCTTGAACCGCAGCGTGGAAAGGATGACGTCGATGGCGGTGAGGAGGATGGTCTATTTCAGGGATATGCAGTTAGCGGACCTCCAGCTGTTGCAGAACTACAAGTCCCATGAGGCATTTCAAGACTCTGACAGCCACAAGCATGACACCCAGAGGCAGAGGCGTGATGGGACTTGTAGTTTTGCAACAGCTGGAGGTCTTCTAATTGCATATCCCTGGTCTATGTGGACAGCTTTAGCCCTGATGCCTGCATTCTTATGCCCTGTACACAGGGTCGGACATTGATCGGACATTCCGACAACAAAATCCATGGATTTTTTCCGACGGATGTTGGCTCATAATTGTCTTGCATACACACGGTCACACAAAGTTGGCAGAAAAAAGGATCGTTCTGAACGCGACGACGTAAAACATGTATGTCGGGACTATAAACGGGGCAGTAGCCAATAGCCTTCGTCTCTTAATTTATTCTGAGCATGCATGGCACTTTGTGCGTCGGATTTGTGTACACACGATTGGAATTTCTGACAACGGATTTTGTTGTCAGAAAGTTTTATAGCAAGCTCTCAAACTTTGTGTGTCGGAAATTCCGATGGAAAATGTGTGATGGAGCCCACACACGGTCGGAATTTCCGACAACAAGGTCCTATCACACATTTTGCATCGGAAAATCTGACCGTGTGTACAGGGCATAAGTTGTGAATATGAAAGGATGTAAGTGTGGCGCTGTTCTGATTGAGAATGTATTGTAATAGAGCTGCTGTGGTACAACCTCTGCAATCCTCCAGACCCAAGTGTGGGTGGTGATGAAATAAGTACAAAAAAAAAAAAAAAAAAAAGACTGTATAATGATGGATTTTCAGTAGAAGGTATCTGAGTCAGTGTGTACACCTCCAGCAGGATGTAACTTTAAAACCAATATACAGATATGCCATCCTCTAATTGCTGCATCCAAAACCAGAAAGGGGGATTACATGGATAGATATCAGCATCAATGTGCATGCACCCTCCGCAAATTGTGATATCTTGTGAAATAGTATTCAGGTGTGTGACCCCCTAATGTCCACGTCTGAGTTTCAGAAAGAGGAATACATATGCATAAAGGGAACACCAATGATGGCTTTTTTTGTGATGGTGCTATATCCTCCGTATAGGACCGGTGCTGGTATTTAGAATAGAGACCAATTTGCAAAATGTGACACTCCTTGAAAATAGGGGTGTGTATATCTAAAGTTAGGAAAAGTGTGTCTGGGTATGTTACACCCTCTGGCATCAGTTTCTGAATATGGTAACAGCAAACAGGAAGGATAAACTGGCAAACTACTAACGTTATAAACTAGTTGTGTTCTGGTATAGAAAACATTTTTTATCCGGGACGTGTTGCACCCTCTGACTGCCCCTGTGCTAGATTGATATTGGCAAACCAGTAAGAGAAGGGTGTGCTTGGTGAAATATAAACCACTATACCCTGGAGTATGTGCTAATACCACTGGTGTGATTAAAATATTGTGAAATTAACCAAAGAATAATAGTTAATGCATTCTAACACAACAGCTCTATTTCAATCAGAACAGCGCCACACCTACATCCTTTCACATTCATTTTAGTACACTCATTTTAGGTGGTGTACATGTAGAGGCAGCAGTTCTTTCTTCAATCCATTTTTTGTACTTGTATCCTGTGCACGGGTTTACACACACACCGTGCATTCTTAGTTGTGCCTCTTTTATTCAACCATGTGAGTTTCTAAATGTTGTGCCTTTATTAAATGTAACTTGCTACACTTAGAGGCACCTCTTATACTCAGTTGTGACTTGACGCTACTTGTAGATCAAGTCAATTTTTTTATTTTTTTTTAATTAAATAGAAGTTGCTCGCCTTGCAAAACGCTCTCAAACCAAGTTACAAACACCATCTCACAAGTGATTACACCCACCTCCCATTTTTGTAAATATTTTATTATATCTTTTCATGTGACAGCACTGAAGAAATGACACTTTGCTACAATGTAAAGTAGTGAGTGTACAGCTTGTATAACAGTGTAAATTTGCTGTCCCCTCAAAATAACTCAGTCACTAATGTCTAAACCACTGGCAACAAAAGCGAGTACACCTTAAGTGAAAATGTCCAAATTGGGCCCAAAGTGTCAATATTTTGTGTGGCCATCATTTTCCAGCACTGCCTTAACCCTCTTGGGCATGGAGTTCACCAGAGCTTCACAAGTTGCCACTGGAGTCCTATTCCACTCCATGACAACATCACAGAGCTGGTGGATGTTAGAGACCATGCGCTCCTCCACCTTCCATTTTAGGATGCCCCACAGATACTCAATAGGGTTTAGGTCTGGAGACATGCTTGGTCGGCCCATCACCTTTACCCTCAACTTTAGCAAGGCAGTGGTTGTCTTTGGAGGTGTGTTTAGGGTAGTTATGTTGGAATACTGCTCTGAAGCCCGATCTTTGGAATGGGTCATGCTCTGCTTCAGTATGTCACAGTACATGTTGGCATTCATGGTTCTCAATGAACTTTAGCTCCCCAGTGCTGGCAGCACTCATGCAGCCTCAGACCATGACACTCCCACCACCATGCTTGACTGTAGGAAAGACACTTGTCTGTACTCCTCATCTGGTTACCGCCACACACACACACACACACACACTTGACACCATCTGAACCAATACGTTTATTTTGGTCTCAGACCACAGGGCATCATTCCAGTAATCCATGTCTTTAGTCCGCTTGTCTTCAGCAAACCGGTTGCAGGCTTTCTTGTGCATCATCTTTAGTAGAGGCTTCCTTCTGGGACAACAGCCATGCAGACCAATTTGATGCGGTGTATGTTCCGAGCACTGACAGGCTGACCCCTCACCCCTTCAACCTCTGCAGCAATGCTGGCAACACTCATATGTCTATTTCCCAAAGACAACCCCTGGATATGACACCGAGCACATGCACTCAACTTCTTAAGTTGACCATGGCGTGGCCTGTTCTGAGTGGAACCTATCCTGTTAAACTGTATGGTCTTGGTCACCGTGTTGCAACTCAGTTTCAGGGCCTTGGCAATCCTAAAGCCTAGGCCATATGTAGAAGAACAATTCATTTTTTCAGATCCTCAGAGTTCTTTGCCATGAGGTGCCATGTTGAACTTCCAGTGATCAGTATGAGAGTGAGAGTGATAACACCAAATTTAACATACCTGCTCCCCATTCACACCTGAGACCTTGTAACACTAATGAGTCACATGACATAGGGAGGGAAAATGGCTAATTGGGCCCAATTTGGACATTTTCACTTAGGGGTGTACTCACATTTGTTGCCAGCGGTTTAGACATTAATGGCTGTGTGTTGATTTTGTGGGGACAGCAAATTTACACTGTTATACAAGCTGTACACTTACTACTTTACATTGTAGCAAAGTGTCATTTCTTCAGTGTTGTCACATTTTATTATATCTTTTCATATTTACAAAAATGTGAGGGGTATACTCACTTTTGTGAGATACTGTATGTGTTGGGCAAAAGGTGGCTAATTTTTTTTATTCCTTTAACACTATTTTCTCTTATTGCTATTGCAAGGGGTTAATAAACACCATGTGATAGCATTAGGCAAGTGACCAGTATTTTGGGGACACATTAGGGGTCTTATAGACCCCAATGTCTCCTCTGCCCTTCAGTGTCTAACCAAGCACAGATTTGCTCGGTTAGATGTGTCCCCTGGCTGTGCCAGCCAGGAAATAGTGGATCTGAAACCAAATTGACAAAATTGTCACTTCCAGTTGGTTTGCAGTTGTGAGAGCAAGGCATGGATATAGTGTAGATATTTGTCAGCACACCACAGATCTTTAGGTGGAGTCCAAACACCTTTGTCAGGCATGTGATAACTGTAAAGCAATTTTGCAAAATATTTCAATAAAAACATCCACCATTCGAGAACAAGCAACAAGTTGCCACCCACCCCTAGACAGGGGTGACACAAGTCTCACAAAAAAGCCACTAAACAAACAGATCAAATGAATATGAACCAACATTTAAAGAAATCACATGCCAACATGGTCGCTTCTATATGCCCAACTTGGCATCATTAAATGGGACTTGGATTGAGTAGCACCAGAACTCTACACATTGCTAGACTCAATTGGGTGCATCTGCTGGCACTGCCCATTCTGTAAAAGTGATTGGCGGCACCACTTTTACTTTCAAGTCAGGAGCCAGCTGAACATGCAGTAGCAGCCACCAAAACCACGGTACATAACAGAAGTTTATGGTAAAGTGCAGTAAACCCACACCCAAGCCTCAGGTACACTGCGCTGTGATCAAAGACCAGCAACTCAGCGTGAAGCCCTCCCTACTTTGCCATTGAAGAAAACAGGTGGGACTGGGATCACAGCCCCCAACCAGTCATTAATCCAATTCCCCCCTAACGATGGGATCCTTACCTACAATGCCATTCCTAATGTCTGCAGAGGCATCTGCTGGTGATACATTTAATACAAGGTTGCTCCCAACATGAACTTTTAGGATTACTGAACTGATGAAGACCAGCCAGTGTGTGGCATTATACAGTTTACGAGCAACATCTGCTTTATACTGTGGGTTTTTTTAGATTTCCATGTTGATGTGAATTATCGTTAGATTTTGATTGGGCAACTGATATTGTAGGATTTGAGATTTGAAACCATTTACCCTTGAGGTCTGCTAAGGGAGAGAGTGCTGGTAGTGATAAGGATATTCTGATAGAATAGCTTTAGCTCTAACTATAGCTGCTTACAGAAGGCTAGAGTCATACACATTTTAGGTTACACAATTATACTACTTACCGGTGTTATCTTTTGCAGTTTCAGTGCCACAAACTTGTCCAAAACTGCAGGACTCCTTAGAAGGGAGTATGCAAACTCCATAGTCACAGGAATAACAATCTATGGCATGACCTGTCAGAAAACACAGAAGAAGTGGTTAAAAGTCCATAAAAAGTTGCCAAGCAACTTCTTATTTTGGCAATTTCATTATACCTTTGGACCCCCATTGAGCTATACAGTACCAGGTATGAGTGGGCCCTGCCATAATATGTCCACAAGTAGGGCTTAAAAAGGTGAACTCTCAAAAGGGAGCCAGTCAAAAACAGCCAAGCCCTTGATAGAGATGACAGACACACAATCTGTTTATGTGCCAAAATATTTGATTCCATTGAGCCACTTGTGATTCACACAACCTGCAAAACCAAAGAACCACCAGGGATAAGCTCAGGCACATCTGAATATTAGTCTAAACCCACCTGAGCTGTTCTGCCAGGGATCTGTCACGGTGAATGACCAAACAGCCAAGGCATTCTCCGCCCCGCAGCGGCACTCGTCTCTTGTATATATGGAGTTGCAGAGTAGGAAATTACTTGGCCACTTATGATTGGTGGTCCACAGTGACAGCTTCCCAGCAGGATAGCTCAGGTGGGTTCAGACTGGTATCTTAACATGCCTGAGCTCATCCCTAACAACTTTATTACAATATATTGTTGTCACACTCCAACATCAATCTGCTATCTAAACAAAGTAACACCAATACTTGATTTTGCTTTGACCCTGTACCCTTTTTAAAGATAACAAAATAAGTCAGCAGCTGCAAATACTTTGAGGGAGGCAGACAAGCGTAGCTTGTTCAAAATAAAATTTGATTGGCCCACAGTCAGCTGAGTAGACAGCTACAGCTTGCTGTGTCCACACTGACTTGTCGTCATTGAAGTGTACAGGGCTCAGTGTCCACAGCTAGCTGCACACGGGTGGCTGAAACAGCAGATTTCTGCAGCTGACATTTACACCAGTGCTAGTCATCCGTGTGAATGTAGCCTTATGCCCCTTTCACATGTGGACTCTCAAAACAGATGAGGTATTCATCAGGTTGCTGATCAGCTGCTTTTACATCCACTACCAATGCAAAAACAGATGGGGGGGGGGAGAAAAAAAAAAAAAACCCAAAACAAAAAATAAACCCTGTTTATAAGTTTACGTCTTATTCGTTTTAACGGAAGAAAAACGGTTGCCGGAAGCGGATCTAAATGGATGATCATCCACTTACATCTGTTTTTCCATAAAAATGCATTGATGTCCATTTGTCAACCGTCAGATGGATGAAAAAACAGGCAAATGTTCTGCATGTGTGAAAGGGGCCTTATTGTTATTAACGTTCAGAGGAAAATCAGTATGAGTTTTTATAAAGGATGGCGTAAAAACAGCTGATACCATCTTAGGAAAACAAGCCTCGTTTTTCTGACCACAATACACCCAGACACATGTGCAGCTCAATATTATTAGTTAGTAGGTTTTCCACCTCACTCAATAACTCAAATGCTGTCTTATATAGCCCTTATATAGACATCTGATGTGTGTAACCCATTTCCCATGCAATGAGGCAAGAGGACACACACACCTTTGGGTTTTATTCTGTAATGTCAGTTTATGGTCTATTGGGAGCTTCTAGTAACTAGGCCAGATTTAGACACTAGCTGCATGCTCTGAATTCACAATTCTGCTGGCATACCAACAATGCAGCCTAGCCCCCCTCTCAAAAGACTGCTGCTATGTCACCGTATCAATTTACTTAACAGCTGCTAGGAGACATCTGCTACAATTCCTTCCCATTCCTTACAGTTTCCTCATTTGTTAAAGAACAGAAAACTGTATTGAGTGATTGAAAAATCACAGTGAACACTGTATAAAGTCTGATAAGCATGATTGGCCTCTAAATTATATAAAAAAATAAAATAAAAAAAAAGTTAAGAAAAGCATTTTTTTTCCTTTGATGTCACCTAGAAAGGTGTTAAAAACCATTCCCAGCACAGGCAACCTATGTCACCTGAGAGAAATATTAAAGACCAAACCCAGTCTGGGCAAAAAAACCCAATAGTAGATTCCCTTGGAGATGAAAAGGATAGGAGGACCTGTGATGTCACCATACCCAAGATCAATGCAATAAAGATGATTTTTTTTTCACAAGGCAGGGCTGATACTACAACCAGTGTTCAGTCTGCTGTGGCTATTCAATTATTGTGTGCATTGCCGTTTTATTCTGTGCTGGGCATTATTGGTATAACTGTCTGAACCTAGAGTGTCGAAGGGTGGAGGAGTTTACATGGTCAGGGCAGCACCAGAGGACAAGCATCATCCAACAGCTTTTACGGGAGTAGACACTTTAAACAGATCAGAAAGAAGCAAATAAGTGTAAGGGTTTACACACACACTTTATAGAGTAGAACTACAGGTACTTGTAAAGCGCCAACAATTTATGCAGCGCTTTACATATACAGTACTGTGCAAAAGTTTTAGGCAAGTGCGAAGAAATGCTTTCAAAAATATATATTTTTATCAATTTACAGAAAAACTAAAGCAGGGGTCAGCAACCTGTAGATCGCGGACAGGTGACTGGTTGATCGCAGTCTGGGCCTGCTGACCCATCATTCCAGAGTATCAAATAGAGTGCAATGCAGATGGACTACTTGTAAAGTTGGAGATGTAGTAATAAGCCGATGCCTCCTCTGCCACTGTCACCTGTCCCATGCAGTGCACCGTACCCGCACTTAACCATAGATTATATCCTGCGGGTTTGGGGCACTTTCTGAATGCAGGAGTTTTGGTGCGCTTTCAGAATGTGCACCACACCTGCAGGATTTAATATAATATAATAGAAGTCTATAGCACAGTGCAGATAACCTAGAAAGTCTCAGATGCACTGCACCTGTAGTACAGCTAAACCACAGCACATCAGTATGAAAGCAAACTTGTAGGGGGCTCAGAACAGTAAAGGTTCATATACATTTGCAGTTTTGAGGGGTGGTAAAACCCCTTAGTCAAGATGTGTTTTTACCACCCACACCCCAAACCGCACCCCCTTTAGCTGCAATGGCCAGGGGGTGTACCAGGGTGGATTCGGTTTAAATCAAGTCAATTTAAAATCGCTAGTAAAAAGGCTTAATCATAATTTGTAAAGAGCAACTGTCATCTGACCCACCAACAATCCTATTCACATTAATGGGAAGGCTGGTGACGTGGCAGTGACAAGGTAGGGACGTGGCGGCAGCAGGTGAGCGGATGCCCACTAACAGGTGCTGCCATGATGGATCTGAAATGCTGGTACTGAGAAAAACCCATCTGGTTTTGAATCTCCCAGTGTCAGAGGGCCGGAACCGGAAGCACCGGTCGACAGACCCACCCCCTAGCCTCTGCATTCCAGGTGACTGGAACCACTTGCCGCCACACCTGCACAGAAAGCTGCCTCACCGGACGTGATGTCACCCGCCAGCCAGGACCCAGAACTGACATACAGGACACACCAATGACCAGCAGCGTCATCCTGCCTGGCCACCTGGACCATGCCAGCGGACCCCAGGCAAACAGATGCCGATGCCTCCTGTGTGCCATTGCTTCCCCTAAGCTGGAGAGACTGAGGACTCCGGAACACCCCCTGCTCATACTGGGGGGGGAGGGGGCTGGGATACACACAAGGAAAGACATCTTCCTCCACCTTGGAGAGAGCGCTACTCCCTGGTTCTAGCATGCACTTCCACCATGGCGGAGGAAACAATAACTGAGGCCATGGTGGAAGATGAATTTAAAGGCAGCATGCGTTTCCTGGAAAATGGGTGGAGCTGCGCTCTCCAAGGATGTCCTGAAAGGCGATTTGAGAAAAAACATCAAACACGGTCCTTTCATCACAGCACAACTTCTCATGATGTTTCATTGGGGCCATCAGGCCTTGCATCTTTGTTGCATTGCTTGCACTTTGCACGCATACCTGCCTTACCCATAGGCAGAGGAACTTCATTAAAATATTCCCAAACTGGGTCTCTTTTAGGGCCTGCTGCCATTTTGCTTCTCAAGGGAGGAAAAGCACTTCAAGCTATGCGCAGAAAGATCACAAGGTTTATAAGCTGCTTAGGTTTCACTTTAATTTTTACTGCTTGCCCTTCTTCCTCACACTTAGAGCCTGGTACAGATGCAGTTCTCTGCAAACAAACAGTTTGTAGTGTACATAGATTTGCAAAACAATGGGATAAAGGAATATTCCTGAACTTTGTTTCATCTCGTGGTTACTGTTAAATTGTGTGAATGCATCAATGCAGTGCATGTTCTCAGCTTGCAGAGCTTGGATTGAACGAGTTTACCTAAAATGTAAATATTGCAGTATATACAGCCTCATGCTACATAAGGAAGCTCAATTTCATGCTGAATAAACTAAATTATTAATCTTAAATAGAAAACTTTAGATTTTTACTCCAAAAGCATTTTATTTAAAAAATATACATATATTTTTATAAAACAAGAGATTTTTATCCACCCTGGAGTGTACACACGTCGCAGCAGTTATACGCCCTGTCATGCTTGGTGGGTGTAGCATCTGCCAAGCATGACCCATTCAATTATTTCAGGCTGCTCTGCAAGTGTCCTGCAACCTTGTTCATTACAGCAAAGTGGTTAAAGCAGGCATCATTGTGTTGCTTTCTCACCACCTGCTTTAACACCTGGACCCTGCAGAAGCATGCAGTTTCAGGGCACTTGCAGAGTGGTCCAATTTACATGAATGGGTCGCTATTGGCGGGCAGTAGCATCCACCAAAAGCAGGAGTAGGAATGGGGGGCAGTAAAACTGCAACTCAACCGCAGTGTTTTATCCCCCCCCCCCCCCAACTTTACATGTGAGCGAGACCCAAGGTTGCCACAGTCGCTGCCGAATGCAACTAAGGGCCTTTTCTCAAGTGCAGCCGGCACTGCTGTTCTTTTGAAAAAAAATCTGAATGTGTTTGACAGGTGGTGATGAGTATATGTTGCCTCCTCACAACCCAACTTAAATTTATGATTGCTGTGCAATGCACACGATTGAAACATGGTAGTATGGCAGTTAAAGGTTTAAAATCAGGAGGTGAGGAGGAGACACTGCCTGGTGATCTTTGACTTCTCCCATGTTGTTCAGTTAGATCTCCACCTCTAAAGCAAATTAATATTTGGTGCCACTGCCCTTTGACTTCAAACCCACATCAAACTCTGTACACTTGGACAAAGTCAGGTATGATTAACCAATTATACCAAGCAGGTGCTAATAATCATCAATTTCATATGTAGGTTGAAACAGTCATTACCTGAAAACAGAAACAGCTTTGTAGGAGGCTTAAAACTGGGCAAGCCAAACTCTACTAAAGTGAAGTTGTGGAAGACAATTTCAGGTCACAGGTCATATACCATGTCAAGACTGAGCACAGCAAAAAGACACAAGGTACGCAGCAGAAATAGGCATACATAGCCCAGCTTCCATACACCTTGCCCAGTCTAAGTGGATAGAAGAAGCAGCCTCAGCTCTTTTCATCCAGGCCATTTCCCCAATACGTTTGGCCCACCCCTGGAGCTTGATCAAGGAGGTGGTCCTCCATAATTAAGCCCTAGGTAAAACATGGAGGCGTGGCCTGCATGAACCAAACTTAGGCTGCTTTTACTTGCCAACTACTCTTCCTATTTCTGCAGCATAATTGGGTCTGGATGGACCTCTTCCTAGCCTCCACCCTCACTAGCCAGTGCCATCCAACTCATTGGACCTTGACAGCCTGACCCTTAAGCATTTATCACAAGACACAAGGTAGTTATACTGCATCAGCAGGATCTCTCCATAGCAAAGATTTCAGAGCAGACAGGTTTCAAAGTGTGCTGTTGAGAACTGTAGTCAAGGAAACAAAGCAGATGAAAGACATTATGCTCACTTCCCTTTAACAAAGATATCCAGCAGCACCGTTAGCACAGAACTAGCTGAAACCAGTGAGACCCAGGTACACCCATCTACTGCCTAGAGGAGTCCGGAGGTATTTTTTTTTTTATATAGATTTATCCAATGTGGAACATGAAGCACAAGAACTGGGTTGACAAAAATGGCAGCAGGTGCTCTGGACGGAGGAGTCGAAAATAAATTTAGCTGTAGCAGGAGGCAGTTTGTTCGCTAAGGCTGGGTTCACACTGGTCCGACAAACGCTCCGACATTGGGAGCTCATGTCGCATGACGTGTGAAATCCAATGTTTCCCTATGGGAGCCCTCCTAACTGGTCCGACACAAGTCGTTCCAACTTTAGAAATGCTCCCTGTACTACTTTGGTCCGACTTTGATCCTACTTCAGCCTATTGACGATCATTGAAGTCAGATCAAAGTCGGATCGCCGTCTCGCATGATCCGACTTCGGCACGCGACTTGTGCTCAGATGATCTTGAGGGGGAACTCCGCGCCAAATTTTAAATAAAAAACCGGCATGGGTTCCCCCCAAGAGCATACCAGGCCCTTAGGTCTGGTATGGACCTTGAGGGGAACCCCCTACGCAGAAAAAACGGTGTGGGGATCCCCCACAATCCATACCAGACCCTTATTCGAGCACGCAGCCCGGCCGGTCAGGAATGGGGGTGGGGACGAGCGAGCGCCCCCCCCCCACCCCAAAGCACCTTGTCCCCATGTTGATGAGGACAAGGGCCTCTTCCCGACAACCCTGGCCGTTGGTTGTCGGGGTCTGCGGGCGGGGGGCTTATCGGAATCCGGGAGCCCCCTTTAATAAGGGGGCCCCTAGATCCCTGCCCCCCACCCTATGTGAATGAGTATGGGGTACATCGTACCCCTACCCATTCACCTAGGGAAAAAGTGTCAATTTAAAAAAAAAAAAAAAAAACTACACAGATTTTTAAAGTAATTTATTAGACAGCTCCGGGGGTCTTCTTCCGACTTCGGGGGTCTTCTCCACGCTCTCCTGGTCTTCTGCCGGGCTCCTTCGCTATCTTCTGCTCTTTTGCTATAGAGGAGGAGCCCGGTCTGCTGCCTTCTTCTCTTCGGGGGTCTCTCCAGTTCTTCTCCGCGCTCTCTGGATCTTCTGCTGGGCTCCTCCGCTATTTTCTGCTCTTTTGCTATAGCGGAGGAGCCCGGTCTTCTGCCTTCTGCCCTCCTCTTCTTCTGATGTTGACACGACACTCTCTCCGGCTGGAATGCACTCTGGGCGCTCCGCAATGACTTATATAGGTGGTGACCCCGCCCCCTTATGCCGTCACAGTCCCTGGGCATGCTGGGACTGTAACGTTTTAGGGGGCGTGGTCATCACCCGATGACCACACCCCCTTATGCCGACACAGTCCCAGCATGCCCAGGGACTGTGACGGCATAAGGGGGCGGGGTGACCGCCTATATAAGCCATAGCAGAGCGCACAGAGAGCATTCCAGCCGGAGAGAGCATTGTGTCAACATTGGAAGAAAAGAAGAAGGCAGAAGGCAGAAGTCCAGGCCACCGCTAGCAATAGAGCTGTAGAAGATAGCGGAGGAGCCGGCAGAAGATCAGGACACCGGGAGGAGACGCCGGAGAGACCCCAAAGTCGGAAGAAGACCCCGCAGCTGTCTAATTACTTTAAAAACCTGTGTACTGTGTTTTTATTGAAACTTTTTTCCCTAGGTGAATGGGTAGGGGTACGATGTACCCCATACTCAGTCACAAAGGGTGGGGGGCCAAGATCTGGAGGCCCCCTTATTAAAGGGGGCTCCCGGATTCCGATAAGCCCCCCGCCCGCAGACCCCAACAACCAACAGCCAGGGTTGTCGGGAAGAGGCCCTTGTCCTCATCAACATGGGGACAAGGTGCTTTGGGGTGGGGGGGGCCCGCAGTGCGCCCCCCTCCCCCAAGGCACCAACCCCCCCCCCCCCATGTTGACGGCATGCGGCCTGGTACGGTTCAGGAGGGGGGGTGCTCGCTCGTCCCCACCCCCATTCCTGACCGGCCGGGCTGCGTGCTCGGATAAGGGTCTGGTATGGATTGGGGGGGGGGGAATGCCCACGCCGTTTTTTCGGCGTAGGGGGTTCCCCTCAAGGTCCATACCAGACCTAAGGGCCTGGTATGCTCCTGGGGGGGGGACCCATGCCGGTTTTTTTATTTAAAATTCTGCGCGGAGTTCCCCCTCAAGATTCACACCAAGACATCCGACATTGCGTTATTTCCTGCCCCCTGCTATAGCCCCACCCATTGTGTGTTAGTATACTTGTCCTTTGACCAATAAAACTATCTGAAAAGTCGGATCAAAGTAGTATCCTGTTCATGAAAGTCGGATGGATGTAGGACCAATGTAGGACCAATGTAGGACTGATGTCGCAGAGCAAAGTAGGATGAAAGTCGTACTACTGTCGTGTAGTATAGTGTGAACCCAGCCTAAAGGGCTGCAGAATGGTACAATAATGTATCTGCAGGCAACCGTGAAACCTGGTGGAGGTTCCTGGTACGTTTGGGGCTGCATTTCTGAGATTTGGAGATTTGGTCAGGATCAATGGTTTCCTCAATGCTGACAAAAGATGGCAGATACTTCTCCTTAATGCCATACCATCAGGGAGGCGTGTGATTGGCCCCAAATTTGTTCGGAAGCAAATTTATTGCAGCAGGACAACAATGCAGCCAATGTCATTAAGAATTCTCTTAAGGGTAAACAAGGAGTCCTAGAAGGGATGTGTGGCTCCCACAGTAGGGTTGCCACCTGTTGGGTTTTTGAATTCTGTGTCCAGATTTTAGTCCATCTAAAAACCAGACACATTAATAAAACTGGATTGCTGCCCAATGAGGGGATGTGGCACCCCCAGTGGAGAGCAGGGGCAGGGCTGTGTCTGATAAGATGGACACCTTGGCTCTGCAGTGAGGATCAGGCCCGGACTGGCCAGAGGTATAGCAGACTCAGACACCTTGTACCCTTCATCTAGATTACAATGGGTTGCAATCTGTGAAAGTTTAAAGGGGTTGTAAAGGCAGGTTTTTTTTTTCCCTTGATGCATCTATGCATTAAGATAAAAAACCTTCTGTATGCAGCAGCCCCCCTAACACTTACCTGAGGTCCCCCTGTCCATGCTACCTGAGATTCTCCTTCCTGATTGGCTGAGACAGCAGCAACGCCAATGGCTAGCTAACTTTGACGGCAGCGGGAGCCAAGTCGGGGCTCAGTGTCTGAATGAAAACACAGAGCTCTGACTCTGCTCGGGTGCCCCCATAGCAAGCGGCTTGCTGTGGGGGCACTGAACAGGAGGGAGGGGCCAGGAGCACCGAAGAGGGACCCAAGAAGAGGATGCAGGCTGCTCTGTGCAAAACCAACTGCACAGAGGTGACAAGTATAACACGTTTGGACCCCCCCCCTATAAAAATAAGGACTTTAAATCACTTTAATGCAACAAGCTGAAGCTAGCTGATTACCATGCACAACTGCTTTGGTTTTCTCATTGCGCCAATTGATACATTCTCCCCCTCCCCCTTATAATCTGAAGCAGCTGTGCATAGTAACCAGTCAGCTTCTAGCTTCAGCTTGTTCAGTTAAACTTTGGGAAATTAAAACTAAAAGCTGTTTGGTTGCCATGCACAGCTGCTCCAGTCTTAGTAAATTCCCTTCAATGTATGCATGAACATTTATCCCAAGAATGGAAAGTGACAGCAAGCAGTGGAATAGCTGATCAGTAACAAGCTTGCTATCCAATTCTGGCACTTTGTAAATAGTGTATGCTTGTTAACATGAACATTGGAGATTGTGCCTTTTTAGGCTCCGGTTCTTGTATTAGATTCAAATCCATGACAAATTGTTGCTGACAGCAGCTGAGCTCCAGGGGTTTGTCCCCATCGCTGCTTTTATTTAATCTTGCACCTTCCACTGTTAACCACAGCATGCTGTTAATCACAGCATGCTAAACACAACACATTACTACTCTTCTTGGGGCACCCAAAGGTGTCCCAGGTCTTTTACAAACCTATAGTGTATAAAAAAAAAAAAATGCTAAAGCGTTTGGCTTGGAGAAATGGTGGCAACCCTACCACAAAGCCCTAATTTGAGGCAGCCTACATCCACAGAAGATCTGTGGTTAGTTCTCCAAGATGTGTGGAACAACCTGCCGAGTTCCTTCAAAAACTGTGTGCAAGTGTACCTAGAAGAATTTATGCTGGTTTGAAGGCAAAGGGTGGTCACACCAATTATTTGATTTTCTATTTTGTTCATTCACTTTCCATTTTGTGAATTGATAGTTTATTTTTAACACTTTACAGGATTTCACACCTGCCAAATCTTGCACTGCAGTGATAACATACCGGTAGTACATTCACATCGGTCTCTGCCCTCAAGGAACTTACAATCTAAAGGTCCTAACTCATATGTGCACATACTAAGGCCAATTTAGACAGGAGCCAATTACCCTACCAGCATGTCTCTGAAGTGTGGGAGGAACCCGGAGTGCCCAGAGGATCCCACGCAGGCACAGAGAACATGCAAACTCCAGGCAGAGAGCACCATGGGATTTGATCCAACAACTCCAGTGCGGCCAGGTAGCCACTGTTCCAAACTCCTGAGGAAGGAACCCATTGGTCTTCGGGTTGAAGCAGTTATACCAGGATGATGCCTGTATCAATTTTCAGCCAGTGATGGGCTTTCATGTAGAAGTGATCCAAGCAGCTATATAGCCACTCAATAATTTCTACAGCGTGTGGAATTCCCACACACACACGGCTCTGTCGTACAATCTGGAAGCCAGGTACTGTCACTTGTATCCCCAGTGGGGAAAGAGGTACATCCTTACCTGGCTCCACTCTGATAAACTAAAAGTGACAAGGATTTAATCACTTCTGGTTTGATGTCACAAGCCATAACTGGCTTGAAAAGCATCCAATCAAACCAATCATGGTTTGATCAGGCTCTTTACAAGCCCCCCCCCCCCCCCATTTAAAGTGCCCCCATACTCACGTGCAAATGCAAGCCTTGCACATAGTGATAGGTTTAGGAAAGTTCGGATCGAACCCGCCACTGCCCACTGCCAATTATAGGCAGTGAGGCATTTCCCAAGCGGCAGCTGCACATATACACGCTGCCTAGGATTGGCGGTGTGCAGTGCCGGCTTCGATCCGAACTCGCTCGAGCCCATCACTACTCGCACACATGTAAATAGTGATCGCACCACACGTGAGGTATTATGAATGTCAGAGCAAGAGCAATATTTCTAATTGTAAAATGGCTTGTCACCATTTCACAGGTGTATGCAATTTTAAAGCATGACATGTTAGGTATCCATCTACTCGACACAACATGTATGCACTAGAATGAATTATAATGTTTGGGGGTTCTAAGTAATTTAAATGCTGATTTCTTACACGTATTAAAGAGGAAGTAAACCCTGATGGGTTTTACTTCCTCTTTTTTCCCCCGCAAAGTAAAAGCATCATGGGCTAGTACCTGCAAACGAAGACTGTGGTGTCCGCATCCATCTTTGCCCCCTGTTCCTTCCGGGGCCGCGGACTCAGCCTCTGTGACTGACCGGAGACACAAGACGTCACTCTCATGCATGAGCCGTCAGTCACAGCACGGAGGGCTGTTTCTTCAGAGCGCATGTGCGATGACATCATTGGCGCAGTATACAGTAAATATCTCCTAAACAGTGCATGTTTAGGACATATTTACAGTACCTATAGGTAAGCTTTATTATAGGCTTACCTAGGAGTGACAAGTGAAAAAGGTTTACAATCACTTTGAGTCGTCAGAATTTGCCCAGGGGCGGGGTGGGGAGAAAGGTCAGAATTGGCTCTGGGGTTAGTAGTTAAAGGATTAGGAGGGGTTTTTTTTTTTTTTTTTTTTTTTTTGGAACTCTTGAGTAAACAAGACAAAAATGTGCATGATATTCAAGAGTCTTGAAAACATGAACAGTTTGTGGTCCAAGACAAAAGAAAAGGCATTAAGTAAAGTCTAATGCCCCGTACACACGGTCGGACTTTGTTCGGACATTCCGACAACAAAATCCTAGGATTTTTTCCGTCGGATGTTGGCTCAAACTTGTCTTGCATACACACGGTCACACAAAGTTGTCGGAAAATCCGATCGTTCTGAACGCGGTGACGTAAAACACGTACGTTGGGACTATAAATGGGGAAGTGGCCAATAGCTTTCATCTCTTTATTTATTCTGAGCATGCGTGGCACTTTGTCCGTCGGATTTGTGTACACACGATCGGAATTTCCGACAACGGATTTTGTTGTCGGAAAATTTTATCTCCTGCTGTCCAACTTTGTGTGTCGGAAAATCCGATGGAAAATGTCCGATGGAGCCCACACACGGTCGGAATTTCCGACAACACGCTCCGATCGGACATTTTCCATCGGAAAATCCGACCGTGTGTACGGGGCAAAAGGCTAAACAGCCCAGTAAATCTCTTACTTACTCTGTTGCCCATTATCTCAATGTCAGCACATTTAAGAGAATACAGGCAACAGTTAACTCCCTCAGTAACTAGCTTTACATTACCAATGTAGCCCTAGCATTACTATTGCAAGATAAGCATTTTCTAGCTGGCATGTGGCCAAATTCATATCTCTAGGCAGAAAAAAAAAAAAAAAAAAAATTAAAAGATAAAAGCCAAAGAGGAATCTAATTAGGAAAAAGCCTTCATTTAAAGCCAGCATCACATAGCTAATTATGAGAACTAATAAAATAGTCTGTCTCTTGAGAATCAATATGGGAAAAAAAAAAAAAAAAAAAAAAACACACACAAAGGATCAGCTGCTAATATGGGCTGTGACTTTTACAGGGTTAAAAAGGCAGTACAAAACGCAATCATTTTTTATTAACATGGAGCTAAAATAAACCCTTTAAGATACAATTTTTTTTTCTGAATTTAATGCATTCATTTTTAGAATCGCTAAGCAGTACATCTACACATCAATCAGTATTCTTTGCGATTCTGCAACCTATCTGCAAGGTCTTCCCAGATCCCATCTCATACCTGTCCCCTGCACCAGTGAATTCTTCTGCAGTGGGGGGGTCCATTCATTTCTCTGTATTCTTGCACTTACCTAAATGACAGCCCAGCAGCACTAGCAGCACCATTGCCATCACACCGTACATCTTCATGTCTGCTTCTCGCTTCTCTGACCTTCTCGCTGCCTCTCTTTGTCTCCTTTTTATAGAGGGTCCCTCCCAGCAGCAGCTGATGTAAGAAATGAGAATAGGTGGAGCAGTGGTTTCATTATTGAGGAAAGGGAAACTAAAATCAGCATATAGGGTTCAGGTTCTCACCTTGGTTATTTACTAAAGGCAAGTCCACTGTGCACTTACTTTCAGTGTTTGATGACAGATTTCCCCACGAATCACTATCGCTCTATTCTGCAAGTGATTCTAATTTATTATCGCTGTTTTCTAGCTGGTCTAAAAGCACTTTTGATGTAAAGGGACACTTTTTGGTTGCTATGGACAATCTCCGGTTTCCAGGCAGAAAGAAGAGTATTTATAATATAAAACTGCATGCAGGACACTGGACAGACCACTTGGGAAAAAAAGGGATGTGAAATAATTTGATACAGTAATGTAATCCGTGAGATTACAGTGTACTGTATGAGTTGTGTGTTTTTTACTTATTGAATTTGGCGCCGTTCTCAGTCCCCGTGCGTCGCAACGCTCACAGGAAACCGAGCTTGGCACTGTGATAGATTCGGCGGAGGACAGCAGGGAGACATCGCAGGATCCTGGGGACAAGGTAAGTAACTTTGCCTAGATCCTGCAAAGTGATCCTGAGTGTGGCTCGGGGTTACCGCTTTTGGTACTGAAAATTCACCCCGAGCCACACTTGGGATTACAGCTATGGAGGTTAACTCTTCTGGGAAGGCTGTCCACAAGGTTTAGGAGTGTGTCTATGGGAATGTTTGACCATTCTATTTGTGAGGTCAGGCACTGATGTTGGACGAGAAGGCCTGGCTCGCAGTTACATAGTAGGTGAGGTTGTAAAAAAGACACAAGTCCATCAAGTCCAACCTATGTGTGTGATTATATGTCAGCATTACATTGTATATCCCTGTATGTTGTGGTCATTCAGGTGCTTATCTAATAGCTTTTTGAAACTATCGATGCTCCCCGCTGAGACCACCGCCTGAGGAAGGGAATTCCACATCCTTGCTGCTCTTACAGTAAAGAACCCTCTACATAGTTTAAGGTTAGACCTCTTTTCTTCTAATTTTAATGAGTGGCCACGTGTCTCTCCTCTAATTCATCCCAAAGGTGTTCTATTGGGTTGAGGACTCATGCAGACCAGTCAAGTTCCTCCACCCCAAACGTGTTCATCCATGTCTTTATGGACCTTGCTTTGTGTACTGGTGTGCAGTCATGTTGGAACAGGAAGGGGCCCTCCCCAAACTGGTCCCACAAAGTTGGGAGCATGAAATTGTCCAAAATGTCTTGTTATGCTGACGCCTTAAGATTTCCCTTCGCTGGAACTAAGGGGCCAAGCCCACCCCCTGAAAAACAACTCCACACCATAATCCCCCTCCACCAAATGACCAGTGCACAAAGCAAGGTCCATAAAGACATGGATGAGCGAGTTTGGGGTGGAGGAACTTGACTGGCCTGCACAGAGTCCTGACCTCAAGCTGATTGAACACCTTTGGGATGAATTGGAACGGAGACTGCAAGCCAGACCTTCTCATCCAACATCAGTGCCTGACCTTACAAATGCACTTCTGGAAGAATGGTCAAACATTCCCATAGACACACTCCTAAACCTTGTGGACAGCCTTCCCAGAAGAGTTAAAGCTGTTATAACTGCAAAGGGTGGGCAAACTCAATATTGAACCCTACGGACTAAGATGCCATCAGAGTTCATGTGCGTGCAAAGACAGGTGTCCCAATACTTTTGACAATATAGTGAAAGATTAGCACCAGGACACGGTTCTTTTGGCACCCAAAACTAGGATGCTAAAGTGCAACCCTTCTCCAGCTCTTTATTTCGGCACTAGAAAAAAGCTATGGGAAGTTTATAAACCACACTTGTGCCACTTGTCATGTCAAAGTCTCATGACAAGTCGGCCCCCATGTTTCCGAACGAGTACTGCTCGTATCTGTGTGGCCTAAAAGTAGTTCCTGCACTACTTTGGTCTTTTGTACGACTTGAGGGCCATAGACTTCAATGTAAACCCTCAAACGTCGAATGAAGGTCCCACCTGCATGATTATACAGGGGACTTAAGGGCCATAGACTTCAATGTAAACCCTCAAACGTCGAATGAAGGTCCCACCTGCATGATTATACAGGGGACTTAAGGGCCATAGACTTCAATGTAAACCCCTAAAAGTCGAATGAAGGTCCCACCTGCATGATTATACAGGGGACTTGAGGGCCATAGACTTCAATGTAAACCCTCAAAAGTCTAATGAAGGTCCCACCTGCATGATTATACAGGGGACTTGAGGGCCATAGACTTCAATGTAAACCCTCAAAAGTCTAATAAAGGTCCCAACTGCATGATTATACAGGCCGGTGCACTCAGCAGGCAGGAGCTCCCATCAAATGTGGCCAATTCACCATGCAGTTGTGGTGCAGGTATTGAGGGGTTAAAAAGGCAGCAAAGAGAACATTAGTGCCTCCTCACAGATGCATAAATGCAAACAGGATAAAGACAGAGAGGTAACACTTTGTCTGAGCCTACCGTGAAGATGGTGGTGAGCTAACACTTCCGCATGGCAGCACTAGGGTCATGGTTTCCAATCACAACCACGGTGCTACCTGCCTGGAGTTTGCATGTTCCCCCTGTACCTGCATAGGTTTCCTTCGGTTGCTCCGGTTTCCTCCCACACACCAAAGACAAAATTGGCCCCATTATGCGTATGTATGAATGTGAATCAGGGACCTTAGATTGTAATGTGATGTGAATGTCCAATATATATGTAAATTGACAGCGCTATATAAGTACCTGTAATACATAAATAAATAAATATACATATGACTTGTGTGCGATATTGTAGAGCACAAACAATCACATTGTTCAAAGTCACAATGGAAATCACACAATTTTGAAGTCGTAAAAGTGTGGATGAACTGTAGCGCTGGTAGATTTTCCAATCTACCACTTATATGTAAATTTAGTGGGTCATCTGGGCTGTACATAGTTCAGATTTAATTTACTGTTAGATTAGCCTCTGTTCCAGTTTGGCTGTGTTGCGTGCAGTTCTACATTCTGCCTGTGGGTGTCGTTGTCACCATGGGTCGGTGTTGGAAAGCAACAAGCTGAAGTATATGAGTGCTCTTCTGTCCCGTAGACAACTCGGCGGAGGTGGTCCTCCAGGTTGCATTCTGGGAGAGAGTATTTATGGGACAGACGCCATGTTTCTGGGAGCTTTACCTCGTGGCCCTCCTGGCCTAAAGGTATGTGTTAGTGAGTTCTACCTCGCGGCCCTCTGGCCTGGAGGGTTGCGTTGCGGCAGCCGTGCGGGTAGGCCTAGAAGCCTGTCTGGGGTCTGCCATCACTGGAATGGTCCTGTGCTGTCTGTCCTGCGGGAAGAAGCCAGACAATCGGGAAGATCCAGGGGAGGACCCATCTTGGAAGGGACCATGCAAGGCTGGTCTTAAGAAGGGCCTGGTAACTCGATTGGAGGACGCATCTTAAACTAATCTACCGCACAAGTACTGCCGGGTCGGCTTAAAGGTTCTGGTACTGTGTTTGCTGTTCATCGAAAACTACTACATCCTGTGGCAGAGGATCGTACAGTTTTGTTTCACTCAAGTCAGTGGCAGAGACTTTTTGTTCGGGCTGCGTTCTGGCTGCTAGGTTAGTGAGAGAGAAGTATCCGGGCGGGCAAAGATTTAATCCTGAACAGAGGATATATTCACCCTTCAGATTTTAATTCCTTAGTGCTACACCCCGAAAAGGTATTTGAACTTCCCTGCAACTCTTCTTCTACCTGTTTCCTGCTACTTCTTCCAGTTACCTCCCATTAAAGCATTGGAAAAGTACTCAAGTGACTGGTGCCTACATTGTCTGATAATAAGGTTAATGTGGACTCTAAGTTCGGTGTTGGTGAAATTACAGGTAAAAAGGTGATGGTAACAGCCCGCTTTAAATCAGCAGCTCCACTGTAAGTTATTGCTACAGAACTCTAAAGGGTTAGTTCACATTTTCAGAAAAAACAAAACTAACACTGTACATACTCCCCACCCCATTCTGTCCCGCTGTTTTTACATCCATGGGTGATGAGCTGTCAGAGCCCACACATTCGGTGACAGGGGAGGGTGCAGCATGTTAGTTCACATTTTCTTTTTCTTTTTTTTCAAAAGATACACTTAAACTTTAACTAAAATGTTGATTGCAAATTCTCAGGTTAAAAAAAAAACGAATTAGGGCTAGCTACAAATTCTTTTCTTTGGTTGTCCCATTTATAAAGGAACTAGAATCATGTTTCTGAGACAAAACATTATTTTTTTCTTAATTTGGTGCCACAACTAAGAAATGCAAATTTAAAAAGTTTATATACAGGAGAAAAAAAATGGAAAGAAAGGAATGAAGGGGTAATAAAAGGAAGTAGGATTCACTAAGGGTTAATAAGGGGCTAATATGTATTGTTTTTTTATTTATTTACACATAGTTATTTATGAATGAAAGGTATAATAGTTATGCTAGCCATACACCAGTCGAAAAATCATTTGAACTCGTTTTCGAAAAACAAACACACGGTCGTGACAGCAAACGAATTTGCTATCATGTAATGTCCGAATATCAAATGATAAATCGTTCAATGGACATAAAAGAATCATTTTCGTGTTAGGTCACATATGTGCAGTACCAACAATTCACTTTTTTATGGGCGAGAAACACATTAAAATTTCAATTTATCGTCCATTCAGCAGAGATTTTTCAAACTTTTCCTTTGATTTTTTTTTTTTTTTTTGATCTAAAATGCCTCAATTGATTTTTCCATTTGCACCCATTAACAGCAGAATGTAAACAAAACTGCAAAAAAAAAAAAAAACAGCGCAGGGGTCCCTCTCAATCCATACCAGGACCTCCAGGTCTAGTATGGGCTTTAAGGGGGACCCCATGCAAAAAAAAAACTAAAAATGTGTGGGGCCCCCTAAAATTCATACCGGGCCCCTAGGCCTGGTATGGATTTTAAGGGGAACTCCACGCCAAAAAATATAGCATGAGTTCCACCAACAAAATATATACCAGAGCCTTATCCGAGCATGCAGCAGGTCAGGAAAGGGGGGGACAAACAAGCACCACCCCTCTTGAAGCATACAAGGTCCTCTACATGGGGGGAGCACTTTGTCCCCATGTTGATGAGGACAAGGGCCTCTTCCTTATAACCCTGGCCAGTAGTTATCGGAATCTGGAAGCTCCTTTAAGAAGGGAGCCCCCAGATCCTGTTCCCACCATATAAATGAGTATGGGTTACATAGCACCCCTACTCAATAAACAAAAATTTAAAAGTAAATAAAAACACAAACACAGTTTTTTAGCAAGTCTTTTGTTAAAAAAACATGCCCCCTGTTTTAAGTCTATCGTCAATTACAATGAACGCCGGCCACCAACTCGCACAGCAAAAAAAAAAACTCGCCGCCCGCCAAACACAACCATTCAGTCGTTAGACACTTGACTAATGACAGTGCTGCTTCCCCCCCCCCCTGGTAAGTAAGTAAACACATGGGCAAGGTCACCCAGTGGCATCCCCATGATGGCACTCAGAGATTCCGTCCCATCATGTCATGGGGTGGGGTCATCCGGTGACATCACCAGGTGGCTCCGCTTTCTAGAAATCAAGATAGGGAAGGGGATATCACCGCTCCAGGTAGGTCAGACAAAGGTAGAAAACCTCTCCTCCAGTTTAGAAGCCCAGGTGCTGGCAATGCATATAGCAATCAACATCAGAAGAAATTCTGGACAGCCGCACTCCAAAAAAGTGTTTGCCTTTTATTCAAAAAATATCATCAAAAATACATGCCACAGCAGAACGGACAAAAGAGCTTACGCGTTTCACACTACAAACAATGCTTAATCATAACAATAATAATAATCATCCGCTTTCTATGATGACACATGCCTCCCCCACGACTCTGCCCTTGAGACATCTTAGGGGTGGAGTCTCTTCACTGGGTGACGGTTGTGTTCGGTGGGTGACGACAATTTACTTTTTTTGGTTAATAAGTAAGGATACATACTACTTTTGTGGTTAATGAGTAGGGATACATACTACTACCCAACTCATTAACATGTAGGGATCCGGGATCAAGGGGACCTTCTTCTTAAAGAAGGCTTCCAGATTTCAGTAAGCTACCCCCCACAACCACTGGGCAAGGGTTGTGGGGAAGAGGCTCTTGTCCTCATCAACAAGCCCCCCCTCCAGTAAAGTGGCCATCTATGCTGAGGACATGTGGCCTGATATGGTTCAGAAGGGGGGGCACTTTTCCTAGCCTTCCGGCTTACACGCATGGATAAGGGTCTGGTCTGGATTTGGGGGGGCTTTGCACCATTTTTTTTTTGTGTGGGGTTCCCTTTAAAATCCCTTTTTTTTGTAGTTTGAGGTCCCCCTGAAAATCCATACCAGCGGTGGCATATCGTGGGCTGTCAACGCCTAGGGAAAGGCATATAATTTGCGCCCCCTAACCCATGGACTTACAGTGCCAATTCTTAGCTCGCTCCAGTCTGGTCACATGATTTGTTAGTCAGTGGTGGCTACAGGGAAGAAGAGAGATCGCTTGACAATGGCCGGTAAAGCCTGGAGCGGTGACATCACCCATAGGTTCCTATGTCCTATCTATTGTTGGAGCTCCCTCCTCTCCCCTGCATACACCCCTGGCTCACACAGGGGATAATGTAACTGGACTGGAGCAGCCTAAAAATAGGTATACACATCTTTTCTACACAGGTTAGCCAGCATAGGTGTTAGGAAGGGGGATAGGAGAATTTTAAAGGCTAGTTAGGTTTAAACTGGAAATTCTACTTTAATCCCTGCCCATTGGTGGGTATTGGCTGAGTTAATTAACCGCTTGCAGACCAGCCACCGCCATTATACTGCGGCAGGTTAGCACGTTCCCGCGAGCTTTCGTAGCTATACGTCAACTCCTTTAAGCGGGATAGCAGACACGCACCCACTGCACTGCGGGGGTGCTGATGCTCGTGGTCGGCGGTCACGATGACCGCCGGCCACAAGCGATCGCGGGCACGAGAGGCAGGTCAAGGACGTGTGTGTGTGTGTGTAAACACACAAATCCCAGTTCTGTTCTGTGAGGAGAGACAGATTGTGAGTTCCTAATAGCTAGGAACCACGATTTGTCATCCCCTCAAGTCAGTCCCCTCCCCCTACAGTTAGAACACACAGTCAGGGAACACAGTTAACCCCTTGACCGCCCCTAGTGTTAACCCTTTCCCTGCCAGTGACATTTATACAGTAATTTATACAGTAATCAGTGCATTTTTATAGCACTGATCACTGTATAATTGTCAGTCGTCCCAAAAATGTGTCAAAAGTGTTCCGATGTGTCCGCCATAATGTCGCAATCACGATAAATATGGCAGATCGCCACCATTAATAGTAAAAAAAAAAATAAGAATAAAAATGCCATAAATCTATCCCCTATTTTGTATACACTTTTGCGCAAACCAATCAATATACGCTTATTACGATTTTTTATTACCAAAAATATGTAGAAGAATACATATCGGCCTAAACTGAGGAAGAAAATAACTTTTTTAACCACTTACCCACTGCCCGGCGTCATATGACGTCCTTGACTTTGTGGGGTTATATCTGAAGGATGCTTGCAGTTTCAGGCATCATTCAGATATGGGCTTTTTCAGCCGGCGATTCCCTACACCATATGAACAATCATAGCGGCTGCTCCGCCGCTTGATCGTTCTTACGGGCGGCAAGAGGGGACCCCCCCTCCCGCCGCCCTCCCGTGAGGCTTCCATCGGTGAGTCGGAGATCAGATCCGCCGGCTCCGGATGGTGATCATAGAGATTTCCAGAGGGCCAGATGGTAGCCGGAGTCTCTATGATCGTTCGGAGGCCGGGCGCAATGTTATGATGTCACACCCGGCCTCTGCATTCAAACAAACGGCGCCGACTCAGCTGGGAAGCCGAGGTCGTGTTTTTCTATTTTTGATTTCAGGCTTCCCAGCCTAGAAGGGAGATGTGGGGTCTTATTGACCCCATATCTCACTGTAAAGAGGGCCGATCATGCCATACTCCTATTACAAGGGATGTTTACATTCTTTGTAATAGGAATAAAAGTGATCATTTTTTTTTTTAAAGTGTCAAACAAAAAAAAAAGTAAAATTAACAATAATTTTTTTTTTTTTTAAAGCGCACCTGTCCCTGTGTGCTCACATGTAAGTCCCGCCCACATATGAAAACGGTGTTCAAACCACACATGTGAGGTATCACCACGGATATTAGAACAAGAGCAAGAATTCTAGCCCTAGACATCCTCTGTAACTCAAAACATGTAAGCAGTAAAAAATTTTAAAGCGTCGCCTATGGGGATTTTTAAGTAACAAAGTTGGTGCCATTTCACAAGCATGTGCAATTTTGAAGCGTGACATGTTGGGTATCTATTTACTTGGCGTAACTTCATCTTTCACATTATGCAAAAAAAAATTGGGCTAACTTTACAGTTTTGGGGTTTTTTTTGAAGCACAAACAGCTTTTTTCCAAAAAAAACACTTTAAAAAAATTGATGCACAAATAAAGTTGCAACGACCGCCACTGTATTCTCTAGAGTCTTTGCTAAAAAACATATATAATGTTTGGGGGTTCTATGTAATTTTCTAGCAAAAAAATTATGATTTTTACATGTAGGAGAGAAATGTCATAATTGGCCTGGTTGGCAAGTGGTTAAAAAAAAATTGGGATATTTACTATACCAAAAAGTACAAAATATTGTGTTTTTTTCAAAATTGTCACTCTTTTTTTGTTTATAGTGCAAAAAATAAACTGCAGAGATGATCAAATTCCACTAAAAGAAAGCTCTATTTGTGGGAAAAAAAGGACGTCAATTTTGTTTGGGTACAGCGTCGCACGAACACGCAATTGTCGGTTAAAGTGACGCAGTGCCGTATCGCAAAAAATGCTCTAGTCATTAAGCAGCCAAATCTTCCGGGGCTGAAGTGGTTAAACACTTTGTGCTGCATTAGTGGCCCCTGGCAGTGTTTTTTAAGCCACTAATGCAGCACAAAGGGGTTAAATAAAGCTGGATACATGCTATACAACTTTTGTGGTACAATTTCCTTTAGATGTAGTGCAAGGGCCTGCCTGATTGCATACAAACTGAAAGTGTTTAGACATGTGCAATTCGTTTCGCTCCGAATGTGTTTTTCGACGAAATTCGACAAATTTGTTAATTCGAAAAAATTTAAATTAACAAAAACCCGTTTAATGAATGATTCCGAAAACGAAAATTCGGAAATGCGAAAATTTGGAAATGCTAAAGTTCGGAAATTCGAAATTCCAAAAATAAGAAATGATAATAAGAATAAAAATCCAAAAGAATGAAAATCCGAAAATTCAAAAAATTCAAAAACCCAAAAATACAAAATAATCCAAAATATTAACTAACTAATAATAATTATTACTAACTATTATATTATAGGTATTGGAATTTCCTTTCAAATTTGGCTGTTAGTGAACGTAATGAATACAAATTTATCCAAAGTTACGAATTATGCGAAACAATGAATGCAGCATCTAAATGAATGGAACATAATTAATAATAATAAAAACATATTATTACTAGTTATTGTTATTATTAATTTGTTACATTCCATTCATTTAGATGTGGCATTCATTATTTTGGATAATTTGTAACTTCGGATAAATTCGTATTCATTACGTTCATAAACTGCCAAATTTGAAAGGAAATTCCAATACCTATAATTTAAGTTGGTTATTATTAATTATTATTTCAGATTTTCAAATATTCTGATTTTCGAATTTCTGAATTTCTGAATTTTCGAATTTCCAAATTTCGAATACCGCATCTAAATGAATGGAACATAACGAATTTAAATTTTTCTGAAGTTACGAATTAATTTTAGGAATGACCCGAAAAATTCCAAATTTACAAATTTTCGGAATACGAATACCGCATCTAAACGAATGAAACATAACAAAATAATGTTTCCCGAAATTACGCATTTGATTGAAATACTGAATTTCGATCATAACGAATGAACCGAAAAGCAAAAAAGAAAACAAAAAACAAATGAAACGAAAACAAACAAATTTTTCGCCAGTGCACATGTCTCATATATCATATTATATGGTTTTGGTAAATCTAAAGGAAAAAAATCTAAAGAAAATTGTATAGTGTGTATCCAGCTTAACTGTCACTGGTCACTAATGCATCAGTGACCAGTGGCAAAACATTAACCCCTTCTTGCTGCACTTTACTATAGAAATTTTTAGAGAGAGAGAGGGGAGTGAGAGAGAGAAGGGGGGCAAGAGATGGGGGTCAGAGGGGGAGAGAGAGAGAGAGTTAGAGCAGAGAGAGAGAGAGGGGGGCTGAAAGAGAGAGGGGGCTGAGAGAGAGAGGGGGGAGGGCTGAGAGAGGGCGAGTTTGAGAGGAAGAGGCGGGTTGAGTGAGACAGGTGGTGAGGGGGGAGATGAGAGCGACCCCTAGCTCTGTCCCTCTGCAGTCCCTCCTCTGCCCCCTTATCCCAGTCTGTGTCTGCAGGTAGGTCTGTCACTGTGTATCAGTGTATGGTACCTTTAATGCCAGTGCCTTTCTTGACCCAGGGGTGCTCAGTGCTCTGCTCCTTCCAGCGGCTCCCTGGAAGGCTGCGTCTCCCACCCCCATCATCCTCCAGGCCTCACTGCTGATGTTGCAGCGGAGAGGAGGCTGGAGGAGACAGTCCAGGCTTTGGGAGGTGCCAGGGATGCTGCGCCTGCTGCTTCGCACTTCTTCAGGTGTTAAGAAGACTGTGAAGCTCTTCTTCCTCCTGGGACCCAGGCCTAGCTGCCATGCTGTGTGGGGAAAAATGCCTGCACCCTGAGGTGCGCTCCCACCACCACCGAACCTGCTGACACAGTGGGGGCTGGTGTTCACAATTTTTTGGGGGGGTGCAAACAAACTGAAAAATAAATATCAATTGCAGCGTCACTGTGCCCATCAATTGCAGCCACTGTGCCCATCAATTGCAGCCACTGTGCCCCATCAAATGTAGCCACTGTGCCCATCAAATGCTTCCACTGTGCTCATCAAATGCTGCCACTATGCCATCAATTGCAGCCTCACTGTGCCCATCAATTTCAGCCTCACTGTGCCCCATCAATTGCAGCCTCTGTGCCCCATCAATTGCAGCCACTGTGCCCCATCAAATGTAGCCACTGTGCCCCATCAAATGGTTCCACTGTGCCCCATCAAATGGTTCCACTGTGCCCCATCAAATGCTGCCACTGTGCCCAATCAATGCTGCCACTGTGCCCATCAAATGCCACCCCTGTGCCCCGCCCGCTCGCCATCTGACCGGCACTTGCCTTATCTTGGTGCCGGGTCAGGCAGCGTGTGACGGCGGCGAGCTGTGGGACCTTACAGCGGGTCAGACAGCAGTGAGCTGTGTCCTCCATGCGTCTCCCCCCCTCCTCCTGATCCTGGCGTCCAATAGCAGCACCTGTCCTTTCAGCCAGTCAGGTGATGGGTAACAGATTTGCGCTTCCTGATTGGCGGAGAGGCGGTTCAGTGATTCAAAAGCGAATATTCATTTGCTTTTCTAACACACCTGGGTAGACTGCAAGCATTGCACTCCGAGTCCACCTTTTTTTAAGCCTCTTAGAGCCTATGGCTCTAATCATGTGCTTCAAAAATACACCCCCGCCACTGTAATTCAGGCACCTGGCGTCTGAAATGGGGCCGGATGCATGAATAGGGGGTGTCGGCGATGGCCATGGATAGATTTATGCATTACTCCAATCTATCCATTACTCATAGAGAGGGTGGCTGGAGAGAGGGGGCGGCACCCCTGTGCTGACATTTCAAGGGGCAGCTTTTTTGAGCCACACAATAATGGCTGGGCTTGAGGCAACAGTCTTGGGATGGCACCCCTCTAATTTTGCACCCGGGGTGATAGCCCGGCCGCCCCCTCCCCCCATGCTACACCATTGCATATCAGACCCAATGGGCTCCCCACTGTTTTGTTTGTTTTTAATGTCGGCTCTTTTGTTTACATTTTGCTGTCAGCAGGGAATCTCCCACTGACAGTAGGGATGACTCACTGTTGTTAGGTAGGTGGTGGGTGCAGGCTCCTTAACAACCAGTGACTTATCCCTGTTGGCTGACAGCAGAGATGAGTCCCAGTAGTAAAAACTTGCAGTCTCAGTCTCAGACCTCCCTCAGGTGACTCCGATACGTCACAAAAAAAAAAATTGCACATACTTTGTTATTTTGCAAATTTTTTTACACATTTATTAATATTTGTTGTCACCAATTTAATTTTTTGGCGCTGATAGAAACTCAGTGTACATTGTAATAAAACCAGAAATATTCACTGAAATATTTCTCGGCATATGCATTCATGGACTTCTTTCCCTAAGAGCAGGACTTTAACAGATGTGTGCTTGTAGAGAGCATAGGCAGTAATGGAGCTATGGAGCTATAAAGTAGCTGTTTAGGTAGATCCTTATGCCGCGTACACACGGTCGGACTTTTCGTCTACAAAAGTCCAACGGACGCTGACGGACTAAAGCTGGCTGGTAATCCGATCGTGTGTGGGCTGCTTCGGACTTTCAACGTACTTTTTTAGCCTCAAATCCGACGTACTTTAGATTTGAAACATGCTTCAAATCTTTACGTCGTAACTACGACGGACCCCGAAGTCCGCTCGTCTGTATGCTAGTCCTACGGACAAAAAAACGACGCATGCTCATAAGCAAAAACTAAACGGAAGCACTCGGTCTAGTAAAACTAGTGTTCGTATTGTAGGTAGCACATTCATCACGCTGCAAAATCTGTGATCGTTGAATGCAGCGCATTTTATTTCTTCTTTACGAATGCTCTAAAGAACGAAGGTGTTTTGCTGTTCATAATCAGAGTTCTCCCAAACTGATTTCTGAATTCTTTTTCTCTTTGATCTCATGAATGATATAGTATGCTTTTTATAAACAATGTTTCCATACTAATAATACTTTTTCCCTTTTATTTTTTTTTTTTTTTAGGTTTGTAAAGTTACCACAAAGAACCCATTATTCTTTTTTTTTTTTTTTCTAGTGATTATTTTTTAATTTTTAGATAAAGTTAACCCAAAGCACCGTTTTTGTTTATGTATATATTTTTTTTTCAAGACTTACCACTTGAACATTCTTAACATTAGTAATGTATTTTTTGTGTGTTTTTTTAAAACTCAATGAGATTGTTGTCCCTTGTTAATTTAACATTGTGTGTAAAATCAATGATTTAAAAGAAAACACATAAAAGTCTTTTGCTAAACTCAAAAAAGATCCATTTATTCATGGTCAAAATAAAATAAAGAGGAAGTCAACGCTGGAAAAAGTCGGTGTACAAGAAAATTGGGATCTTGAGGAGTCCATATAAGAGGGAGCACAATCTGGTCCAAGAATCCCAGAGATCAACAGCACCAGCAGATGATCTAGATGTCCCCAGACTGTGGTACTACAACAGCCTGCGTCTTCTGTCAGACCAGACTGAACCCAGGTCATCACTTTCTTCTCTTCCCTGCAGCCTTTCCTCCACGCTGCCCTGCAGCCTTCCCTGCAGCCTTCCCTGCAGCCTTCCCTGTAGCCTTCCCTGTAGCCTTCTTTTGAGGCTGTGGCTCTGGTGTTTCAGTTGTGGCAGGAGGAGGAGGAGGAGGAGGAGGAGGAGGAGGAGGAGGGGGGCTGCCTCATGTAGTTGGGTGTTTTTGGTTAGCGTGCCCTGCAGCCCCTTATGGATTGTTTCCCCAAATAGGCGCTCACAAATGAGGCGCTGCTCCCAATCCATCTGAAGAAGCCTGCTGGCTAAGTAGCAGCCATAGGCTTCTTCCGCTTCGGGGGGGCTTGTTAAAAAACGGGTGGCCTGTTGCATGAGGCGCAGGGACGCGTCCTGTGTGACCATCCCCTTCCTGGCCCTTTTTTTGGGAAGGTGGAGGGGAGGCACTTGGGATTGGGTGAGGCTCCTACTGGGCCCAGCCACCTCACTTGGCCCAGCCACCTCACTTGGCCCAGCCACCTCACTTGGCCCAGCCACCTCACTTGGCCCAGCCACCTCACTGGGAGCAGCCACCTCCTGCCTGACACTGGGCCCAGCCTCCTCCAGGATGATGGTGAATCCGGCCTCCTCCAGGCTGTCCATGGGCCCGGTCTCCTCCTGCCTGCCACTTTCCCCACATTCCTCCTGGATGGACTCATCCTGTGTATAAAAAAAGGACAATAGTTTTAGTTTCTTTTTTTGGGTTCATCAATGACACACAGTTTGCTTCTCATGACTAGCAAATTCAATGTGAATACATCTCTTTAATAAAAGAGTCTAATCAGACACCCTAATTATTTCAAGCAGGTGCCAAACATATTTAGTCACTACTATCATTTGATATGTATACACAATTTGGAGTGCTAAATTATTTGAGACAATTATAACATCCAGTTAACATCATTAATATTAGTACAGTAAATCTTTGTTAAAATAATTTACCTGACTCCAGATGGTCATATCCGGTTCATCCAGGATGGAAGACCCAGCTTGCTCCTCATCAGCCTCTGCTGGGGTGGAGGGAAGGGTGGAGGGAAGGGTGGAGGGAAGGGTTGAAAGTGATGCCCTGGCTTCATTCTGGTCATCAAGAAAACGGAGTTGTTTGTAGTACCACAGCCTGGGTACATAAACATCATCTGCTGATGCTCCTGATCTCCTTGATTCCTGGATCTTCCTATGCTCCCTTTTATACATGTTCCTCAAGACACCAATTTTCTTGTACACTGTCTCCATTGTTGCTCCAGGGATGGTCTCCTGGACAAAGGACAGAAGTCTCTCCAGCGTTGACTTCCTCACATGCTTGTTATAATACTGAGGGTGTTTCACCTCCCACAAATTCCTCATCTCTCGATACTTTGAAATAAAAGAAGTAAGGAACTCTGGATCCTTCAATAGGGGATTCATTATATCTGGAAAAGAGAAAGTCACAAGACCAAAAAAACTTATTATATGTTTCTGCTAACCCCTCATCATCTTCTCCCTATGTAGGCCTCATCAATCTATCAAGCCATATAGGCCGCTTGCTACAAAGTCATGACCATAAACCCCCCCCCCAAAAAATATATATCTCAAATTACCTTCGTTTTGGAACGTCCTGGTCCACTATCACCTACGCACAGAACGTACGTACGACACGCGCGAAAGGCCCTCCTTTATACACTACGCATGTGTGAAACTCCGCCTGCGTCGCCCGCCCCTGACGTTCGAAATGAACTCATGTTCTCCGCCCCCTAATTTGACGCACAGAACGTACGTACGACACGCGCGAAAGGCCCTCCTTTATACACTACGCATGTGTGAAACTCCGCCTGCGTCGCCCGCCCCTGACGTTCGAAATGAACTCATGTTCTCCGCCCCCTAATTTGACGCACAGAACGTACGTACGACACGCGCGAAAGGCCCTCCTTTATACACTACGCATGTGTGAAACTCCGCCTGCGTCGCCCGCCCCTGACGTTCGAAATGAACTCATGTTCTCCGCCCCTTTTTTGTTACGGCGCGTAGTGGAGTTAAAGAATGGCGGAGACACCTGAAATGTTGACGACCTCAGGTAGTGGAGACAGCCCGCAGGCTGGAACGTCTGGAACGTCAACCAAATCTGTGAGGCCTAGATTTAAGGCCTCTAATATG